>OX401419.1:8344929-8884922 GCA_947846245.1 Cerastoderma edule | reverse complement strand
TAACTTTCCTTCAAAAAGGCATTGTTCTGCCTACAATTTTCAGAAAAGATCAAACAGTCTTTAGAATGTTGATTCTGGGAGAGCATTTGAACAGACTGCAACAATATGTCACAACACAGTCATACCCATTCATTGTGAATCAATGAATTTGAAAACCTTTGTTATACCTTGGTTTTCAAATTGGTTATCAACCTTGGGTATTGAATAAGTAAAACAAAACCCTTTTTCTACATGCCTTATAAGGATATATGTTATATTATTCTGTTTATTCATATGTCAATATATGCATTTAACTCAACTTGTAAGGTATTTTACACTTTATCTTTTCAGCATCATTATGAATCGGCATTATTTTGGGCTGACAAATTAGTAACATTGTCCAAAGGTAAGAAAATTGTTTGAAAAAAAAAGATTTCTAGATTTTAAATCTTTGTTTCCGACAACAAGATTTGCATTTATTGAACATACCAGATAAAAAGATTTGCTTGTTATGAAATTGATAAAATTTGAAGCCATGCCTTACATGAATAATTTCTTCATTTTTGAGAAAGTATTATTTAGTTCAGTTTTCATTTACTCAATCAATTATAACCCTTGTGTAGAAATAAGTATAAAATAGCAAATGGTATTTATGACATGATAGCTAGTATTTGAATATATCAAAGAGTGTATACAGGGTCTAGAATCCAAAAAAAATAAAGTAAAGGTCAGTTTGAGTTTAGATTGATGCCATTGCTAGTTTACTTTTTCAGTGGCAAACTTGATGTCGGATTCAGCCTTCTATGCATAGAAGGGTATATAACACATAATGCAGTGATAATTTTTGGCCCTAAAAATCTCATAAAATTTTCCCAAAACGCATTGCTTTCATTCATTTTAATCATTTTTCTTTAGAAAAACCCATTGATTTTTAAAGTTAGGGTAAAAAAACTCATTGATTTAATTCAGAAAAAAATCACTGATACTGTTGATTTCCTTCTATGCTTTTGTTTTTGCCTTCCATACTGGTTTTATTTTTCTTCTATGCTCTTCTTATTTCTTTTTATAGAGTTGTTTTCTTTTTATACTGCTGTTAGTCTGCTGTTCATGCTGAATGACCAAAGCTGTTTAAGTGCCCTAACACACACATTATATTCACTATTTGGCTTTTTTATTTTCTCACATACTGTTTAGGGTTGTCATTAAGAGGCGGCCACAAGACAATATGACCACTCCAAATGGCTTGTCATCTCAAAAATCAATAAAAAAAGAAAAGCGGTCATAAGAAATAGTTGAAATAGTTTTTTGTTTGGTGTTTGCTTCATTGGCCTCCTCAAATCAACAGTTGGCCTCTTACTCCAAGAATAAATGACAATCCTGACTTTATTTTTTTCCTTCTGTGTTGTTGTTATTTTCCTTTTAAACTAGTATTGATTATGTTCTGTACTGTTTTGTTAAATTTCATTACTGATATTTTGTTTCTTAACTGTTATTTTCCTTTTAACACTGTTGTAATTTCATCATACCTTTCAGATGAAGTTGAAGATGTTTACTGGTATGCCCAAACACTATTCCATACAGGACAGTACCATAGGGCCGCCAACATACTTCTTGTCAGAAAACATCACAAGGTAGGAACAGTCTCTAAGCAGTATAGTTAGAGTGAATATATTCATCATTAAATGGAAATGCTTTAACATAGGTTCTTTTAACTTCATTGTTTCAGATAACCTTGTGATATTCACTGGTTGAGTAAGTCAATATTTTATATACTGGTAATCACCATATTACGATATTTATTAATGTTTGAAAGTGTATGATATTCAAAATGATGCTCATATCAATCGACAATGCCATTTTAGCTGGACTTTTCGAAGAATAAGGAGAGCTATATTACTCACCCAGGCGTCTTTGTCGGCATCACACCTTGGTTAAGTATTTACATGCAAGCTTGCATCTCATAAACTACTCTGTGGAATGGGTTGATACTTCACACATGTGTTCAAGGTCATACTTTAAGGTACCTGACCAGGCTTCATATTTCTAATTTTGAATTTAAGCAAATTATGCAGCTTTTTGTACTTAGAAAATCTTGGTTTAATTTTTACGTGCAAGTTTGTATCTCATGCACTACTATAGTGAATGGGTTGATACTTCACACATGTGTTCAGGGTCATAATTTAAGGTCCCTTATCAAGTTTTCAACATCTAGTTTTAAATTTATGCAAATTCTGCGGCTTTTTGTTCTTACAAAAATCTTGGTTAAGTTTATGCATGCAAGTTTGTATCTCATGAACTACTATAGTGTATGTGTTGATACTTCACAATTGTGTTCAGGGTCATAATTTACGGTCTATGACTAAGTTTCAAATCTCTTGTATTGAATTTAAGGAAACAATATGGCCTTTTGGTCTTACAAAAATCTTGGTTAAGTTTTTGCATGCAAGTTTGTATATCATGAACTACTACAGTGAATGTGTTGATACTTCACACATGTGTTCAGCGTCATGATTTAAGGTTAAATTATTACCATTGTATCCAATTGCAGCCTTTTGTACTTAGAATTATCTTGGTTAAGTTTTTGTGTTCATGTTTGTATTTCATGAGCTGCTAAATAAAAAGGGTACTTCACACATGTATTTAGGGTCATAATCTAAGGTCCCTGACCAAGTTCCAAATCTCTTGTTTTGAACATAAGCTAATTATGTGGTCCTTTGTACTTAAACAATTTTTGGTTAAAATTTTGCATGCATGTAAGTTTCTCAACAGCTATTGTAGGGAATCACTGTTTGCAACCTCATATTTTATAAACAATAATGTTTCACTGACCTATACCTTGACATTACTGAATAGCCAAGCATGATGTCTGGGGTCAGCTCCTGTTGTTATTGAAGCCCTCTATATATTATATATATGACTCTCAGTGTAAGGATTATTTCTACAACCCATTTTTTGGTGTAGAAAAGCATTTGTCAATTATCACAATGTTTTCAAAGTACATCTCAATGCTAATTGCCAAACTAGTGGAGGTCGCTTGAAAAGGGAAGTAAATGTACCTCCTATAGTCTTGTAAAACCCTTTAACCCTTTACCAAACATAAACTTTGACTGTCCCAAAATGAAAGAGTTTGCAGACGGCATTTCAAAATGTGATGAAATTGAAAAACAATCTTCTGGTAGGGCAGAAAACATTTTGGGAAAAGGAGAAATTGCTCTTTAAGAGCAATATTTCCTTTCCCACAATGCTTTCAAAAGTCGTCTGCAACAAACTGGTGAAATGTCCTTATTGTTTGGTAATGGGTAAATTACTATTGTGAACATATCAATTGGTAATAATGTGGCTTAACTATTGTTTTATTTCTTTTCTTTCAGACCCATTTGAACTGTCGATACCTAGCTGCAAAGTGCTATGTAAGAATTTGTTGGTTCTTGTACAAAAAAAAATTTGAACAAAACAAAATAATCTTTTTGATACTAAATTAATGCAATTATTCCATTGTTTTGGCTGCATACTTAACATTGTTCCATATCAGTTAAGAGTTGATCATTCATATATTTACTCAATGTAGATCTAAGAATCCATTAACAGTTGGTTTATACATGATTTGATTAATATCGGTAGATTATAATGAAATACTGTTCACCTTTATAAAATATAATCAGTGAAATCAAACTGAGACATGAAAACAATATTGTTGCAAACAAAGCAATATTGTTTAGAATGGCCTGAGCTTTTTTTACCCCCTTGTTTGGGTCCGGTAAAGGGACCCTTTCCCAATTAAATCTAGGTAACATTTTCCCCAAATTCAAGATATTTTTCCCTAAATGAGACCTTAATTCTCTTATAAAAACATTCGAGTTGTTGATATTTGCTGAGCTGTTAAAATCCCCTCAGATTATTTGTAACAGGACACCTGAAATCGAATGCAGACTCTTGATTTAACATATGTATAAACAAAGGTACTATACTCTTCTGCAGTGTCCATAATTCAAGTCTTAAAGAAGAAATACGCTACTTATGGATGGAGAGTTTTCTATTATTTATGAACAAATCCCAAAGTTACCAATTATAAGAACACTAATTTTCCCAATTGCCTCAGCACCGGACCCTTCCCAATTGGTTAAAAAAATGCATTAAATCCATCTCAACACGTCTCTTCAATGCAACTTTTCTTTTTGTCAGACACAAATAACTGTATATATAGAGAATAGATGGTTGGTGTCGTGAATCGGAAATGTTATCGGGCAAGGCTTAGGAATATTATCCGGTGAGCCGAAGGCGAAACGGATAATAATCCGAAGCCGAGCCCGATAACTTTTCCCATTCAAAGACACCAACCATCTATTCTATTTATCCTGTTACCTTTATGTATTCTTTCAAACAAATAATATACAAATAAAACGCGAGAAAGAAGGAAAAAATATGTAGACAATGATGTAAACATGACGTCATTTCGTTCTTATGACGTCATGATTTGTCGCGTGGATGTATTATATGGCTAGTGCCGGATATCACAAATGTTATACGGCACCTAGTTATCGGTTCCAAAATGACACTAGTGACAGGATAAAATATCAGATTCTGATTATCTATTTACAGTATGAATGCAAGGATTACCAAGAGGCACTGAACATTTTAGATTTTGTGGAGCCAATGGGGTTTCAGTTTATAAAGAAGAGAATGTCATTTAGTGTCAATCAGAGTATAACAGAAGCTGAACCTGTCAACAAATCTGTAAGTAAATCAACCAGAGATTTGATTGCTTGTTTATACTTATTTACATTACATCAACTGTGAAACAAGTTCTTACAACTTAGATTTATCACTCTCAATTCTGCTTCATGGATACATTTACCAGTACTTGCACTAAATGTGGATTATAGAGAGGTCCCAAAACAGATTTCGCTACTTATAGGGTCTGAACCCACAACCATTGTGTTCAAGGGCAGACACTCTACCCCTGTACCACTGATCTCCAGACGATTGATTAGAGATAGCTCAAGTGTTAGCGATTAACATTGCAATCATCATCATCTAATGATTTTTCATAGTAAAGGTTTAAATAAACAAACGGTGAACATCTTTTATCATATTGACTTGGCTGGTGCAAAAGACTTAAGAAACCATGTTGACAAAGGGAAGATTTGTCAGTTATAACCAATTTCCCTTAATCATGATGATTTGTATGATTTTGAAAAATCTAAAAGTCTATGACTGAAGTCTTTTGTATATAATTTGGAATTGTCTCAACTTTTTTGGATTTGTCACAAACTTCCTGGAATTGTTTGAACCCTTATATTGCTGGAACCGACTTCATGCTTATGCAAACAGGTTAGATCCAGGCCAGTAAATTGGTGGCTGCCCTGTGATCTTGCCGGTTTACTATTCTGAGTATTTTTCCTCATCAAGTTGAGCAGATATTTAAGGTTTTAGAAAGCAGATGACAAGGAAATCTATTTTTAGAAAATTACCCAGCATTATAAAGGTTTATGGCAGTATCATGTCAGCATTGTTATTTTAAGGTTAGAGGTCAGCCTTCCAGATGTAGGGTGTATATAAGTTATTTGCATGCATTACATACAGTCGACCCGCGATAATCCGAACGTCGTTTATCCGGATTATTCACCATCCGAACAGAAGTTTTAGGGAACGGTCCTTACCTTCATCAATTGAACTGTTTAATGCTGAAAATCCGCATTCCGGAACCGGACAAAAAAATTCGGGAACCAACAGTCACTTTTTATACGCGTCGCGCGCATGCGCGAAGGCGTATATAGTGATCGTACGGAATCCTTCTTTACCTATAGGGGCTTAATCACCGCCGAGAGTAAGAAAGTAGTTCCAACTTCTATGTTGATTGTAATCTGTCTATAACTGCATGAATTCTTATCAAATTAAATCGTCATTTTGTTAAATAACTCTTTCTTCCTTGGTTTGTTTTGGATGCGTCTGTGATGTGCAGGATGGTGATAAAAGGTAATGCAAACTATCCGCGTTAATTTCCAAACATCCTAGAACTTCTAGAAGAAGGTATTTAGCGGCACCGGATAACAGTCGAAACGGCCCGATGTCAAAATGTCCTACGTTCAAAACGGCCCGAAATAAGTCAAAACGGCAAAATTTTCGGTTTAAAGTGTTAAAACAGTGTAAATCTTATTTGGGCCGTTTTGACTGATTGAAAAATCAACAATTGGGCCGTTTTGACCATTCCATGGCCGTTCTCATCGATCTCCGGGACGTTTTGACATGGGGCCGTCTTGACACGTTCCCACAGTACCCGTATCTAGGTCGTGGGATTTCCCCCATCTATAAAGGAATCCCCAGTATTTTTTTACTCAGTGCAGAACAAAGTCCCTATCTTTTATGATTTGCAAACTTCTTTTAACGACAGGCCTTGTGCCAGAAACGGCTTAGAAACATTCATGAAGAAAAACTGACAGTTATCAGCGATTTTATTTTGTTTCATAAACGCATGACCCAATTTCAGTAATAGGTTTCCGATTCGTTTGTTTGGTTGCCAGAGGGTTGGGAACCAGTTCGCTTAGTGAATTGAAAATACGGCTCCCGATTCTTTGCAGTAATATTGTTATGAAATAAAAAACGACATTGATTAAAGTGGCATGATGCCCATTTTTCATGGTAAAATTAAGCGAAAAAAGCTATGTAGGCCTATAAACTGTCATAAATAATGCCTATTGACCCACTTTGCAAAGCTGCATCTGCCACGAGTTCGAAAAAATTACCTTTCAAAATATCATTTTTCTTAAAAGACTGCCCCAGTCTTTTTAGGAAAACGAAGATGTCGTACATTGCCGATATGAACCGAACACGCGATTTTTCGATTTCCGTGAATCACGTGGTTAATTAATTATGTATGCAACAACAACGAGGCTACGGCTACAACAACAATAACAATGGTGGACGAGGAGAAAACATGAACGCTCGATAAGAGAAAAATGCTGCAAAAATGACACAGTCCGAAAAAAAGAAGGAAAATGCAGCGAGACAAAATGTATCATCGATCGAGAGTCTATCTCGGTTCGGAGCAGATAAGATGGGCAATCCTGAAAAAGGAAACTGAACTTAAAAGCGATCGTGAAGTGGCGACATTTTTGACAGACAAGTTAGTGTTTTCTTATCATTGTTTCTCTAGTTAGCAAATGTGTCGTGTGTCTTGATTTTGTTTTAACGGTTTCCAACCAAACCTATTATTTGACAATTTCTATGTAATGTTTATGTGCTGAGGACGAATGTGGGTTAACTCGGCCCGGGTAACTAGGTCGAGTCAGCTTGTTCAAAATCACTCAATCAACTGTCAAATATCGTTTGACATCATTGGGTTTGAAGAACTAAATGCCTAAGTAGTTAAACTAGTTCAACATAAGGATTGTCTTTAATTTTCTGATGGAGCAATTTACGGTGATGGGAGATATTGCCCGATACAAACTTTTCTAAACATTGGCCGATCGCGTCAAATTAGTTTGACTAGTTAAAACCTTGAAGTAGTATATTACACTGTTTAGATTTCTGAGTTGGTCTTGCATTATCCAGGCACTTAATGAAATACCCCTATCATTTCTATTTAATTACTAATTAATAACCATCTAAACAGCGCCAAAAGATCTTACACATTTCAATGAATTTGCCATTCTAATGAGTGCAAAATCATATAATTACCTATCTGTTGCATTTTTTAGGTTTTGAATGATGACAAATGTATCAATAATCTTGTTTTCTGTTACATATTGGATCTTTCATCAACTGACAAATTATCTGTAGAAGATTTTAGTTTAAAAAGATAAAAATCTCAGTCTGTGAGATAGTCCATTCAACCTAACTTCCCTGAATACTGTGCTGAATCCATTTCCTACAGCAGGATGGGTTGGTCTGACGGAGTTTCTTATAAGTGCTGGAGTACCTGAGAACAGAGGACATCAATGTTTTTCTTAAGAGGATATATGCAGGAAAGCACATTTTAATTTATAGAATTTTAGGGATATTCTTCTTTTCACAAAATGGTTTATATGGAAGGAATTAGTTTTAAAACTAATTTGACATAATCAGGAATACTTTTATGAGATATTCTTGCATTGGACAATATCTCCTGTTGTTCTTTTCAGTTACAAGACGTTTCCTGGAAAAAGTGAGAATCAAACGTTACAAGACTTGAAGTAGAATGGTTATCATCAACACCAGCTAAATGAGTAGCTGAAGCTGGAACTCAATCAATATCTGGAGTGTCAGGCCCAGAGTCAGAATTGTAAGATTTTCAGCAATGTGAATTATATATTTTTGTGAATAATACATGTATATGCTTATTTAGGTATGACAATTTTGACTGGTAAATGCCTGTTCAGTGAATTTGTCAATGCTTTCAAGTTGAATTAGATAAACAATGTCCATGTGATACCCCTAACAACAAAATTATGTTCATTCAATATTTTTTACTTTGTTGTAGAAATAAAACATTTTGTTGTATTAATAATATCTCAGATAAAAACAGGAAAACATACATCTTGTTGCCAAAAAAAAAAGATTTTTTTCATATACTTGATTTTCAATCTTTGCAGGGAGCAACATCAGTTTTGTGGTTTTAGGAAATGGAGAATTCTGAAGACAGAAATGGACACATTCTATCTGGGTATGTTTATGAATTATGGTGGAGCGGTGGTTTTTTTTATTAATTCCAAGAGTCACTCACATACACAACAAAAAGTTCCATAGCTCAGTGACACATGGCACTGTGTCCCCCAGTTTACTCTATCAAAATTCAAAGCTTGAGTGTTTTATTATCTTGTGTGCAGTATGAAAAGATGCACACAATTCTCGATTGAAATTCATTTTATATGCATGTACAATCCAAAAGACGGTTCCAAAATATAAGTGTGCAGAACTCCTGCATTTGTTATCCTATTATGTCTCCGCAAATTTGTTAACCCCAGTCCTGTTTGAAAAAGTAAGGATCATAATGAAAATGCAGGTGTTCTTGCTCCAGTACAAACTGGATCAAAATGACTTTTTAACAACTGTTGGGCCATAACTCTTCTCATTTAAATGCAAAGATATAATGAACTTTGTTGTAGATTATAGACCTATTGAGATGATGTGCCCTCTACCAGTATTTAACCATTTTTTTATCTTCAGGAGCACCTCTGGCCTAGAAGTATTTTACCAACATATCCTTATGTACTGAGCTAAGAGATATGCTTACACTCAACCAGTGTACAGAGGGAGGAACTTGTTTGTGGCATTGGATCATAATATGAATGTGAACAGAGCACCTTTGATGAACAAAGACTGCCCATTAAGGTACCTAGATCATAAATGATTAGCATTCTTTTGATAAAGCTTGATTTTAAACTGAAATTATAGTCTGTTGTGTGTAACATTAATATGATACACTG
The DNA here is from genome assembly GCA_947846245.1 of Cerastoderma edule. Classification (NCBI taxonomy): domain Eukaryota; kingdom Metazoa; phylum Mollusca; class Bivalvia; order Cardiida; family Cardiidae; genus Cerastoderma; species Cerastoderma edule. Next base: position 8,875,539 of record OX401419.1, on the reverse strand, counting down.
ATTAGTAAAAAAAAAAAAAGCATTCTGATAGATCTTTGAATATAACACCTCAGCAAGACTATTTACCCTTTACCAATTGCCAAATTTTCAACTGCCCCAAAATGAAAGAGTTTGCAGATGACATTTCAAAATATGATGAAATTGGAAATCTTCTGATACTGTAGAAAGCATTGTGGGAAAGGAAAAATTGATCATTACAAGCAATTTCTCCTTTTTCCAAAATGTTTTTCAGAGTTGTTTGCAACAAATTTGTTAATTTAATAAATGTCGTTTTTGTTTGGTAATGGGTTAAGTGTGATTTTTACTTCAGAACCTCCACTGTGTATTATCAACATGTTCATTGTTGTAACAATTAAGTGGTTGCTGGAAGCTGGAATCTATGCACCAGAAGATGAAACCTGTTTACAGAACTCATTATATATGGGTTTTACATCACATCAACATAATTTCAGTTATGTAGTGATGGCCGACTCTTAATGATGGAGGAAGACCTCATACTTAACTGCCCATAAGGACTGGTCAAGGCGGGTAGAACCATCGGCATTCCATAAGTCAGTCTGGAGTCTGCCTTCCATAAAAATCCATATCCCTCTCAGGATTTGAACCCACAAGGGGCCATGTGATTTCAAGTTCTGTTATCTAACCACTAGGCCACGGAGGCCCTGACAGAACTAATTAGATTAAATGCTACAGATGCTATAACCCTTTCCCAAACAACAAATTTTCGACTGTCCCAAATTGAAAGAGTTTGCAGACGACATTTCAAAAGGTGATGAAATCGGAAAATAATCTTCTGATAGGGCAGAAAACATTGTGGGAAAAGGAAAAATTGCTCGTATAGAGCAATTTCTCCTTTTCCCACAATGTTTTCTAGAGTTGTCTGCAACAACGTGGTCAAGTGTCGTTATTGTTTGGGAAAAGGATAAACACATTAGTGCTTAACATGCTTAAAATATCTTTTTTTTTTCCTCAAGGCTAAAAAGAGTTTGGAACAGGAAGAGCTGTCGCTGGTCTGTGTATCAGGAAACGGAAAACAATATACATATATTTCTATGCAACCATAGACAATGCTCTTGTCCAGAGGATTGATGATAAAGTTGGAATGAGGAAACAAGTAATTGAAGCAGAGGATCCACGAATACTGTCTCAAGACCTGGCCCCAATGGAATCTCTGCCCACCAAAGACATTCATGCAGGCAAAGTGTCAAGATTTTAAAAAAAATTTCCATGAAGTTAAATGTCAGCATTGTCGTGTACTGTCATAAAATTAAGAAAAAGTTTTCCTTGAACATATGTGACAAGACTGCTCCTGGTGACTGAATTATCTCATAAACAACTGAATGACTAAACGTTAGCACATTGGGTATTTTGCCAATCTTTGAATATTTTCCTCGGGTCCCGGGTTTGAAACCCCATAATAGGCATTTGGTAAGACACTTGAGAGCCCTAGTCCAATATTGGTGGATCAAGGTTTAGACCTTCTTGACCAAAACCAGTAAAAGGTAAACAGTATTTATCTTTTGCTTTTTCTTTATGGTATGAGACCCCTGTACCCTGAAATTGGTTTCTTAAACCTTAGTTGAAGTTTCTTTTTGGACTTAGTTTTAGATCAGCTTTTGTCAAAATAACTTCAAATTCCTAAACATCACAAGCAGAACTGGTCCTCAACTCAACACTTTAAAGTTCTCTTAAATAATTTGGTTTCATTATTAACTGATAATCTTAACAAGTAAAATTACATTTTAGTCTATGACTTGAGTATAGAAACATTTCAGCTTGAGATGTTTAGTAAAATATAAGCTAGATATTGAAGGTCAGGAATGAAATTTAACATGGCATTCCTATTGTATGTTCTTTGACTTCATAAAAATAAAGTAACCTTTCATGTAATTAATATTTTTATTGTTTTATTTCTACCAATGCATCTTGGTCATAGAAAAAATATGGAGAAAGATTGTCTTATTCATTTACATTCTGTAAAGCATTACTGATTTAAGCACATGATGACATGATTAAAAATATCAATCAATTTATCTGGTATAAGAACAAGTTTCAATTTAAATTGAACCACCACTAAGTTAAACTCTCGCTGAAACAAATCCTGTAAATTGTTCAAATTGGTCAGGGAATTTATCCCTGATTTTTATCACAGCAAGATGGGATGACTCGCCTGTCTCCAACATCTAGCCTACCAAAATGTGTATTGTATATAGGCTTGGTGATGCTTGGCTTCCCTTTGGTCAGGTTCATCATCAGAAATGAGAATGTCCTGTCTGTACATGGGCAATTGCTTACACCCCTTCATCCAGTACAATAATCTGTAAAGACATCCAATGGACACTGCATTTATCTCGACCCTTTACCAAATGCCAAACTTTTTGACTGTTCCAAATTGAAAGAGTTTGCAACTGACATTTCAAAATATGATGAAATTGGGAAGTAATCTTCTGATAGAGTAAAAACATTGTGGGAAAAAGAGAAATTGCTTATCACAAGCAATTTCTCCTTTTCCCACATTGTGTTCCAGATATATTTGTCTGCAATAAAGTGATCAAATGTGGTTAATGTTTGGTAATAAATGGGTTAAATAAGCTTTCCAATGAACTTTATGTTTGAAGATAGTGGTCCAGTTGTTGAGCAATAAACTGAGGATCTGGTTTGATCCTCTGCCACAGCTATGTGTTGTGTTCCTTTCCATTGTACCTGAATATGTTCATTACTTATTTCTACAAAAGAAGACCTTGCGAGTTGGTAATTTGTAGTAAGAAATTGTTTCACTATCAAGATGGAATTAGTAAGTTTACACTAAGCAACTAGCCATGGCTTCTGTTCAAAACCAATGCATTGACAGAAGCTTCATCTTTTTCATTAGTTTTCAAATCTCTTCCAACAATGAGACTATGGAATATAGCATAATATAGCCTACATCATACCTGAGACTTATTTGCATATGTCTTTTGGTAAATACTACTCTAAATTTTTTAAAGGTTCCATAATGTTGCGTAGAGGTTATTAAGAAGATTGGACAGAAGTCTTAATAAGGTTATCCAAGCTCTCATAGGCTGAGAACATTACCAAAATAAATAAGGTATATTAATAACTATGCTACAAATGTAACACTTACCTGATGTAGAGAAATGCAGTTTTATAATCCGCAGCAAACCTTTTCTGCATCTGTTGGCATCTCTCTACAATGTCCACACTCCAGTCTAGAAATTCACTTTCATGGTCTGGCTGAAATCCTCCTGGTCACTGTTGTGCAGACCAGTCTTCTTATATCGAACATCATACTGGGATACTAGGATATTTTGCCTTAGCCTGCTTCAAAACATTTTCCATTTTTCCAAGCTCATATCAGCTAATTCTTCCTGAATAAAATAAATTGAATAACCATGAAAAGTATTTTATAAGACAGATTGTATCAGTCACATCCTATAAGAAAGGAGTATTAACCCTTTCCCAAACAATAACGACATTTGACCACTTTGTTGCGGACGACTTTAGAATACATTGTGGGAAAAGGAGAAATTGCTCATAACGAGCAATTTTTCCTTTTCCCACAATGTTTTCTGTCCTATCAGAAGATTATTTTCCAATTTCATCACATTATGAAATGTCGTCTGCAAACTCTTTCAATCTGGGACAGTTAATAATTTGTTGTTTGGGAAAGGGTTAAATCACATTTAAAGCTACCAGGAGAATTTGACATTAAGAAGATTCTACGTTCACACTTCACACATCAAATTAACAAAGACATGGAAAATCTCATAATCAAAGTTTAATGCAAATTGGTTCTAAAACCTTGATTCCTCCTTGATATCTGAAGATCTGCAGAGTTTTAGCAAATTATTTCATATCATTCAAAGTCTCATTTCCCTATGACAAGTATGAGACAAAATTAGTACAATGTCACTATCTTGGCAGGAGTTTGTCAATCACTATTTTATAATATAAACATAATGACATGGAACGAAAAAAGAGCAAAACACCTGGTGCAATGATCACTTAAAGTAAACAAAAGAAAATTTGATATATTCAAAAAGCCGTCCTTACCATAATTGTGACACAACCCCCTTTACCCAATAGAATAAAAAAAATCATAATGGTTTGGGAGAAAGAGTGGTATAGTTTACAAACCATTTGTATTATTTGAAGTGATTTTTGTCCAAGCAACCAATGTACATTAGACACAAACAGGCTTTAAATAGCTCAGTGTGTGTGTTTATTCTCATTTATCATTTTACTGGAGTCTAATTTTAGTGATCAGCTGTTTATGTTCAGCTGAAGTATTCTTTTCATTTAAAAAACCTTTACTCTCTCAGTGAATAGAAATTAATGACACCAAGTAAAAAAGTATATCAGATATTGCCATAAAGACATACCCTCATGCTTTCTTGCCCTTGTTAACCAATTTCCAAAGAATCCATTACTTTTTGTAGCCCTCCTCGCCCCCGCTTTGCTCTCGAGCCACTCCCTTTTGATCTTGTGGCTCTAGACCTACTTCTTGACCTAGAACCCTACCTGGTGCCACCCCTTTTTCGACGTTTTCCCCCTTTTCCTCTTCTTTCTCAATGAGGACTTAACTTAATTCTTCAAGATATGCTACAAGACTGCAGATGACCAATGACTAGGGGTTGATTCTCCTCCCTAAAAAAATAAAAAATACCTACTTGTTTATAAGTCATTACAAATAGGATATATAAACATTCCCCCCCCCCTTAAAAAAAATAAAATGTTACACCAGCTGTTTGGTTTCTAAATTCTGCGATACAACTTCCCGAATTTGGCAGTCCGAGGCCACTTCCCAATTCAAATGGAAAAGCTAATGCTCGATAGAATGAAGAGATGACCCGAATACGGGTGAAGAAACAATCGAAATGCCAGGCATAATAGTGACAAAGGTGTTCAATCGAATATATATTGCTAAATATCGATAGATAACGGTGATAGATAGCATGTATGTTAACTCTAAGACACGGGGGTATTTAAAACGATAGATTCATAACACTAACAGCCCCTTATTACTGTAGATTTTGGAACGATTCGCTGCACGCTTTCACGGCGCAGTACGTGATACTTTCTCATATCAAATCTCTTTCTTTTCATTTCACCAACCATGATGTTAATACTACTGATAAAACATACTCACCGATGCCCTTTCTGATTCCTTCGTGCTTGCGTACATTGTAAATTGTTGACGAACGATTTGTTTTGAAAATGGAATTTCAACTTCCGGTTATAAATTATGCAAATCAGATTGTACGAGCGTTCTAAACGGAACTGCCCGAATCGCGACGAAGTCAGTTTGAAACCGAAACTAGGTCAATTTTTAATTGTCGATTTCTCTATTTCTAAACCATTTTCTCTCATTTTTTGTGTCTTTATGGCAGTTTTAACTGTACTGTGACCGATCAAAGCGAATTATAGACTTGTAGTGAAAAACACGTAAATTTCCGAAAGATGAGCATCACACAACTTTAACATTTTTAAGCCGTTACTTTTATTTGAAAGCTGATTTTGTAATTGAACAGGACGGTTCATACTAAACAAAAAATCTTTCATTTTTTCATTATAAGAAAGAAAAAGAAATATTGCCTGATGTATAGCCGGGAAATACACCTTGTTTTTCGTTACCATTACTGACCATGAAGTGAGCGTGTGCATTTTACAATGGCAAAATGAAAAAGAAGATCTATTATCACCTTTTGCCCAATGTATTGGGGAAATACCTCTATTGTTTCAAATCCTGGAAGAAACACTAAATGTAGGTATTGTTGAGTAGATAAAAAAATCACCCAAATTAGAATGAATAATTGTTTACTTTGTTGTTGAGATCATTTTTTAGACTTACATCTCTCCGATCCTTTTGATCTACTCTTTTCTTGTGTTCCGGTTTCTGTTCGTAACACTCGGGCATGCCTTTGATATGGCATTTAACCCAATATATATTTAATGCACTTTTAAAACTTTTCAATGATCTCTGACTGAAGCTGTATTTGTGCTGAAGTGTTTCTTAAATAACTTGTGACTGTGGCCCCTTGTAGATTGGTATCTTAACTAAAAATGCTTGTTTTCGTCTACAATATCTATTTTGTTGATAACTAGAATAATACTTTTTCATTTGATTAGAGCATTGGGTTTGAGTACCACTGGAGTACTGGGACATGTCTTTTTTTACTTCTATTTTGATATCTGCTATTCAACAGAAATGTGTTGGTTTGTCTTCAAAAATCCCTTAGATTTCTTTCAAATCCATTCGTACGCACAAACCTCTCAGACCATACTGCGACGCAGTTCAGGCCATTCTGGCCTTTGATCATAGTATATGCGTATGGCTAGTCCGGAAACCAGTATAATCATTTATTTTGCGGTTACAGTTGCGAATGAAGGGATAGGTCTTCTGTTGTAAACAGCATTCACACGTTTTGCAAACTGGCATGTATACTTGACCAGAACATGTCACCTATTGTAGTGTACTGGAAGGCGTTGATTGTTTGTTAATCGGTCATTCTGTCAGTTGATTGGTCCTACATAATTGTAATTACGGATGCATGTCGACAATTGAGTTTGTAAAAGGTGTTGATTGGCTGCTCAGACAGCGATCAAGAGACAATGTCTGGCAATCATTTTCAATTATTACTCAATCGATATGCTCCTTCAGAGCTATCTTAAGGAAATTAAACTTCTCGAAAGACATCGCTCTAAATTGTCATTTTTTTAAAATCCTTTTTAACCAAATAAACACTTCCTTAACACAATTTATATTTCCCTTAAATAAAATAAGAATTGTGCATTTCTTACTTCATAGTAATTATCATGATACACCGACACCGTGTAAAGGTAAACATTTCACTGTAACTCGCATATTCTTTATTCCGGAAAAGTCGTTAATACGAACATTTCTCCTAGGAACGAAAGTGTTCGGATAAACGAGGGTCGACTGTATATGATATTATGTAATGATTGGTTGTAAGACTTGATGAGATGATTCTATTGTGTAACACAATGAAGGGTTTTGATAAAAAAAAAACATTAGGAAGTTTGTAGTGAAAATAACCCTTATTTTTACTATTTATTTATTTCCCATGGCGAAATGAAGGGTAACACAATGAAGGGTTTTGATAAAAAAAACATTAGGAAGTTTGTAGTGAAAATAACCCTTATTTTGACTATTTATTTATTTCCCACGGCAAAATACTTTTAAGTATATTGTACCATTTGTACTGTATTGAAATTTTGATTCAACTAAAAAAAAATTAAAAATCCCCATGTATAATGTAAACATTACTGGGTGAAATATTATGTTATGTTATATTACTAATAAGATATAAACTGATTTTTTTTTCCATTTAACCTTTTTTTTTTCTTCTTGCAGATGGAGAGTTCAATAAACTTACTGCGAGGAAAGATCTACGAAGCGATGGAGAATGGAAATCTGGCAACAGAATGTTACAGAGAGGCATTACAACAAGATGTGTATTGTTATGAAGCATTTAATCTACTTGTGAATCATCACAAACTCTCTGCTCAAGAAGGTAAAATTAGAAATCAATATTACTTGACACATTATTCTACTTGGATGATTTGCTTAATGTGATTCCAGTTAAAAGCTTGGGTCCTGTGTGGCCCAATTGTTAAGGTGGCTGACTTAGAACTCGGGGGTCCCTGGTTCGAGCCCATTCAATGCATCTGGTTTGGTGAGAGTGGCTTTTAGCAGTTCACTTCCGAGACCTAGCCTAGTACTAATGGATTCAGGAAGTTGTTACATAACTGAGAAATTGTTGATTTGGTGTTAAAAAATATACAAAAACAAAGTGAAAAGTTTTGTTTTGATTGATAATGTCATCTGTTGCAAATTACTTGAATGCAGAAAAATGTGGAAATCCGTTTTATCAAAGTCATTGTAATAGTCATTTTCTACCTAAAACTTTGATGGAAGATTCTACCTGAAATTCATGAAGTAATTGATTCCCATTTCTGTATATGGGGTAGAAACAATAGTAGAAATTGCTGACCAAAAGCAATTGAAAGAAGGTGCAGATACTTGCTGAAACCCATTTCTGTGTATTGGGTAGAAACAATAGCAGAAATTGCTGACCAAAAGCAATTGAAAGAAGGTGCAGATACTTGCTGAAACCCATTTCTGTGTATTGGGTAGAAACAATAGCAGAAATTGCTGACCAAAAGCATTTGAAGAAAGGTGTTGATACTTTCTGAAACCTATTTCTGTATATTGGGTAGAAACAATAGTAGAAATTGCTGACCAAAAGCATTTGAAGGAAAGTGCAAATACTTTCTGAAACATTTATATAAAAAATTTCAGGGAAGAATTTGAGACAAATAAATTGAATATAAATTCCCTAATTGATGTTTACTTACAGAGCGGTTGTTACTGGATTCTCTCCCCTTTGGTATGCAGTGTAGACAAGAGGAGGAAGAGCTTATAAAATATCTGTACGAGACAAAATTAAAAAAAGTAAGGGTTTTTTTTTTTATTAGAATTCATATTCAATGTTTGTATTTTTAACCCTTATAGTGCTGTAACCTACTTCATGCTTCAGGTTAATTGTTTAAATGTATGAGCAACTAATTATTGTGGTTAAAGCCTTTACTTCATCTGATTCAATGATTCCATTAAACCTTTACATAAGGAGCATCTTTCTGTAAAATCATGGTTAACCCTTCTGGTGCTAAAACTGACTTCATGCTTATGAAAACAGGTTAGATTTGCGGCAGGCCTGTGATCTAACCTGTTTGCTACCTTGTAATGTAAAGTTCATTAAAAACCTAAGCCTTTACTTTTCAGTATGACAAACCACAAGAAGTCAAAGTCCCAGACCAATTACATCAACTGCAAGATAATTTAGATATTGTTGCCAATCTAGCTGAGAGACATTACTTTAACTGTGATTTTAAAGAGTGCTTAAAACTTACAACAAGGTGAGACAAAAAAGATTATTTTGCATTAGAATTGACAGATATTGCTAGTCCATTTACTAACTTAAGTAATAGGATAATTCTATTCTCTGTGGGAGTAATCTTTGGCAAACCCTAGCCCTAGCCTAGTACTAGTGGATACAGCCGTAACATAACAGAAAAAATGTTAATTTGGCATTAAACACCACACAACAAAATTCTATTCATCTTGAACAATCAATTATTTATAATTTGTTTAAATTTGGTTCATCATTAATTATAAAGATAAACATTAAAAAAACCCATGAAAACAAAAAGAAACAAGAACTGCTATAAGAGGACTATTTTTAACTTCATACATACAGACATTGTTTCAAAATTAAAGAAAAGCTTAGCAAGGAAAGGGTTTAAGATTATGAAATGTTATTTTCATTTCATTCCGTTGTTAACTTACCATACGAAATATACATTAGGATTACATCCCCTTTAACAATTTTTCACTTTATTTCATTTGTTTCAAAATCAATTGAACATGAGGTGAAGTTGAACTCTTTTTATGTATATACATTTTTGAGACATCAGTTGAAGATTCTATAAGTATCTATTACATGATGTGTTTAAGATTTAAACCCTAATGGTGTTATAATGTATTCATTTCAGAGTTTTAAAAGAAGACCCCTATAACAGCAACTGTTTACCCACACATATAGCTGTGTTAGTTGAATTACAGAAAAAGAACAGTAAGTAAACTCAACCAGATGTCTCATAACATTGACGGTCTCATCTCGGAGTCAAACTCAATGCTCAAGTTAACATTCACATCATGATGAAGTAATCATATGCATGACATAATTCAATTTCCATTCCTTGTTATGAACCATTTCTCACCAACTGAATTATGCATCTTGTCAAATTTCAAGTCAATTTTAACTGACACAACAAACAATAATTGATTCTAGAACTGATTATTTACCATTTCAAGCAACCGTGATGTGAGTAAGTCAGACTCAGTATTACAGCTTCAGGTAACCCTTTACCAAATGCAAAACTTTGAGCTGTCCCGAATTGAAAGAGTTTGCAGATGACATTTCAAAATGTGATGAAACTAAAAAATAATCTTCCGACAGGGCAGAAAACATTGTGTGAAAAGGAGAAATTGCTTGTTAAGAGCAATTTCTCCTTTTCCCACAATGTTTTCCATAGTCGTCTGCTTCAAACTGGTCAAATGTAGTTATTGTTTCGTAATGGGTTAATTATGATTATTTAGAAAAGTAAAAAACTGTTCCAGAGTTGGATTGGAATAAAAAGAAAGCAACATGTCTTTGACCAATGCTACTCTTCTACAATGAGTCACATAGCCATTTTCACTGTGGGTTCATACCCCAGTAACTCTATCTGGGTTTTCATGAGAGTTAGTCTCCCACTTGACTTACGGAATGCTGATGGTTCAACCCCGCTTGACTAGCCCTAATGGGCACTCACGTTTGGCATCTTCCACCATCATTAGGGGCCTAACATGGTAAAAAAGGGTGATATGATGCAAAAACCCTTGTAAGAAAAATCTATATTTAGTGCGGTAATTCGAGTATTAATGGAGAACTGAGTTAACCCATAGCTCCAAACTAGCCATTACTTATTTTGAACACTTATTTATTTGAGAACCTTATAAAGCTTTCTAAACAAGGTAGGAAGGTTTTCTTGTTTAAACTTTCAATTGTTGTTGGGTATTATTTCCAATTATAGACCAAAACTCTTATGTAGAATATTTGGAAGATGAAATATAAGGTGCTTCTTATCTATAATGTTAATTTCTCATTGTTGGCTTGGACATATGTTTGTAATATCCTTATAGATGAAGAATAACATCTCTAAAGTGATTAATGTAAAGATGGAACTTATAAAAACAAATCTTGACTAGAATTGACATTTAGAAAAAATACTCTTTTTTCAGATTTATTTTATCTTGCCCACAAACTAGTAGATCTTTATCCAAACAAAGCGGTAAGTCAACTTATATAATTCATTTGAAAGAAAAATGATAATTTATGCCTTAATAGTGCATTATTGCATCTATGTTTGTAACCTTATAAGTCATCAACAAAGCACTTTAGTAGTCTCTTCTATTGTCCGATTAAGCCTATTGCCTAGTTGGGGATAAATTTGGAGAGAACTTACTTTAAGTTGTGAAAGAGAGTGAAATTGTTCTTTTTGTAACAATTCTTCTGTGGTTAAGGCTTATCTAGGGCATTTGTACTCGAAAATTTACTATTTTGTACTTTAGCCTTTACTTTAACTTAAAGATGATTGTATTCAGCTGAATCAATGAGATGAGCTGTGTGCTTGACATTGCTTTTCATGCATTCAATATGAAAGGATATAGATATTATATGGATAAATATAAAAAGGGTTCAGCACAATACCATATAGTAAGTGCTTAACATAGGAGTATTATGAGACTTAGTATAGTTATGCACTGAGCCCTCAGTGTTTCAACAGCAAGATTGACATATTTTTTTACATTTAAGGTGTCATGGTTTGCAGTTGGGTGTTATTATTTATTGATAGACCACAAAGATCCAGCGAGGCGGTATTTAATGTAAGAAACTTTGGTTTACTAATTCATTGAAATGTTACTTTTAAATCAAAAACTTTTTTAGTCCTCATTCCTGATTTACCCCCTTTCTTCAAGCATTGTGACTAAAGCAAACTTGTCTCATTTTCTAAGAATGTGGCTACCAAGTGACAAAAACAAACATTTTTTATGCTAAACAATTGACCTCTTTTTATATGAGTGCTCATTGAAAGTACATTACTTTGTGGTTGGTACATGGTTCAGTCCATGTTCTGACAAATAATGTCCACAACAAAGCATAGCTTGAAAAATCCACTTTTGATGAATAGTCCCCTCTAAGAAAGTTATCTCTTATGATGACAGTTATGTAACCATGTCAACATAATGCTCAACAAGGCAGAATAAGCTCCTACAAGGTCAGTCTTGACCACTGTAGTTACCTGCTTGCAGTTAGCCAGCCATTTGAACATTTTAATTGAATCTACACTCTTTAACTAGTTTTATTTCAGAAATATTTCATTGATAGAAACTTACCTGTTTTCTAGGACAAAAGAAAAACAATTTTATTTTCAATCCACAAAGAAGTGGTTTGAAACTATTGCCATTATGAAAGGCATCGGAATACTTTTTCGTTTAATGTTAGAATTATAGGTTTAAAAGCACCTTTAACCCTTTACCAATTGCCAAATTTTCAACTGTCCCAAATTGAAAGAGTTTGCAGAGGACATTTCAAAATGTGATGAAACTATAAAAAAAAAACTTCTGAAAGTGCAGAAAACATTGTGGGAAATGTCGTCTCCAACAACTGGTCAAATGTCGTTTTTATTTGGTAATGGGTTAAACTGTTCATTCATAAGATAAAGAAGTCAAACACAATATTTATCTTTATATAACCATATATATTTTCCGTTTAGAAAAGCAACAACTCTGGATAAATCCTATGGTCCAGCCTGGTTGGCATTTGGTCATTCGTTCGCCGCTGGGAAGGAGCATGACCAAGCAATGGCCGCCTATTTTACAGCAGCACAGTTAATGAAGGGGTAAATATGCCATTTTTATGTCTTATTCCCTGTTATTGGAAATCAGTTAAGGGGTGTAGTTACCATCTCCTTGTGTATCATTCCATGCCATAGGAAATTAGTGAATGACGATTTTGGGTTTAATTGGATGGATATACTTAATGCTATTCCCGATGCGTATATGTCAGGGGTTCAATGCAAGACTGTAGCAAGTGCTCCGAATATGTGAAGCACATACTATAGTCATGCACTGAACCCTCGGTATATGACGCATATATTTGATGACTATGTATTTTAAGGCTGATTGATACATTTTTACTTGAATCATTAGCTTTGTAGTTACTGTATGAAGTCTAAGAAATTTATTGAAAAAAGACCATTAATGACCAAAAGTCATTGAGAAACAGCTAGGTTGCACTATTTGCTTGCAAGTGTGTAAGTCAGGTAATTTCTTGTTGTACTAAATAGAGGCAACATAAAAAATTGAGGTAATTAATGATGAAGAAAATTGCAACACAGTATCTAGTGTAAATGACATTTCACTAATTGTTCTATTCTATAAGAGTCTTAATAGATCCTCTAAATGGAGGTTAGATATTCCATACCTAAAATGATTAACTTCAGCAGTTATATTTTCTTGCAAATCAACATTCTTTTCATTTTGACAATATTACCAGATTAAAGTATTTTTATTGAGGAATTTCTTTTAATAGTCTTATATTTTTTAAATGATTATGTTGTATATTATAATGTTTGTTTGACATTTGACAGTTGTCACCTACCGGCCCTTTATATAGGACTTGAGTATGGACTGACCAATAACCCCAAACTTGCTGAGAAATTCTTCAACGAGGCACTGACGATAGCACCTGAAGATCCATTTGTGCTACATGAAAAAGGGGTTATAGCTTTCCAAAATGAAGAGTAAGGTCATGTTAAATCTTCACTTTGCCCATGTTAATTTTCTTAGCTTAACATTGATGAAAACATGATAAAAGAATACTGTCAAACTACTCATAGAAAACACTAAGAACTAAAGGATGCTTAATTTTTAGAATGCTTTTAAGAATTGACGTGTATGGTTATTGAATGTAAAGATTGAGAATACCTCGTATTATAATTCTCACATGAGTTTGAAAGGTCAAGAGGTTATTTACTTTCTAATTGAATATCAATACATTCTCTGAACTGTTCATTGTCATGAGAAATAATAATGCAGGATTTTGGTCTTAAGTCAATCTTGTGTTAAGAGGCCAGTCTATGGGACAAAGTAAATTGGCTGTTTAAGACAGGTTGGCTGCTTAACACAAATTGATGTACACTTTAAATCTAACTATGGGACTTTCTGTAGTGGTTGTTTAAGGCAGGTTGGCTGCTTAAAAGGGTGGTTGCTTAACACAAGTTAGACTGTATTTCCCAGCAGTGAATAAAGCTATTGTCATCACTTAAAGAAGGTTATAACTGGAAGAACCTTTTTGCTTTTAACTTATTTCGATGAAAAAAAATCATATACAATGAACCAAAATTTTAGCACACTTAGGCTTATAGAGGATGATGAACAAGTTTTGCTGAAAATTATACATAACATCTCTAGAGACACTCGAGTTGAATGCCTGGCATACTGCAAGGGGTTTCATGAGATTCTAGGAAATTATCACTGGAGATAACACACCCATCATAAATTCAAATAGTATTATACATTGGAAGGATCACCCTAGATGACGCAAATGATATTACGTCACTGACCTGAGTTATTAGTCTCTGGGACTGTATACATCTGTAGTTGTATTTTTGTTGAAACTAATAACTTGTTAGGAAAGGATGATATGCAGCACTGGTGAGCAAATACCGAAAACATGGTTAGTTGCTATGCTGCAAGAAAATGGAAATATAATTTAATGAGGTAAAAGCCAAATTAACACTTAATGTAACAGTGGCTTGTTGATAAACATTTTTTACTTGAACTTACCTATTTTGGTATATTTAAGCTCATACTGTAATGTAGATTTTTGGGGAAATGACCCATGAATTAGATGTTAATTAATTGAAGAAAAATACAAAGTTCTTTTTCAGGTGTTGTACAAATGGTTATTATGTTTTAGTTTCCAGCTTGCTGAACGACATTTTAAAGATGCTCTAGAAAAGGTTCAAAACCTTACTGGACAATGTATTGTAGAAAAGTGGGAGATGTTATTAAACAATCTTGGACATACATATAGAAAGTTAAAGTAAGTTCATCAAAATACTACTTGGAGGTCACTATTCATCTCCAGAGATTAGATTTATCATCTCTGATATTAATTTAAAAGCGCTTTAAAAACATTTTCATGGGGTATCATCTAAATTAAAAAAAAAATTCTTTATATTGGTTTCCTTTTTCATAGCTCTCTATTTTCCTTTGTTCATTTGCTAAATAATGCTTAATTCATTGTTATCCTCAATATTTTGAACCTTTTTGTAGTTGCCATCATAAGTTACAAGTAAGTTTTTTATACCTTTTTCCTTATGTAATAGGTCGGGGAAAAAGGGATTATTTTAGCATTTAATTTTTTACAGCAGCCTTATTATCAATAAAGGCGTTAATATTGATCAAGGACTGCTGTGGTCATAAATCCTGTTTTTACACAGTACACTATTTTCTGCTCTCATTCTACATATCAAGTTGTTTGCTTGTGTAATAAATGTAACAGCTTGTTTCTCAAATTTCTTCTAACAATAAAGATATGGAGTTGTTTGCTTGTTATTAATTTTATAACTATGGCTCACTTAAGGAAATAAGCAAGTGAATTAGCATTAACCTATTGCATTTTAATACAGTTTGCATCCCGATATTGGTTTTTTTAAAAAAAAATTGCATATTGAAGGATTTTACTAAAAATAGAAATTTAAAAAGGATTAACAAACTATGTTTTGTTTTCAGGCGATATGATGAGGCGTTAGAATTTCACCAACAATCCCGAGTGTTAGATCCTCACAACGCCTCCACTCTTGCCTCTATTGGATTTGTTTATGCTCTGAAGGAGGACAGCCTTACAGCCATTGATTATTTCCACAAGGTGGGGGTTTCATCATCAATGGCATGCTCTAACAGTTTACCAAACGCCAAATTTTTTTACTCTTCCAAATTGAAAGAGTTAGCAGATGACATTCCAAAATGTTATGATATTGGAAAAAAGTATTCTGATGGGGCAGGAAACATTGGGGAAAGGAAAAATTGCTCTTTACGAGCAATTTTTCCATATCCCACAATGTTTTCCAGAGTCAACTGCAACAAAGTGGTTAAATATCGTTATTGTTTGGTAATGGGTTTGTGATTCCATCTCTCTACCGACTTACACAGGCCTGCTATTGTTAAGGAGTGCTCAAGCCTGAAAATCATTACTAGAAGTCTGAATTCAAACATCGTCAATATGGACAAAGAAGGAAAGTCTAAAATCCCAAAGCCTGAAATCAGGACCTGGTCTGAAAATCAGCAGGCCTTCTTACAGAATGCCGATAATTCTACATGGCCTGAGCAGCCCTTATGGGATCTTCCTCCACCATTAAGAGTCAGACATCGCAACGTAACTGAAGTAATGTTGAACTTGATGCGATGTAGAACCCATAAATAATTTTATTGTTATTTCATGGATTGATATACAGCCAAACCTTTTATAACAATTACCTTACAGGTTCTTGTTCACAATTGAGACAATTTGCAAGCAAAAAAAGACAAATTAAAAGAATAGTTTTTGTATTGCAGACTTGTAAGCGACTTGTCTCTTTCAACGATTGCTCCCATTGAAGATAAACATAAGAAATTACACCTTATTTAGAGTAATAACAAAATATTCTTTTGTGGAACTTGTTTTATGTTTTGTTTATCTTTGAGATAGGTTTATTGCCATTCACAATATCAAGCATTTCAGCAATTTTGTACTCTTCAATATTTCCAATAGAGAAGACTGGACATTCTTGTTAGTAATAACATTTATGTAGTGAAAACAGGAAATCACTGGATGTTAATTATCAATGTCGGATGATTTTTCGTAGTGAAATTTGCTCGTCAGGATTAGTTGAAAATGAATACTATTTTCTATTAGAATGTTCCAAGTACACTCAAATACGTAGAAAGCATCTTTGTAGCGAACTACGGGCTAATTCCAATATTTTTATACAGTTAATGTCGTCGTCAAAAAGAAAGACTATACTAAGCATTTGTAAATATCTTTCGGAGAGCTTTGCTATTTGTGATGAAACTTTAAACACTATTGCTGTTCCTTAACCACCGACTTTCTTAATTCTTATAGTATCACCATTTTTGAAATTTCATTTTTTGTATATTGTGCTCAATGTTTGTTGATCATCTTTTTTTTGTCTAAGCCGTATTCTATATAATTGTAAATGGCCATAGACAAATTTTGTTGATGATTGCCAATAAAGAATTGAATTATTATTCTAAGAAACTCTTGTATTTTGTTTCAGGCACTTGCTATACGAAGAGACGATGCTTTCTCAACAACAATGCTTGGAAATCTCACAGAATCTCTGATATCTGAACTCTCATCGGTTGATGGTAAAACTGTTTCCATGATTTATACCACCCACACAACTTATGATATTGACTCTTTACCACCTGCTTTAGAAAATATTTGTTAACATGTGAAAAACCTTTCAGTTCTGCTGTAGGGATATGTGAAAAGATTAAAAAAAGCATTGTGGCAAAAGGAGAAACTGCTTGTGACAAGCAATTGCTCCTTTTGCTATAATGCTTTTTAAAAGTCGTCTTCTTCAAGGCGCAAAAATGTGGGGAAAGGTGGTAATGGGTTAAATTCAAATTACCAGAAGATATTAGCAATTTATCACAAACCTTAGTTATTGGAAAAAAATGGAAGTCATTCACATTTACTTATGCCATATTTAGTCATTTTTGCATAAAGCATGATATTTCTTAATATTTATTATTAATCTCAAATATATGTGGGCACCGAAGTTGCTTGCTAACAGCCTTTACTGCCAATTGTGTCATATAAGTATTGTTTGTTTTTCAAAACATGCACATATGATAGATGTATGAGTAATTAGCATATAAAATACTTGTATGAGTTACTGACTTAAAGAAATCCATTTGCATCAAGCTGATGGCCAGCTCAATAAATCTAATATGTATCAATAACTGCACAATGGAATTAGAAAAAAATGGAATCCATTTGACAAAGGGTGAAATTTGCATTTGGAAATAAACTGTTGTTTTGTCACATCACTTTAATGGATTGAAAAGTAACAACCTCTGTGACCCGATTCTTTTCAGAATCTGACGATCTTCCTATGTTTACTGCGCCGACAGCGACAAGTTTCCCTGAGTTTACATTACCCAAACCACCACCCATCATGAACTTAAAGGCTTCCCTTGAAGAGTGTTCCACAGTTGACACCTCGGTGGCCAATGATACATCAGTAGTAGATAGTACTTTGACTATTGAAGAGGTTGAGATGGGAGATTACGACTGAGACTTGCGCTGTGACAATGTTTTAAAAATATGAGATTGTAGAAGTAATTCTACAAGCAACTCCCAGAGATCTCTGGATGTTACTGCGACACCATAAGTATGGCTACTCTTGGAAGTAACGAATACCAGCTATTCTCTAAAAGGGAAAGCATAACAACTCGCAAATTTGTTCCAAACAATAAGGTGTAGAACTAGTTCTTATGAAAGCAACATTGATTAATTTCAACACAGATCAAAATTCAACTGCGAAACAAGGGCTCAGTTCAACAGTGCACTAGCCCTTCACATGGATTAGTTATACATCATTGCTTTCCTCATAATTTCTTGATAAACTCTTAATGGTACAATGCTGCAGAATAATGCAGGATACGCTCTTAAAAGCTACTTTTAAACATATTACAGGTATTATATACATGTACTTATACAAAATGCAAATCAAACCAATTTTGCATTGATGATGATATGAAAATTGAATCTCGAAATTATCAGTCATTTGAGCTTTGTCTATGTTCCTGCATAAAGTTGTAAGTTTGGGTTAATAGATCAGAATAAAATGTTTTCTGTTAGAAAGAACTTATCCTTTCTATTCTCTTATGAAATATTTTGATTGAAAACAGATGTGACACATTTTGACACTTCTCTTGTCATGTAAAACAGGATTCTCTTTTTCTGCTGTTACACACAACTTTAAGGTACTGCAGGAAGCATTAAAAAGACGAAAAAAAATATTTTTTTCTGACCATCCTGCTTCAAAATACTTCAGAAACAACATTGACTAAAACTGCATGCAATGAACAATGTCCTTTTTATAATGGTTTCAACAAAATGAATGGCCATCATCCAAACACATTGAAGGTAATGTACATCTGTGATGCTTTTTTTTGTAATTGAGTAGAAACCATTGTAACTAGAGGTGAAATTAGTTGCCATAAGCAATTTGTCTTATTGGCTGCTTGCTTATTTACAAACACAAGAAACTCTAACATGGATACAGGAGTTGGATGATGAAATATTTATTGTGTGCATCATGACTTCTTTTAAACATGTAATAAAATGAAGTAAAATCAAGCAAAAAGAGTTTATGTTTTCATTACCATACATCATCACTGTATGTGGGAAAACTATGCAGCCAGACAGGGACTTGATCCTTGGACCTCCACAAGCTCCGAATGCTCTACCCACTGTGCTTTCTGTGCTGCTTACACATTCAACTCTACCTTGTTAATCAAGACCCCTACTACATCACAGTAAGAATTAGTTGGTGATATGAATTCTTCTGATACAAATGACGAATTTCCCGTGGACCATTTCCCAACATGGTAATTCCTGTCTGGGCCGAATTGACAGCAACAGCACAGACCACAAAGATATGGATAGATATGAACTGGATATATATATATATATATATATATACGGATATCTGGGTATTCAGATATCGAGGGTTCAGTGCAAGACTATTGTAAGTGCTTCATAAAAATAAACTAAAGTATTGCATTGAATCCTCAATATGCCTTTGCTATTCAGATACTAGACTTGCTGCTAACAGAGTATCCGTAAATACATTTTCGAGACTATAAAAAAAGGGAAAAATCTAGGGTTTTGTATATTCCCTGCTATGTTTGCAGCATTTTTAATAAACAAAAACTCTGCATGTCAGATGGTCCCCATGTGATTAAATGTTGACACTCCAACCTATGGACATGAATTTGTGTTAATGGATATCACCCTGCAGCTCCTTTCCCTCGGGGAATTTGACTGGCCCATCAAATCAAAAACAATAATATAAATTATGTTGTTTATAAAAGGCTTCACACCATTTTGACAGTATTTCAGTTATTTTATGGCATTCCTGAATTTCTTCAGTACTAGGCAGCAATCTGCAGTGTCTTGCCCAAGGACACTCCCAAGAAAAATCTCAGCGTTGTCGTTAGTATAAAACTTGTAACACAGGGACCCCTTGTGCAATCCTCATCAACAAGTTGTTGATGAGGATTGCACAAGGGGTCCCTGTGTTACAAGTTTTATACTAACGACAGGGCCATGCAGAACCTTTCAAAACATCATGTGTGCTCTCTTACAAGTCAAGGTAGAAAAGGTTTCTTGATATCTTGGGGTTGCATAGAGTAAAAAGATCACTTAAGAGCTTACTTCCATACATGTATATTGATTAGTTATTGATTAATTATACAGTATCTACATGAGTATAAATCCATACCCAGATCTATTATTCATTTATAACTAAACCTTTTCTATAAAAAGAAAAAAAGACTGCTCCTAAAATCTTTGCTGGATACCACATTTTGATATGCAACAAATGATTCCTTTGTGTTATATTTCCTTTTATCACAATGATTTCAAAGATGATATCAATTGTAAATTTTTTCTTTTAATCTTATCTCGTCACCAATGCAATTTTCAGAATAATAATAGGGTGCTGTATTACATTTGTGGCACTAACCATATCGTATGCCGTAAATCATGATGTGATATATGACGCCATGTATATATCATTCTCTACTTGTTTTTTTTCTCTCATTTGTGTTTGTTTATTTGAATCCATAAAGATAAAAGAATAAAATGAGTAGAAGTTTGGTGTCTTTGAGTAGAAAAGATTATCAAGCTTGGCTTTGGTTATTATCAGTTTCACCTTTTGATCAAAGGATACTATTCCTAAGCCTTGACTGATAACATTTCCAATGCATGATACAAACCATCTATTCTTTATTTACACATTGTCTATGTATTATATCACCATCACGCATCAATGAGTCAATGTGAACTGTGTGTAGAGCTCTAGAGATTCATTTTCAGTGTCTTGTGTCTCATCAAGGTTCAGCTCTGAGTTGTCATCCAGGTTCAATGTTACACTTTCTGCTGTTTGAAGGTTCTGCGATTCCAAGTCAAGACTAATGTCATTTGTTATATTACAACTATTGTCACAAAGTGTCAAGCTGTAGTTTTCCTCGTTGTTCAGAACATGTTCTCCAGCCAAATTATTGGCTGTTAACAAAGTACTTCCATTTGTATCTGTATTTGATGTGTTAGTTTTAACATTGTCACTGTTGCATGTATTTGTAGATGTCATCAATTCGTATTCTGTTTTTTTGTTAAAATCTTTTCCACCATTCTCCACATCAAGTCTTGTAATGACATCTTCATTCTGTGAGTTTTGAGTAGTGTTATTATCATTAATATCATCTGTATTTTTCCTATTGGAAGAGTCCTCTTTAATCCTTTTGGAATATGCTTCCTCTACATCAGAGGATAATCTTTTAATTCCCCGTTTAATGACAGACTGATTTTTCTCCAACTTCTTCATATTGTTGTCCCGAAGTGTTTCAATATTTTCTTTCTGTTCATATTGGTTTGATTCATTAGTTTGAGTTTGGCTGTTTTCATTGCAGTCAACTTGTTTGCTAACACCAATGCTGCCTAGTAAATCACTCTCACCATTTATTGTAGCAGGATGTTTTGTTTGTTCATCAAACTCTTTTTTTGTTAGTTCACTTTCTGGTAGGTCAAAACTGTCATCTGAAACATCAATAGTCAAGTATTAACCCTTAGAACGTTGGGTAATTTTCTAAAAATAGATTGTTGTGCCATCTGCTTTCCAAAACCTTAAATATCTAATTAAGTTTGATGAGGAAAGATACTCAGAGTAGCAAACAGGTCAGATCACAGGCCAGCTGCTAATATTCTTGGCGGCTGGTCTGGATCTAACCTGTTTGCATAAGCATGAAGTCGGTTCCAGCACTATAAGGGCTTAATATCAAAGATTCCATTGATGTTAGTTTTCATTATAACATAAAATGAGTAATACATCTCCGATTGATCTCCCTAAGTTTCATTAAAAACCATACAAAAGCAATATACATGTTCTTTCCCTAACTGATCACATGAGATATGTTATTGGTTAAAATGGAAATCAAGCACAGACAGTGTTTACAAAGTTGGAAATAGGTATTTTCTTTTAGATATTTAAAAAAAAAATTGTGATCACATTTCTTTTTATTAGTAAATGTCATTTTCAAAGATTTGTAAAACCATACTGGTATCCCATCTTATGATTGATCCCTGTTAGCAGCTTTTTATCTCATAATTAAAAGTTTTTGCAAAAAACTTAGCCTATGAGTGGTAGATTTCCAAGAATAAAAAAAGAAGATTTGAAAGACATATTATCTATTGACTAGGTCTACGAATTGTTGTGCAAATATGTAAAAAATTAAAATAAATGTTTATTTACTATTTTCCATTCAAAGAATAACTTTAATCATATCATGCCACTTGGTCAATCCTTATTCAAATTATTTCCTTTAAATCATGTACACTCAAGTAAATGTAAAGAAATAAAAAAGGTATTAAGCTGTTCATTAAGAGTTGAAATGATGATGTTACATACTTTTTTCTGTAGTATTTGCATCCCTTACATTAAAAAAGCTGCTGAGTTTGGACTGCCTGTTGGCAGTAAACAGCTGTTTTGGAGGGGGAGAGTTCTGGGTCATGGATATTCCACTGTTGTGAGATGTCCTAGGCTTGTTTAACGAAACTCTTCTCTTTATGCTGCCAGACTTCATTGGAAGCTAAAGATATAAATAAGCACACATACTAAACAAAGCAAATAATGATACTACAGGAAAAATCCAATCAATATGATATTATTTTTTCTAGATTAATGATGATGTGATGGTAAATTATGTCACTTCTTTTCAATCTTATCATGTCTTCTTATCTTATTTGTTCTAAATCAATTGTGAAAGAAGCTTTAAGCTTGTTTAAAGCCACTCTCAATGACTGCTTCCTTGATACTAAACCAGTACTCATGATGTTTTGTGGGTTAGTTTCAGAAATTTTCACCTCGCCTAACAGGGATTTTAACGCGGAACACACAGTTGCCCACATGTGAACTTGATATGATTACATCATTCATGCAAATGAGGTAGCCTTATTTGTCAATCAATTATTGACGCAATTTACTTTATCCCAATGCATAATTTCATCCGGAAGTAATCCACGCAATATACAGTGTAGCCCCCAGTCTTGAAATTTTTAGATCAAGACTGGTCACTCTACCCCTACTGTAAATAAATAATTGTTCTTAACTTTAGCAACTGTAGATCTTTTTTAACCCCATAGACACCTTACAATGTCCTTATGATGGCAGTGTCCCCTTCCAGTAATAATCACTAACAATTGTTGGAATTATACCATAGAAGAAGTTTTTGGGGCAACATCTATAATCTATGCACCACCACCTAGTCCAGATTTCCGGTCTCGCATGCTATTGCTATATTGAGGGACGCCTTTGTAACCAAGCAAGATAAATGTCTAAATATTGTAAAAAGTATCATTCACGATTCATCATTGAGACTAAACCACCACCTAGTTAAAACAATTTGACGTCAAGATTGCTTTTTTTTTCTGATAGGGCAATTAAATGGCAAAATTTTGAAGGATCAAAATAGTGTCGGACTTTTCAAATGCTGATTTTCGCACAAAATGGCCATTCAAAGTCAATTGATAAGACAAGACATGTAAAATAAACTTATATACCACCAAATAATGGCACCAATTGCAGTTAAACAATTAAAGAACAGCTTTATTTTCACTTTCCAGTGCATGGATTGATTGAAAATGATTAATTCACAACTGTGAGAAAAATAATTTGGTAATTCACAATATGAATGGAAATATTGGTCTTCAAAACTGCCACCAAAACTTTGTCAGATCGTCCATCCTTAAATGGATCCTTCGAAACTTTGATGTGATGGGAGATTTTGACCATTGCATAAATAACTCAATATTTTCCGATGGCGTCAAAATAGTTTCGACTACATTAGCACCCTGTTCAATTGAGCTTACTATGTTCGTTTGAGAATCCAGCTCAGTATAAGTGTAACAAACCAAGCAAATGATCCTCTCAAAGAGACAAACACATCCAATCAGTGAAAAACACTGTCCTACACTGTTCAGTTGTGTTGTCTATATATATACCCGCATGTTCTCTCAAATGATGCAGTAGGTTCCTAATTTGCATAAACGTTCAACGAACTTTACATTACTCCCACTTCCGAGAACACTGTCGTACACTGAGCTGTTGTGTTGTCTATATATCGCCATAGGATAATGCTCTCTATTGAGTAAACTACTTAACCGGAAGATGAAGAAGAAGATATTGCCGCATGTTCTCTCAAACGATACATAAGGTTCCTAATTTGCATAAACGTTCCAATGAATGTTCCATAAGAAAGAAATAATCTGTAAGCATTTCAGTTTCCCTTGGTCAAAGACTCGGGATAAGTAATGAAATAGAAACGTATACACACTGCATGTCAACTTGTGCGTGTAAAAGTAAGGACATCTTGTGCATTCAGTGGCGGTTTGCCTGAATCGTTACAAAACAATTAGTTTTCATACGGGCGGAAGACCGTGCCGAAGGCACGGTCTGGAGACCGCCTATTATGTTACACGTACGAAACGAAAAAATGTACCTACAAAACAAAGGATTCCGATTGACTCAGAACCCTAAAGGACTTTTTTTCGGCCATGCTTTTGCAGCCTCGTTCTGACTCCATATGGCGCCATCTTGTCCAAAAAATTATTTTTATTAAGGTTTTTTGGTAGCAATGACGTGGAAAAATCAAAGTTAACAAACAAAAAATAGAAGGATTTTCCTGCGAATATTTTTTTAAAAACCTTAAACAATAAATTATTTTGTAAAATTTAGACCGCATTTCATTCTTTTCCGTTTATTTGGTGAAGGTGGCGTCTCTCATCCTAAAACCAGTCGATTCTACACATGTTGACATGGTGATTACACCAAGAACCGCAGCGTCTTGCACTTTCCGTTTTTGTGTATCACGTGACAAGTCAGTTTCTTTACAATTCATCACCCCTCTGATCACCGCTTCAAATCTTAAATGGAATGAAATGATCGCCTTGTTGAACGCACATCAACAACGACGACGTGAGGTAAGATAACTTTTTGTACGCTTTCATTTTCGAATAAATAACGCATATTTTTACAGTCTATTTTGTTAAAAGCGACATAAATAAATCGAAGAGACTGGACCGTCATTCTATGTTTACAAACAAGATCATGAGGTGCACGTTACGATCACTGTCTTACTCAGAATATTGATTTTGTTACGCATCTGGTGTCGGTGTAGTATATATTTACAATAGTAAACTTTCCAACTGTGTTAACTAAGCGTAATATTAACATACATTTTAGAGACGAAAGATAGGTTTGTTTACATTGAGATCGTTTTTAGGCTGAGTAACTTCGATTCTTGTTTTTGGATTAACGATGTGCTTGCTTTGTTTATTTACACGTTCTTTGCTATTTGAATATACCTATCATATGGTGACTTCCAAAACATCTGTCTTTTCACCGACTTTTAATGGGGACATAGCCGTGAATCATTGTAATGACTCTTATTCAAGTAAATTCCATTTGTCTGCTTTCCAGAGTCAGCCATAGTTCAGACTGTGTGAATGTCAAATCTGAACCGGCAACCAAAGAAAAGAATGTTGTGGTGCTGCATAAAGAAATATTCTTTTTGTTATAAGCAAATGTAAGTACAACTTATCTTTTTCATGAGTAATTATGTTATGAATAATACCTTGCAACTAGAGATCAGACATATAAGGAAATTTTGAATTGAAGAGCTTTTTACTCAAGAAAGAAGGGTTTACTTGAAATACAGGTGTTTTATACTGTTTTCAACACTATGTCAAACAGTAAATGACGTTTAGTTTGTGTACATATCAAAACATCCTCTTAGCATAGTTTTTCTTGAGAAAAACTACACTGTTTTTCTTGAGAAAAACTACACTGCAATATTAACCAATTAGATTACTTTATCTTCCTTCCATTCATAATTTGATGAGAAATCTTCATAAACAATGATTTAAAAGCATGCATAATGACTAATGAATTTCAAACAAGTGGCTGGAATAGTTTTGTTTTTCCATTAATGTACATGGCTCAGTATTAAGCATTAAGGTACATGTCTGGATAACCTACCAGTATAAGGCAAGGAAATGTTTCTTGCCAAAAAACACTCCACAGCAATTTAGGTGAATGTCTTTGAGGATCAAACCCAGGTCCACACAACTAACCATTATGCCACTGTGGGACCAAACCATGTATATTTAAACCTTGCTATGACATGAACCAAATCTACTGACCGTTTCAAATCAGATTCATATAATGATTACATCTGAATGAACAAAGACATCATAAGTAATTCTATGACAAGATTTTGGCAAACATGTTGACAATGAAAGGAGATTCAAAACAAAGTTTTGGAATACAAAAAGACTCTACAGTACTTTTAGAATGATATCTATTCAACATTCATGTTTTATGTACATATATTTTATACATCAAAACACTTCTGCTATGTACAAGGTACAGTGACAAAGAAATAACCATTTAACATGGATCTTGTTTTTAACTTATGTTTCTTCCATTATCTTTTTTAAACAGAAACAGTTGTGCCTGACAGAGGAGGAACTGTACATGAAAGTGCTGACATGAAAGATAGCCTTGACAAAAAGAAAACAGATGAAGAAGTGTATGAACATTTTCCCTGCATTTTTTTCTCCAAACTTTAAAATCTAAAACATGTGTGAAATCTATGTTTTGTAGCACAACACAAACAAGACTGACAGATATGCACATGTATTTCCCATACTGATAGATAGTTGTAGCAAAACTGTCTCAATTAGTGAGATGAAAGAAACTTTTCCCATAATGTTTAAGAAACTAGGGTTAAAAGTAAAATCATTGGACAGTAAGAGTTTTTATTCATTATTTTGTACAATATAAGGCAGCAGGTAGCATTTAAAATTAAAACAGATACATATTGCCGTTCAATTTATTGCATATTTTTCAACTGATTTTGAGGGACATTTTTACTGCAAAAGGGTGAATTATTGTTCAATAAAATACAATAATATCTGCTTAGTTTCAATAGTAAACCAGTTAAGCCATTACCAAACAATAATGACATTTAACCACTTTGTTGAAGACGACTCTTGAAAACATTATGGGAAAAGGAGAAATTGCTCGTGACAAGCAATTTTTCCTTTTCCCACAATGTTTTCTGCACAATCAAAAGATTATTTTTCAATTTGTAACGTTTTGAAATGTTGCCTGCAAACGCTTTCAATTTGGGAATTAAAAAATTTGGCGTTCAGTAAATTGTTAACTCATGTAAACACATTTTGAAGCAAGTGGGGCATAACAAATTTGAGTAAAGCCACCATTGTAACTAAATTATTTTTACAGTAAGTATTCCCTTTTGTCACAATGATTTTATTCTCTGCAAAAATGCTCTCTTTGTTTCTGATTACAAACTCTTTTGATTGCAAATACTCTCTTTTTCAAACAATGAGGGCTTTACATTATGAAATCATTTGGACATTACTAGAAATCAAGCATAAACAATAATAATTTCTAAATGTTATTGTGTAAAAGTTATTGTTATTGATAGAAATATTGTTTTGAAAGATTTCCTTGCATCACATTGGCTTCTTATTCTCTGTTAAAGATATGTTAAACTCTTTCTACCTTTTGAAACACTGCATGTTGCAGGAGTCTTTTAGAAAACACTATGACAAAATCATAAATTGAGTCAAATGACTAAATGAGCAGTTATCCTTTTTCTCATCATAGTTTTAATCAAATTTCATAGTTAAATTATGCAATTTTCCTGTGATTTGCTATTGCTTTCATTGGTAATAGTCACAAATAAAGCTTGAATGAAGTTTTATGGATAAACAATGAAATGCTGCCTGTTTACTTTCAATAGAAGATGTAATAGTTATAATATTTAAAAAAATTCTGTGCTGAATTATTCCACAAAATTAATATGGATATTACACACTGAAAATGATAAAACAAAAAGTTTGGAAAGAATATTATAATCAATAGATTGTTAAAAGGAGTAACAGGTTATTGACAAAACATTGTAGCAAAGATTATGATTAAATGTGGTAAATATGCAAACTTATATAACTTTCTTTAATTCAACTATATAATGTAAATCATTCATTGCATTTTGGAGTAGGTTTAACCAAATAAAGAATAACACTTTGGCTAATCATTTGAACAAGTTTTTGTATAGATCTGTACATATTCTATCAAGAAAAGTGTTTGTTTTTACAACTTATTACCCTGAATAAATTTGGTCAATTGTTTAACAATAGAATTAGCTTTTGTTTATTTCATTTTATTATAGAAGGACTTTTGGTGCTGTATATAATTTCAAGGAATTGTTCCTCTATTTTATCATTAAATCATATGATGTGAAAGGTTATAAGAATGATTCAGAGAAAAACATATACTTACAAAATTAAATTTGGTGAAGAGTAAATTCTACATATCAAGGTTTCAGTGCAAGACAATACTGTAAGTGCTTCACATATTTGAAGTACTTACTGAAGTCTTGCTTTGAATCCTCATTTTGCATGGAGAGATTTTGGAATTCAAATTCTATAGTTTGGTGGTTTTGATTTGCTGGATCAGTGTCTTCTAGTTCTCATTGCATTACTGATATGGATAGGACAGCTGAAACATACGAGTATCTAGCAAGAACCACCAACCACACATACATGATAATTAGTCTTAGATGCTCTGTTTGATTATGGTTTAACAACATTTTCAACAGAATGTTTCAGTTGTGTCAATAGACATATCCCTGATCCTATTATTTCCTCGTCATGACCTGGCTCACACAGCTAAAATATGGTTATGGAGTATCCATTGATAGCATCCAACCATTCATAAATGTTAATAAGTCTTAGATGCTTTTGTTGGATTATTGTTTAACACCTTTTTCAACAGTGTTTCAGTTGTATCAATGGATATTAATCCCTGCTCCTGTTATTTCCCCACCTTAACCTGCCAATATTCCTCCCTGGCCACTGACCATTTAACCCATATGAATATTATTGCTCTTTGGTTAGAAATTCAAAAATCGTGGTGCAATGACTTTCGAAAGAATTTCATACAAACCGAAGTATCAAACGCATATCCAAGGCCGGTATCAACTATACTTCTGTCTAATGACTATGTACCATTCATGATGGTTAGCAACTCATATATATCCACAGTGGTAAATTACAGTAGTTAGTGTCATAAGTTATATATTAAACATATCTGATTTGAATCTTGACCATGGCCATTTCTTTCAAATTGGAGTGCCTTCTGACAGGACACTGCTGCCTTGCCTATTACTGATACAATACAAATGGAACATATGTAATACAAGTCCAGAATTCGCAATGTTCACTAACTGAAGGAAAAAATCTCTTCCGCCCGGTTTAGGCTTTGCCTATTTTCATATTACTAACAGGCTCATAATTGGGTCCTGTCTGATATTTTCAATCCCTTTAGGACTTTACCTTGGATTTATTTCGTGTTGATAGCCATGTGTCATCTGAATTCGACATTTTCTTTGGCAAATGAAGGAAACTGCAAATGGCGACTTTTCTTGTAAGGTAGATAACTCTGTTTTTAGGAAGAGAAAATATATCTCTACACATTTGTTTAAATAAGCGCATGCGCACCTCTTGAAGCCGCTCGTATCCAAGCGTTTGCGTAACCGGGATAAAAGTCAACTGCCACGATGAACGAAACAAGTTTATTTGTCCGTAGTCTTCAGACTTTGGTTCCAGAACCTTGCTACACCAGAATTTTTACAAATTACGATTTCTTCAACGGTAAGTGATCATTTGATTGTCTGTAATCGCCTTTGTAAATAGAAGAAATGCAGTTATCCTCTTTGGAGTTGAAATCGCATCAGGGTTTACTAAACGCTCATTGAGATGTTATAGTAGTTTAAAGGTCATAAATGATTTCCATCAACATTGTTTAATGTTTAATAAAAACTTACTTTAGATGAGCTCATCTTATTTGACGCTAATGTTGTCTTCAAAACATTTTATAGAAAAAATAGTTTTATACTCTAGAAGTTGATGTTGTGTGCAGAAACTTTTGCTTGCTGTTCCATTATACCACATCTGATTTTTAGGTAGCTACCTTTATAGAGATTTCCTTAAATTTGCCAAACAATAATGCCATCTTCCCAGTTTGTTGCAGACGACTGTGAAAAACATTGTGGGAATTAAAGAAATTGCTCGTAATGAGTAGATTTCTCCTTTTCCCACAATGATTTCTACCCTATTAGAAGATAATTGTCCATTTTCATCACATTTTTAAATGTCGTCTGCAAACTCTTTCAATTTGGAACAGTCGAAAATTTGGCGTTTTGTAAAGGGTTAACAGGTTCAATACGTAACTACTGTATGAATCGGAAACAAAGCTTGTGAACTAAGGGGGCAAAGTGACCTTTTGAAATTTATACATTCACATCTGATCAGTGTTCAAAACAATGTCCAGCCACTGATCGGTTGTGATATCTAAACAATGAAATTATGATCCCATTATCGTTTCATTCAAACATATTCATTGATATATGGCTTTTACTCAGCCTGTGTATCAAGTTTGTATGGGCTATTTTATGATAACATGTACCTAACCCTGAGGGGATATAGATATGGCAATATTTACACAACCAGGTGATCGGCACATGCCTGATTAAATATTGATTTTGGTGGGTCATACTCTTGGTTGATGAAATGAATTAATGTATTATGGTTTATAGCATTTGAGATGACGGGGATTTTCAAAATGATGAAATTTGCCAATCATGGAATTCTATTTACAAAATTTCCAGTTTATCTCAGATGGGAATAGACAGCAGGAACCCTGCATCAAAGACATTTCCTCAAAACCACATTCACAATTCAGTGGTTAATGCTGTGTAAATAAACGGTTGTAACATATATTTGCAAACACATTCATGTGTTTACTAAACATACATATGCATGTTTTTCTTCCATGTGGCATCAAATGTAACAAAAGCTAAGAGAGGTCTCAAAACATGCGGTGTAAAACATTGTCAAGCACTGAAAGCTGGATGTAGATTTGTGTAAATCAATACATAGTACCATCCATTCTTTATTACATTGCATATAGGCATTCATATTGTGACTTTACTCTTCTTTTTTCAGGAGAATGTTTCAAAATTCTACTGAGCAAATGGCTTGGATATGGCATCATTTTAGGATCTGTTCTAGGTGAGTAGTTTTAAGTGTGAAACTTTATTGTGGCAGACAACATATTTTTGGCTTGTCCAAAAAGAAAGCAGGAGCAGACTGTTGCATCAGAAAATTATACTTTTCTCAAATAATGATTGGGGTTAGGAACCATTTTGGTTTCTTATGTCTACAGCAGATGCATCAAAGTGAGATATGTTAGAGTAAGTTGTTAAGCCAATACCAAACACTTGTGATTTTCCACATAACAAATACTAATGTGTCTTTCCAAAGATAACTTTGTATCCTTCTAGATAAACACTTTTTAATCCTTTTCTTTATTTTCAATTATTGCATGGGGAGTTTTAATCTGAGACGGTTATATAATAAACGGGTTAACATGAATTTTGATATGATATGCATAATTGTACCAGTGACTGAGTCGTCACATGACATTATCGAGAAAAGTGATGGTGCATTTAGTTGTCATGGTGTTGCTATGCAAATAGATT
Organism: Cerastoderma edule; assembly: GCA_947846245.1. NCBI lineage: Eukaryota > Metazoa > Mollusca > Bivalvia > Cardiida > Cardiidae > Cerastoderma > Cerastoderma edule. The sequence continues at coordinate 8,843,924 of OX401419.1, read as the reverse complement.
GTATAATTCCTCCAAAAATCATGTTTGGACAAGAATTTGAATTGGACCCATTCTACAGACCTTATAGTAACCACATTGGGCCATTTTTCTCAGACAGTGTCACAATTATGTATACCAGTACCTGGACCATGTATTTATTTATTGTTTACGCCATTTATTTGACACAAATCCATATATACTGCTTATTTACATTTTAGAAAGGCACATGATTTTTTAGAATGATATCTTTTTCAATTTCCAGTCAAACTTCCTCAAATTCTGAAGATATCCAATGCAAAGAGTGGAGAAGGAATCAACATATGGAGTGTAATATTTGAACTGATGGCTATCTCAGCAAGTGTCTCCTATGGATTTGCTAAAGGATTTCCATTCAGGTATACAAGCAATAGGCAATAGCAAATTTTATATTTCATATCTTAGTAGTTAAAAAAAACACTATAGAATTATGTGTTCTGATTACCAAATATTTGGTTACCAGAAATTACAATTACCAATTTAGACTATTGATTTTATTAACTCTTTACCACCTTCAGATGACATTTTGTTTACTTGAAGCAGACAACTTAAGCTTTTTAAACATGCGAAAAACCTTGCAGTTCTGCTGTTTTGATATGTGAATAGATTGTGGCAAGCAATTTCTCCTTGTGCCACATTGCTTTTTGAAAGTTGTCTGCTGCAATACGCATAAATGTGGTATTTGGTGGTAATGTATTAATAGTTGAGCATTTGTGTTAGCAACAACACATTACCTTATAATTACCTTTACATACCTGTATCTTCGTGTTTAAGAAGCCACTGTGACAAATGAGCTATTGATTTATGTAAACAATTGCTCCTTTTGTTACAGTGGTAATTATTTAATGTCACAGTTGTTTGGAATTGAATTGTAGCTGGAGTGTATCTATTTACTATGCTCCAGGTATTTTCTCTTCAGTACAACACAATATTCTTACTAAGCTTCTGATTGCTTTCCAACACAAGGATCACAATTTTTCACAAGTAAGAGGCAAATAGATCATGTTGAGGGGCCTCCGTGGCCTAGTGGTTAGAGTATAGAACTTGAAATCACATGGCCCCTCTCCGCAGGGGTTCAAATCCTGAGAGGAATATGGATTTTCATGAGAGGCAGTCTCCCGACTGACTTACGGAATGCCGATGGTTCTACCCACCCTTGACCAGCCCTTATGGGCAGTTGAGTATGGGGTCTTCCTCCATCATTAAGAGTCGGGCATCGCTACATAACTGAAATAATGTTGATGTGATGTAAAACCCATATAAAAAAAAAAAGATCATGTGGAATGCATCAGATACAATATTTTCCATGCTAGATAAATCATGTCGAGTGAATTGATGTTACATCAGTAAACAATATTTTCCATGTTTCGAAACCCTCTACCCTATATTAAGCCAAACCTGTTACGAGTATGACTGAAATATCAAAGCAGTTTCCTTCTTGACATTGGCATTTAAAAGCTCCATATTGTAAGTTTTTTATTAGATTATAAGTTTTTGATGATAATAATAATAATAAGATCCTTTATCAAACTTCATGAAAGATGAGTGATAAATTTGCACAAGTTGCTCAGTATCAGAAGCCCTGTATATATGTGTTACCTGTTGTTTTTACAGTGCCTATGGAGAAGGAATGTTTCTGGCCATCCAGACAAGCCTGGTATTGTTTCTGGTTATCTACTTCTCTGGTAACATGTTAGGAGCGTTTTTGTTTCTGACGGTGTATGGGCTGTCTATGTCCTATCTGCTCTCCCCGCTCGCACCTCTCGCAATGTTAGCTGCCATTCAGGGAGTCAATATAGCCATTGTAATACTTAGTAAGGTAAAGACATATTTTTTTCTACATATATATATCTGCTAAGGCTATGTTACTCCTGTTTCTATTCTGCTCTTACTAAGATCTCTAGCGCAATAAGCAATCTTACTAACATTATATCATCATAAAGATATCAATCTGACAGCTTCAAACTACTTATGAATAAAAAATGATAAATAAAACCTTTTCAAAATGCTGTTTGGATATTTCCCAACGCAAGCTTACTTTTGATGATTTTCAAACTACTAGAAACTATTTTTGTCACACTGTACTCATTGTTTTGTCTCCTTCAAGAATTTCTAGTTGTCTGCATACCTTTATGGAGAAAGGATGTCTTACTGTTACTTTTAAATCCAAAATCCTGTTCATCAGGTTATACATTTTGTGCATGGTTATCTGTTGACCTATTTGTGAAATTTTTCCAAAAGAGAGCTGGATGAGTTTAATGCACAAAATTTATACCCTCTGGCTGATATAAAAAATTGTTTTGGAAGTCCTTACCATGATGGTTGAGTGTAAATATGCTGACATAAATCTATGATCAAATAGATACCTTGATATTTACTGGATTTTGAAAGTAACGAATTTATCCAGTACAATTCATTGCTATATTGCTAATTAGAAACATGGAGGGAAGTCAGATTAGCAGGGTTTTCATTAAGAGCCGGCTGCTGGCCAATTAACCACTTCAAATGACTTATTGGTTCAAATAACATAAAATGTGATAGGTGGTCATACATAGTAGTTATAACACCTAATTTTTGTTGGGTGTCTCGTCTTTGGCCTCCTCAAATCGAAAATTGGCCTCCTATTCCAAAAATTAATAACAACCCTGTATAAGTATGCACCAAATGAGGGTTATGTATGAAATCTAGAAGTATGTTTTTGTAATGTAACAGTCAAATTCTTTGCAATGGTTAATTTTCATGGATCTATCTGCACTATTTAGAAAATATATTTTACACATATTTTCTATGTACATTTCAGTTACTTCAGGCATATACCAACTACAGTAATGGAAGTACAGGACAGCTGTCTGCCATCACTCTCATTTTAATATTCCTCGGGTCCACCACTCGAATCTTCACATCTATTCAAGAAACTGGGGACGAGTTAGTCATTGCATCCTATGTGTTCGCCTCTCTTTGTAACGCTATCCTAGTCTCACAACTGTTCTATTACGGGAAAAAGGCAAAGACAGCGTAAGGAATAGAAGAGTTTATTGTAACATGATTTTTTATATGAATGTTATTTGTAGACATTACATCAATAGAGTGTTTGATATTAGTGTGATCACCCTATACTTTAAGTGAAATAAGATTGATATCAATTTGATAATACCTATGGTCTGACTTGAATAATGCTGGTTCAGTTTCTCTATAAATTTATTAAAATATTCATGATAATTATATTACCAGATAAACATTTGATTTATTATTCAAAATGACAGCTCATTTTTAACGAAAAGATATTGAAAACTTGTAATTCTCTTTTAACGAGCATTTTGAATGGACCACATTAGTAGCAAATGCAGAAAACAAAAATGTGTGTCTAAATTTTACAAAAAGATTACGGTCTGAATGGTATCTCAATTGTTCTGATATAGGTGCTTTAAAACAAAGTTATATATGATTTTGGGATAAGCCTGCCCTTAGTGTTCTTATTGCTATAATATGTTTACCTTATTTTACAAGCGTGAATTGCATTTATTTAGGTCATTACTTTTGTTTAAAAAAGATTATCCCAGTGAGGGATGTGAATTTTCATGAGAGTTAGTCTCCTGACTGACAGAACACTGATGGTTCTATCCGGCTTGACCAGTTGAGTATAGGGTCATCCTCTAGGATTAAGAGTAGGGCATCGCAGTATAACTGAAATAATGTTGATGAGATGTAAAACCCATATATAAATAAATTAAAGAAGATTATTTACCAGGCTTTCAACAGCTTGAGTTATCTGTGATTTTACGATATACTGGGAAGTGCCCTCTGCAATGATGGGCTTTATTGCATTTATTAAACCTACCAAATTCATGCTTATGCAAACAGGTTAGATCCCGGCCAGCGGCCAAGTAAATTGGTGGCTGGCCTGTGATCTAACCAGTTTGCTGCTCTGAGTATCTTTCCTCAGCAAAATAAAGCAGATATTTAAGGTTTTGGCAAGCAGATGCCACAAAAATCTGTTTTCAGAAAATTACCCAGCATTCTAAGGGTAAAAGCTCTTCTACAAGGGAGGTTTTGAAATGTTCAGATCACACTTGAGATATGAAAAATAAAACGTACTTGTTGTAGAAATTGTTATAGGAACAAAGGGAAGTTACCCAAATGAGCACTTATATTTTCGGATCTCTATTTCTCAAACCATTGATTGTAAAGACAGTTCAGATCTATTATGATTAATGTTTGGCAATTTAATGGGTAATGTAGAGTCAAATTGTTATGTTTTATCCATTATTTATTGTTATGATAATGTTCATAATCTAATATAAAGCAACATAACCTTGTATATTCAATTAAATGTATATTCAAATTTGGAAAAGAAAATATTTTTATCTGTTCATTCTTTCATTAATTGAATATCAAAATTGTGCCAATAGGAGAGTTTGCCTATTTTAGAAAATTGTCCTTTTGTCTTAATGATTTCAATTCAGTTTGCAACAAATATGTTCCTAAGAGTCTTTGATAAGGAACAGTAAATGTTTGTTTTACATAGAATCTATTCAAATGATTTTTATGTGGATCTTTAGTTTACTTATTACTCTCTGATAAAGATTTGTACATGCATCTCAGAAAGAATTACCCTATCTATCCAATTTTATAACCATCTGTAGAGAGCAGGCATTGAGTAATGTATGAAAAGTCAGAGTTTCTTACGCTATTGGTGTAAATTCATCATGTAATGGAACTATGCTTGTGTTAAGCTTTGCTTTTTTCCCACAATGATTTTTTGCATCATATAAAAATGATGTGTTATTCAAGACTGTACATTCCATATAGCATTGCCTCTGTGATGTTTTTATTCTATAAAAGTAATCCTGACTTGGAAAACTGAGGGACTCGCATTAGAAACAAGGCATGTCAAAGAGCCTTTCTGATACAATTTAAAGGGGCTGTCTCATAGATTTGGTTTGGTGAATAACACACATTAAAAGGGTGGTTATAACAGTCCTAATCACTCAATAGATGGCCATTCTTTATTGTTTCAAGTAAATATGCTGAAAACCTGTATTTTCAATAAGATTATGTATACCGGATGCCTGTGCTTTGATTAAAGAATTCATCTTAACTAACCAGGACTCTAATACTTTTTTAGGCTGTGGATGTTTGATTGTCCCTATTCTGTTATTTATTGAAATAATGTATTATATTGAAATAATATACTATCAAACTCAATGTTGAACACAAATAAAACATGACAAATCAGCTTGTCTTTTGTTGTTAATGCCTTGCACTAAATTAAAACCTTTTATGGTGGGCATGGTCTAATGGCATTTCGGCAAGGGAATTCTTTTCTAGGTTTTGTGCCTCATCAAAGGGAGTCAATCGAAGTAAGAAGACATTTACTGTATGTGCTTTGGAAATAAGTTGAAACCTAGGGTGATTCATTAAAAAACAACAACACAGATTTAATTAAATTATGTTTATTTTCACATGCAAGTTTTATTTACATAAATTTACTTTAGTAACAAAGCAAATACAGGTCTATTTTTAAACAATTTTGATAAAACAAAACACACATTTTATGGTAATTACAAATGAAAATGTACTCTTTAAGAAATGGAATAATTGACACATATATGGTAACTTAATGTAACACTTTTTACAAGAATCTTCCTCATCAATAATGAAAATGTAAATGCAAAATGATTAGGATGAGTTAAACAACTGCCCTATACTTTGTTATGAGATGTAGATAAATAATGTTTGTAAGATATTGTGTATTGATATTGTGTATCGTTAAATATGGATAGTTCTGCCTTTCATGCTGTAAAGGTTTATTTAACCCTTTACCAAACGCAAAATTCCCGACTGTCCCAAATTGAAAGCGTTTGCAGACGACATTTCAAAATGTGTTAAAATTGAAAAAAATAACTTCTGATGGGGCAGAAAACTTTGTGGGAAAAGGAGAAATTGCCCGTAAAGAGCAATATCTCCTTTTTCCCACAATGTTTTCCAGAGTCGTCTGCATCAAACTGGTCAAATGCCGTTATTGTTTGGTAATGGGGTTAAGTTACAGGTCATTTCTACAAGCTCTCTTTGATGGCCCAGCCCTTGATCAGGCCACTGGTGCAAGAAATAATCTTCTATAATATTCCTATATGTAAGTTTACGCTATGATATATAGTGCATATTGGAATATTATAGAAGGTTGTTTCAAGAACCTGTGGTTCAAACTTTACATTTAAAGGTCTACATAATCAATATCCTTTTCTAATTTCAATCAGATCCAAAACATCCCTACCATCTCAGCATTTCCGACAAAAAATAATGGTAAACACTTACATACAGATGGTCAGATGTCATGAAAAATTGTTTTACTGATAAATTAACATGAGAAATCATTGTGAGAAAGGTGGCTTGAGTAGGCACATTTTCCGTAGAAATGTTACTACTATGGCTGGAAACAGCTTTAACATTTACACATTCTAGTCTATTCAAGACTGAAAATTATTTGTTAGTGTCTTTACCATATTAGAACCTAAAAATGGTTATTTTCGTCCAGATTGTATCGATGATGGGTAAACCTCCATTCAGTCTAAATTCTGTTTTACATCAAAAAGATCTGATAAAAGTTAAACGTTAATATCCAAAACGTAGAAAATTACAAATTTTGTGTCAACTTGATTTTAAGGTTACCTCCCTTTCATTAGCTATAGAAGCTCTTTTTGCGTGTTTTTCTACCATGAATGATTGAATAACTACGGATGGACCTTTAAAAATGAATTGAAACCTCCGGTACTAGAAGAAAGAAAATCGCCTGTGTTCGAATTCGTGATCTTCATATTGTTATAATCAGGGTTCGACTCACGACTACTGCTAACCACTTCCGATGTGTCCGTTGGCAAGACACGTAGTTTAGCCTTGTACTGGTAGAATAACTAAGGAGGCCTTAAAAGTAAAACAAGCGGAACACTTTTTAGAAGGAAAAATATCTCATTTGATAATATATTATGGATTACGGTTTATACATTACAGCTGCACATGGAAATCAAATGTGGATGTAAATACATGCAAAAAAACATAGTTTGAAATTAACGCAATGTGTTCGCCAAACAAACAGCAATTAATACGAACATTATTCACAATTGCTGTTGAAATTTATAATCATACGGCTTCTTCATTTACTTCAACTCAAAGAAGCAAATTTGTTTTTAATATGCAAATTCATCAAACCAAGATATAAAACTAACCAAATAAATAGCCGTTTAAAAGTGGGGTTTAAAAGGATCTAGAAAGCTGCAAGTACGTACACTTCTTTATCCCTTAGAATTCTAGGTAATTTTTAAAAAGTAGATTTTTGTGTCGTCTGCTTTCCCAAACCTTGGATATCTGCTTAACCTTGACAAAGAAAGATACACACAGTAGCAAACAGCTTAGATTAAAAGCCAGCCGCCAATATATTTGGCGGTTGGCCTGGATGTAACCGGTTTGCCTAGGCATGAAGTCAGTTCTAGCACTAAAGGGTTGTACTGATTTACTAGTAGTTCATGTTTTGTTGGTATTGGTATTATTGTTTTAAAATAAGTACTTGTCATCGTGAATGTATACGATTATCCAGTGCATTGCTTTCTTATTTACATGTTACTTTATTTAATGAAGTCCGAAGTTTATCTGCAACACAAATTTGGCTATGGGATGAAATGAACTCGGGCATGAACCTGTTTCCGTTCTCTGTGTGATTATGATTGACTTGATACCCTTTTGACATGTTTTCATTTTGATATGTTCGTTTTGTACGATCTTTATGAACCAAATGGAGATTTTCTCAGCAAGATGAACAAGTCGTCCTATAACCACACTGTTTCCAGTTGTGTAATATCTAGGTACATATGTATATAGAATAGCTTTCAAAAAGCCTTGCTGCATAAGGAGAAATATATTTACATATTACAACATCATAAATGAAAGTTTTTTCACATGCTTACAAAGCTCTTTTCTAAAGCCGTCTGATTCAAGTAAAAAATGTCGTCTGCAGGCGTTAAGAAAAAACTACTGAGACAAAATAAAAATTGATTGTCAAGAGCAATTTCTTCTTTTGCCTCGTTGTTCTTTGAATTATCTGCTGCAGGTGCATCTAGACGTATAATTATAAAGGAGAGTGTCAGTTTAAACCTGGAGAATGGCTGTTAGAGCTGCCTGCTAGTCAGAGAGAATTGAGTGTCCGGTAAAATGGGTACTGGCGGCGCTGTTGTCGAAAATGATTGCGTTGTTGTTCCTGGTCTCATCTGGACGCTTGACGTAGATCGTAGACGGATATTGGCTGCTAGAAATGCCTGCTAGTTAAAGATAATTAAGTGTCAGGTGAAATGGGCACTGACGGCGCTGTTGTCGTAAGTGATTGTGTTGTCGTTCCTTGTCTCTTCTGGACGTTTGACGGAGATCGTAGACGGAAATTGGCTGCTAGAACTGCCTGCTAGGCAGGGAAAATAAAGTGTCCGGTAAAATGGGCACTGGCGGCGCTGTTGTCGAAAATGATTGTGTTGTCGTTCCTGGTCTCTTCTGGACGCTTGACGTAGATCCGGTCACCCCTTTCCAGAAAGAGAGTGTTGCTGTATGATAGACTGTCGACAGGCGGGTCGGATACACGACCGCCACGGATTAATCGAATTTCACCTCTGAAACATGACAAAAGGACAACGTCTTCATAAACCATGACCAAACAATAACGACATTTGGCTACATTGCCGCAGACGACTCTGGAAAACATTGTGGGAAAAGGAGAAATTGCTCGTAACGAGCAATTCTTCCTTTTTCCACAATGTTTTCTGCCTCTTTAGAGATTATTTTCCGATTTCATCACATATTGAAATGTCGTCTGCAACCTCTTTCAGTTTTGGACAGTCGGAAATTTGGTGTTTGGTAAAGGGTTAAAAGGTGCTTGTTAGCAAATTAAGTACAATTATTCTAAAATCATTCGATGGAATGAAGATGTCGGTCTTTTTTGCGCAATGAATTGTAATTGATAAGTCTGAACACGCATAGAGCATATGCATAGACACAAAGGCTGAAACTTAGTCATTGTAAAGCGGGTAAATTGATATAAAGTCACTTAAAGAAATACACTGATATAGATACCAAATAGTTTGTGGATTGGATTCCTCATCAATTAAATAATGTGCGAAAGTTTTTTGCAATTGATTAAATAAGAACTTTATTTGAAATAAAATGTCGGCTTATGGACAAAGTTTATTGGATAAAACTTAACAGAATCTCAACATTTAAAGCGATTGTTAACAGATTAGAAAATTTGAATGTCTTTGTATTGTTGTATGATATACGGCTGATCGTAGTTATTAAAGGCATAATTACTCATCCTGGGTAAGGTAAACTATGACAAGTAATGTTTGATGAACTTACCTCTCATCCTGGGTAAGGTAAACTTTGTCAAGCATTGTTTGATGAACTTACCTTTCATCGTGTAAGGTAACTTTGTCAAGCATTGTTTGATGAACTTACCTCTCATCGTGTAAGGTAAACTTTGACAAGTAATGATTGGTGAACTTACCTCTCATCCTGTGTAAGGTAAACTCTGTCAAGTAATGTTTTATGAACTTACCTCTCATACTGGGTATTTAAAGACAACATTTGTCAAGTAATGTTTGGTGAACTTGCCTCTCATCCTGAGTAAGATAAACTTTGTAAAGTATTGTTTGATGAACTTACCTCTCATCCTGGGTAAGGTAAACTATGTAAAGTATTGTTTGATGAACTTACCTCTCATCCTGGGTAAGGTTAACTTTGTCAAGTAATGTTTGATGGACGATATTCAAATTACCTTTTCTATTTTCCTAGGTAACATAAACTTTATCAAGTAATGTTTGTTGTACTAACCGCTCATCCTGTGTAAGGAAAACTTTATCAAGTATTGTTTCAGCGATTACGTTGTCAGCGTCCCGGCTTTCCTTACAGATCCAATATCCAACTGGACCAAACGTGGCACCCATGTGTCTGAAACGGGTGTAACGAACTTCTGTATAATGCGGAAACTGAGTATTTTACTTTTACAGATTGTATTTACAAAGATCAGCCTGCACTTTTGTCCAGTATGCTCTATTGTTGCCACTCTGTGGTTATCATTATCACTTCGTGGGAAAGGCATCTCCGATAGAAGGAGAAGCTTTCATCCCACCGCTGCGTCCAATGTAACGATCTGAGCAATGAACCCATCAAAGACACAAACACATCCGATCAGTGAAAAACACTGTCGTAAACTGAGCGGTTTTATTGTCTACATGTATACCAGAATGTTCTCCACAACTATATGCATTAGGTTCGTCCCGAGTTTTGACCCTTGGGAACTTCGTGCGAAAGGCATCTCCGATAGAAGGAGAAGCTCTCATCCCATCGCTGCGTCCAATGTAACGATCTGAGCAATGAACCCATCAAAGACACAAACACATCCGATCAGTGAAAAACACTGCCGTACACTGAGCGGTTGTATGTATACCAGAACGTTCTCTACGCCCATACATTAGGTATCTAATTTGCACAAACGTTCAACGAACGGTACACGGGTATGATGGATCGATATTAGTTCTAGAATCTTAAATATCACGCGAATTCGATGGATCTTATTTTGCTTTCATTTCAACCTTCCATATTTCCCCGCTTTTATGGGTTGCAAAGATATCTGTTAATCAGGCTAAGATCTGCAAACTAAGTGCTCACACATTCGAAATGAGGCAGAAACACTATACATGCTTTATGACAAAGACAACGAAGGCTTAACCATTTGCTAAACGCCAAATATTCGACTGTTCCAATTGGAATAGTTTGCAGACGACATTTTAAAATGTGATGAAATTGAAAAATAAACTTCTGATAACGTAGAAAACATTATGGGAAAAGGAGAAATTGCTGGTTTAAAGCATTTTCTCCTTTTCCCAAATATTTTCCAGAGCCGTCTGCAACAAACTGATGAAATGAAGTCATTGTTTAGTTACGGGTTAAACGGACGAAGCTTGCGGGTCTCATACCTACGTCCCTGGACGTTGATTTGTACAGAGATGGAATAAAACCCTTCGACCATCACCTTGACCTTCTCTATGCTACCGTCACCGCTGTCAGAGAGGACTGGTACCACGTCAGGGCGCAGGACGACAGAGTTCTCGTTGTTGGGGTCCCATTGGAATACGCCGAGCCCTATAAATATACACAGTATGCTGATTGTGCACAGCTTGGGCGAATAAATATACTTATATTCATAATCGAATAACTAAACACAATGGTAATATTCACAGATGGATAACTAACCGTACACGGCTTGGGGGAATAAAAAGGGTTTTTTTCATAGTCGGATAACTAAACACAACTCCTATAACCGAATGGTCGTAATCGTAGTCCGATAACTGTATACATCTTTGGGAAACAAATAGTGGTATACGTAGTCGGACAACTATACCCAGCTTTTGGAAACAAATAGTGATACTCATTGATAGAAAACAGTACAGAGCTTTAAGTAACAAAGGGTAATATACACAATAAACAGGTAACTGTACACAGGTGAAGGAAACAATTTGTCATATACATAGATAAAAAACTGTACACAGATTTGGGGAATGAATGGTCATATTCATAGTCAGGTAACTGTACATAGCTTTGGGAGACAAATTGTAACATTCATAGAAGGATGACTGTTTGCAGCTTTGGGAGACAAATTGTAATATTCATAGACGGATACTTGTATGCAGCTTTGGGAAACAAATTGTAATATTCATAGTCAGATAACTTTACACAGTTTTGGGAGACAAGTTGTAATATTTATAGACAGATAACTGTATGCACCTTTGGGAGACAGATTGTAATATTCATAGTCAGAAAACTTTACACAGCTTTGGGAAACAGATTGTAATATTCACAGACGGATAACTGTATGCAGCTTTGGGAGACAAATTGTTATATTCATAGTCAGATAACTTTAAACAGCTTTGGGAAACAGATTGTAATATTCACAGACGGATAACTGTATGCAGCTTTAGGAAACAAATTATAATATTCATAGACGGATAACCGTATGCAGCTTTGGGAGACAAATTGTAATATTCATAGTCATAACTTTACAAAGCTTTGGGAGACAAATTGTGATATTCATTGGCGGATAACTTTACACAGCTTTGGGAGACAAATTGTAATATTCATAGTCAGAAAACTTTACACAGCTTTGGGAGACAGCTAGTAATATTCATAGACGGATAACTGTATGCAGCTTTGGGAGACAAATTGTAATATTCATAGTCAGATAACTTTACACAGCTTTGGGAGACAAATTGTAAGTTTCATAGACGGATACCTGTATGCAGCTTTGGAAGACAAAATTGTGATATTCATAGTCAGATAACTTTACACAGCTTTGGGAGACAAATTGTAAGTTTCATAGACGGATAACTGTATGCAGCTTTGGAAGACAAAATTGTGATATTCATAGTCAGATAACTTATCACAGCTTTAGGAGACAAATTGTAATATTCATAGACGGATGACTGTTTGCAGCTTTGGGAGACAAATTGTAATATTCATAGACGGATAACTGTATGCAGCTTTGGGAGACAAATTGTAATATTCATAGTCAGATAACTTTACACAGCTTTGGGAGACAAATTGTAATATTCATAGACGGATGACTGTTTGCAGCTTTGGGAGACAAATTGTAAGTTTCATAGACGGATAACTGTATGCAGCTTTGGAAGACAAAATTGTGATATTCATAGTCAGATAACTTATCACAGCTTTGGGAGACACATTGTAATATTCATAGACGGATGACTGTTTGCAGCTTTGGGAGACAAATTGTAATATTCATAGACGGATAACTGTATGCAGCTTTGGGAGACAAATTGTAATATTCATAGAAGGATGACTGTTTGCAGCTTTGGGAGACAAATTGTAATATTCATAGACGGATAACTGTATGCAGCTTTGGGAGACAAATTGTAATATTCATAGTCAGAAAACTTTACCCAGCTTTGGGAGACAGCTTGTCATATTCACAGACGGATAACTGTATGCAGCTTTGGGAGACAAATATTAATATTCATAGTCAGATAACTTTACACAGCTTTGGGAGACAAATTGTAAGTTTCATAGACGGATAACTGTATGCAGCTTTGGAAGACAAAATTGTGATATTCATAGTCAGATAACTTATCACAGCTTTGGGAGACAGCTTGTAATATTCACAGACGGATAACTGTATGCAGCTTTGGGAGACAAATTGTAATATTAATTGACGGATAACTATATGCAGCCTTGGGAGACAAATTGTTATATTCATAGTCAGATAACTTTAAACAGCTTTGGGAGACAAATTGTAATATTCACAGACGGATAACTGTATGCAGTTTTGGGAGACAAATTATAATATTCATAGTCAGATAATTTTACACAGCTTTGGGAGATAAATTGTAACATTCATAGACGGATACTTGTACGCAGCTTTGGAAGACAAATTGTAATATTCATAGTCAGATAACTTTACACGGCTTTGGGAATCAAATGGCCATAACCATAGTCTGATAGCTGCACATAACTTTGCGAAACACACTGCAATATTTTTTACAAACTTACTTGTGACCCTTTCATTTGCTGATATCTATATATTGTGAGTATGTCAAAATATCATTTTTTCACCAAGTAATCAGTACTCCAGTAACTATCATGTTTTTATCGTCTTATGTTGCTTTAAAATTGATCCAATAACTTGTTTCTATAGGAGAGAAATGGTTAAAGACAGTCGTTTGATTAAAGTTTGATGTTACTTACCGCTGATCGTGCCTTTACCCCGTATGTTGAAATACACAGCCCTATCTGTAACAGAGTGAAGTTATAATACAGTGAAGTATGTCTACCTGTTCCAGCAACATGGTGCAGTAGAGAATACAACCATCTTTGATAGATGAGCTTAGAATTAAAGGGAATGTATCACATCTTGTTCTCTGTTTATAACAAAGGTTATAAATGTGAATTAATCAATCATTGTCACTAAACACTGAGCTAGAGGGTTGAAGGTTCGAATCCCGTGAGTGGCGGGGTCTGCCTTGCGATCTTTCATTAATTAACATTCGGTGTAAGTACTGGCTATGTATCCCTGAAGCAGAAAAGGGAGTGGTTTACATAAGTTGTAAGAACTTGTTCCACAGTCGATGTAAAATGAATAAGTTAGAACTGAACTAAACACGGACCCTTTTCAATGATTTTGCATGTTGGAAAAAGCGTATACACCATACACAGTCAAGCGGTTGTAAGACCCACATCATTTTGGTAACGCTTACTAGTGGGTTATTCAAATTAAGGTCATTGTTTACGAAACAAATCGTTCAAACGGTTAACAATTTCACAGCACAGCTGCTATATCTCCACAAAATGCTCATTTGAGGGAGTGATAATCGAATAATAATGACAATAATCTAGCTTTATGTAGGCCCTAACTCTATACATATGTACTATCTTTCTATCTGTAGAAGACATTTTAATTTTCAAATGTTTGTGGATTCCAGAACGCATGTTTCTACAACAGATCGAAGGCTCAACTCATCATTGTAAAAAGTTCTTCATTTACATATTTTACCTAAGACGATTTTGTGTTAAGCTCTAGCGATAGACTGAAGTATACGTTCCAACTGTAAGACAATTAAGGAAATAAAGAGGACAACGTGAAAAATATCAACTTACTATCACGCTTTCTGTTTCCGACTCGGCGATCTTTTTTCTGAAATGAAAAAATAAGTATATAAAACTAGTGTTAGATATGCTGCTGCTGCTGCTGTTGCTGCTGCTGCTGTTGCTACTGTTGTTGTTGTTGATGATGCTGATGATGCTGATGATGATGATTATGATGACGACGACGACGACGACGACGATGACGATGATGATGACGATGACGATGACGATGATGATGATGATGATGATGATGATGATGATGATGATGATGATGATGATGATGATGATGATGATGTGATGATGATGATGATGATGATGATGATGATGATGATGATGATGATGATGATGATGATGATGATGATGATGATGATGATGATGATGATGATGATGATGATGATGATGATGATGATGATGATGATGATGATGATGATGATGATGATGATGATGATGGTGATGATGATGATGATGATGATGATGATGATGATGATGATGATGATGATGATGATGATGATGATGATGATGATGATGATGATGACGATGATGATGATGATGATGATGATGACGATGATGATGATGATGATGATGATGATGATGATGATGATGATGATGATGATGATGATGATGATGATGATGATGATGATGACGATGATGATGATGATGATGATGATGATGATGATGATGATGATGATGATGATGATGATGATGATGATGATGATGATGATGATGATGATGATGATGATGATGATGATGATGATGATGATGATGATGATGATGATGATGATGATGATGATGATGATGATGATGATGATGATGATGATGATGATGAGAGGCAGCTTTGCTCTGGTTGACATAGACATCATGTGTTGCAAACGACGATACAGAAGTCACGGGTAGTATCCCGTATTTCAAACTAACGTAATCGGGTGCTATCCCGAAATTCAAATTAACGAATTTGTAATTCCAACCAACATTGCAAATACATTTTTATTATATGCATGTTTTTCGTTCGGTATTATCGAATGCTTTATTTGTTTCACCAATGAATGGTAAATTTATTTTTTCAAACAAATATATATGTTTAAAAACAAGAAAACTTGATGTAGAATATTTCAACGTCATTACGCCATGGAATACATGTATTTTCTTTGGAAGTTCAGAATACTATTGGAACCTAATTATCCACGTTATCTTTTATTAACGTCAAACAAATACCACTTACTGACTTAACCAAAGAGGTATATGTACCGCTCTCCCATTTCAAGAACCACAATATAGGCCGACATGCTTTACGAGATACCTTTACCTAAGTATCTAAGAATAATCTCGACCAATAGGAATTATGAACAATTGGCAAAGTTAATTATCCACCAAAGAAACACTAATGAGCAAATTCAATTGGTCGGAAATGTGGGCATGTCACGTTATATCGTCCCAAACCGGAAAACTCGAATCAAGGACACTGTCAACTGGATCGAACCGGAGTTAAAACAAATCACAAATGTTTTAGAAAACGAATTTGAACTGGTATTGAGTAGATTTCTTGTATGCAGGCAAGAATGTCTATATAACAGGTGTAATACTTCATGGTTTTTTTTCAAAATCTGATAGTGTTTTGTTGACGTATCATGACAAAATAGAAAATAGCATGACGCTTCAAACAAGGCAATTCTAGTTTATCGTCGTTTCTGATGGACAGTATTTCCTTGGTGATTTTATCCGACGACCACCCAGAAAACGTTATTGGAAAAGAAGATATCGTTCTTTTGAACAGAGAATTGTTCTGTAACCGAGTTTGAGATAAATGAGATGTTTGAAGTGCGTCGTAATGCGCAAGTGCACAAATACACATGGATGTAAAGCGACACCGTACTACTATTGTTTCTTTCACTGCATGTTAACGAAATCTTTGTTTGCAACAAACTGTAATCTATCTGTTACTCTATCTTTCTTACTTTTTTAATTTCTTTCTTTCTTGTATTTTTAATTTTTCCTTCCTTCCTTCCTTCCTTCCTTCCTTCCTTCATTCCTTCCTTCATTCATTCATTCATTCATTCCTTTTCTTTTCTTCCTTCTTTTCTTTTCTTTTCATTTATTCATTCATTCATTCATTCATTCTTTCTTTCTTTCTTTCTTTTTTTTTTTCTTTCTTTCTTTCTTTCTTGTTTCTTTTGTCTTTTCTTTCTTTCTTTCTTTCTTTCTTTCTTTCTTTCTTTCTTTCTTTCTTTCTTTCTTTCTTTCTTTCTTCTTTCTTTCTTCTTTTCTTTCTTTCTTTCTTTCTATTGTATAGTTATTGACATTCTCATCATTCATTCATATCAGACTTTTACCCATTTAACTGCTGCTTTGATTTATCTTTGAATGGACACTCGACATTAAAGCTGTTATAATAATTGTTTATGTGACCTAGTGTAGAGCACCAGTGTCTGAACACGAAGGTCATGGGTCCGGCTCCAATGAGTATAAGAGGTCGTCTTTCGACTATTCATTTATCTAGAATCGACAAGAGCAATGTTATAAATCAAAAAAGCAGAATACAGAGAGGTCGATAATGAGTACAAAACCTTGAGACGAGTTTATGCTTAAAACGTGTATATGCGTTCTGGTCTGTGATTAGCCTGGAATTATCTTTAACGTCTAATTACATGTTTGGAAGGGATATAATGACAAGTTTGCCTCGCTGAGCTATCGCTGCTCTTTAACAAGATTTTATGCTTAAAACGTGTTAGTGCACTCTGGTCGGGGGGTCAGACTGGATACAATTAACACTTGATAATTATCTTTAATAATGTCTAATCTTATGTTTTGGAGAAATATTATGACAGTTTTACCTCTCTGAGTTCTCGCCGCTATTAAACAAACTTTTATGCTTAAAATGTGTCTTGTATTAGCCTGGTTACAGTTAACCTATTTGACGTGAGAATTATCTTAAAAGTATAATTTTTAATATGTTTTCGGAGGGATACAATAACAAGTTTACCTCGCTCAGCTCTCGCTGCTCTTTAACAAACTTTTCAATTAACGCCGCCTCTAACATATCCTCCACCTTCTGTTTATTATCGGTGACCTCACCCCTTAGTTCCTGTAGCTGCACATGTACGATGAGCTGTGAGACGAACATCACCAGCATCAGTATCAGCATGACGACGATAAACAGTGCCTGGCTACATAACCTTCTCCCGGCCCGACGGGACTTGAGCGAGGTCTTGCAGAACTCGCACCCAAAACCTCCCGCTTCGAGTCTGCACTTTGACTCGGCAGCGATAGGTGGCCGTTTTAGAACTGTCATGTATTCCATGTTGTTGTGTTTTTCCTTTTTTTATTGAAACTTTATAAAGAAAAAAAGCAACACTAGCACTGTTCAGATATCCATGACTCCCCCGCTTGTATCCCAGGGTGAAATAAAACGCCTGTTTATTTCGGGGTTATTTACATGACTGACAGTTGATGAGCGTTCAAGAGCTACTACTCTGTCCGGCGTAATTGTGTGGTATTTTGGTCCGTTAGATAAACTACATATTGGAAATTTTCTTTGTAAGAACCCTTTTTTCGTCGGTTGTTGTTTACAATGGTGTTGTTAGGGTAAACAATGGGTATGCAGTCGAAAACGTTAATGTAAGAAAATTTATACATGGGAAATTGAAATGTTACAGTTGAACATTAACATAATTCACTCTAAAGCCAGATTAATTCATTATTTTAACGAAGAAGATTCGATATGTCGATTTGGATTTGACAGATACTAGCTATTTTCAGCGCTGACACGCATTAATACAGTTTGATACAGTTAACTGGGGTGGTCCTTTCTTGAAAAAATCATATCGAGGGATCAATATAAGACTGTAGTACTTAAGTCCCCAACAAACGCACAAGACTTACTGCAGCCTACTTTTGGTTCCTCGAAATGTTCAAAATAGCCATTTCAGTGTTGTCTTGCTAATCCCATATTTAGTGCGAGGTTCTGTTCTAGAATGTGCATATGTGTTACTGTCCTTCCATTACTTTTCACACACTGTTCTATTGATGTTTTAGAGAAATTAACCTCCCAGTCAACCAATTATTAGTTACCATTAAATTTGCGACAAAGTGCACCTGTTAGAAGGAACGCCGGCTTACCCCCTTCCTAAGTTCATCTCCATTCGCAAAAAAAAAACGCTTAGAAAAAGTTATCAAATATTCAATAATTCACATGCCATCCAGCTTAATGATGAAGATTTAATGGAGGTTTGTTTTACGGCGTTTAATGTTTGTTTACGCTTCGAACCAAACGATAAAAATCGGAAAATGCATTAGGCATACCTACTGCAGCCAAGTACTGTTGAAAACAGGAAAGCCATAATATAATATAAGAATAGTAGGCACGGCGTTAAACCATATATGAACCAGTTTAACAAAGATAACAAAGGTTTTCAGCATATGTACATTTTTATAACTCGAATTGATTGTTGAAACCAAAGGAACTCATCAAAATGATAGCTAACTGTAAGTCAATTTTTTTTTATACGTGCTTGTTGATGCATTTGATGCAAGAACTTGCAAGTCAAAATAAAACATGGTTGAAACAGTAGGACTACATCTTTTTCTAACAAATAATGAAAAATAGCTACTGAATAGGAATACTGCTTTATGTGTCTATATATCTGAGTATGTACAGATGGTATGCGAAGGACTTCAAAACCGTACATGTCTCCTACAACGGTACAGCTACTGTACGGTTTTAATGAAACATGGTTCTTACGCAATAATTCCCTTCAATCTGTGAACAAGCAGCGTAAGGCGAACAAAGCAGAATGTTTTACTGTATTTTTTTTAACATTATGCAGACAATTATCCAATGACAATTAGAATCTGTCTAGACCAAATTGTATTTATCATGATTGAATCTGAGCTTCATATTCGGATATCATACTGGGTGGACTGATCACAGATATGAATTTGTGCTCTTGATATCATATATCCAAATTGTTTTCGCACAATGTGACATTGATGTCCGCTGCTGAAACTTTTTAGCAATATTTCGCATTCGGAACACCTCGGCCATTTCTTAAAGTAACCTCAGAGGTAATGGGGAGCCATTTTGAAAGTAGGCCATTGACGAAAGGCATGTCCGTTTGCAATCGTATCTACTCGGCAATCCCCGACACAAGCCGGGGATTGCCGAGAAGATACGATTGAGAAAATACGAAACAAAGATGTGTTCATATGATAATCTTTTATGAAAACATAAAAAAAACAACATTCATTTGTGATATATAACGAATTTGATTGTATTTACATAAATAAACAGTGCCATTGTTGCATGTTGTAGTAATGTGCGTTATCCGCCGGAAAACAGATGAATTACCCCAGGATTTCTTGTGTATTCATGTACTGCTTACGAGGTATATCTACCGACTTGTGCCGGGGATTGCCGAGTTGATATGATTGCATATCTCGTTGGCATCGTATCGAACTTTTTCATAAACATCGGTAACAATGCATTATCCAGCATCGTATGAATTGCTACAGTCTATAATATTTTTCTTGAAATATGTGAATTCGTAGACAAACATATGCAGATAGTGTAGGCTTATTCACGCATTTTCTCTTCCTCTCATTGGACGTCTTGTGTGTTCAACAAAGGTTCATCTAAAGCCTATGTTAAACCCTAACACTCACTTAACCCTTTCCTAAACAACACATTTTCGACTGTCCCAAATTGAAAGAGTTTGCAGACGACATTTCAAAATGTGATGAAATTGAACAAAATTCTTCAGAAAGAGCAGAAAACCTTTTGGGAAAATGAAAAAATTATCGTTACGAGCAATTTCTCCTTTTCCCCCACAATGTTTTCTAAAGTCATCAGCAACAAAGTCGTCAAATGTCGTTATTGTTTGGTAAAGGGTTAATGGTCATTCAAAGCGCCATGATTACAAATATGCCGGTTCTTTATATTACGACCAGTCAAATAGTTCTATATGACGGAACGGAAGTAGACAAGCTGTGCGATTCCATGTTTCAAACAGAACCATTTTAAGATTATATGAGATATCGGCGTGGCCTGAAGTTAGGGTTCACGTTGCCGATAACTCATATAATCTTAGAATGATTCGAAAGGGGTGTGATGTATCAAAGCATCTCGTGTATAATATTAATTGTTCTGTCTGTGTTTTGTCATTACAACTGCCTCGACTCGACGAAATAAATGGGATTGCGCAACATTGGAGACACAATGGAGAAGATAGCAACATAAATATGGCTTTTATCTATAGCTCAGGTAAGAAAAACGCAATTGTGTGTACGTGCATACATATATCGTTCATAAGGAAGAATATGACAAGTAGGTAACATAAAAGCAAGGTTTAGGAATGAAAAAAATATTTTGTAAGGTAGAAGCACGCATTATGTGAATATTTGGGGATCCGTTAAGTATCGCATATGTTCATGGACACACCTTTCAAAAAGGTAGGAAGAAATGAAAATAGAATAATTGTTCTGCATTTACGATTTTTATTCTGATGTACATGCATATCTAAGATGAAAGTGAAAACATTGTTTATAATGATTATGAAAAGTATGAAGGGATGGGTTTGTCGGAGTATATAACAGAAAAGACAACTTGCCAGATACATTGTATTGATTAGATGACGCCATTCTGGCATGACTCGACCAAGAAAACAGAAATCCCCATTATTGAGTAGACAGGGGATGTCCGGATTATATTTAAAACTTGGATAATCACTTCACAAACATAGATACGATCTTTATAAACTTACCCCGACAAAAGAATGTGATACAAACCCGTTTCCTCATGCATAATTGCGATACCAGTTTAGATTATAACCATTTACATATGGCATATTTGCGATACCAGTTTAGATTATAACCATTTACATATGGCATGTTTTTAACTGACAACTTTCTTTTCTTCAAATGAAAATTTCTGTGACAAAAGCTTTGTTACAAGCACTTTATATTCATGTCCCATCTTGTTTCTCTAAAAGTTTGATACAGTTGTATGTTAGCAAGATTTACTGAAGTTATTTATAAAAAGGCACTCTTACATTGCTCTTTAGATCAAGGCCACAGAGACCTACATTTTGAACAGACTGTCATGGTGTCTTTCAGTGTAACGTGTCTCGTTTTTCCCACTTCCAAACACCCGTCTTTGTCACCACTTCAATAAGAAATCATCGCTAGGCGACAACGTCTTATATCCATTTTCTCTCTTAAAATTGGCTAAATTCATTGTGACCAAAGTTTCAAGAAGCCAATTTGTTTGCAAAAATTCTTTGTCACAAAGCGTTTTGAAATAAAGGTGCAAACTGGAAAAAAACATGTTTCTAAACGTGCCACGATGACATAACTTTATTTCAATTTGCTCACAAAACCAAACTTTCTTTAATTTACGCATCCTCACGTTCTGTTGGTTTAGCAGCAGTCCCACTACACAATGATCTTTGTTTCAAGAAACTCTCTGTTGGTATGACAGCGGTCTCAAAACCAAATTTTCTTTGCTTTAAATATCCTTCACTTTCTGTTGGTATGACTGCGTCTTAGCCAAAATTGCTTCATTTCAAGTATCCGTCACTTTCTCTTCGTGTGACTGTCGTCTCAAGACCAAAATGTCTTTAATTATAGTATCCTCACTTTTAGCCAAGGATCGCCTTTAATACTAGACACTACAACAATTTCGGTTATTGATTCCACCATCCCGTCCATACTTCACGCG
The DNA here is from genome assembly GCA_947846245.1 of Cerastoderma edule. Taxonomy (NCBI): domain Eukaryota; kingdom Metazoa; phylum Mollusca; class Bivalvia; order Cardiida; family Cardiidae; genus Cerastoderma; species Cerastoderma edule. The sequence continues at coordinate 8,821,513 of OX401419.1, read as the reverse complement.
AGTATCTTGGATTCACCACCAGACCAATACCAAACAACTCTATCAGAAGTCTTCAGTCCCCAATCTTAATAAGACCAAAGTATGATATGTCGGAATAGTTCGCGCCTTCATTGTTCTGGTTCTCCTGGACGAATATTTCCTGATTTGCCTGTAGTTCCACGATCCCCAATGTGAAGCAGGACTGAGTGTTGGCGCCATGCGCCACATTGCTATACCGGGTACACTGTAGCAACTTCTCGGTGTTTGTGGCCGAGTGGGACAAACTCACGTGAAATCCCGTGATAGGGGCCCCGACCAACGTGATCTGTAATGATATAACAACAAGGGATACAACACCTGGTGCATTGAGAAAGGCAAGAATGAATTAGACTGGACTCGGAGATGAAATCATTTATCAAGAGGCTTGCTTAGTATGACATAAGGTATTACACTGTGGTCTTTATGCAGCAAAGTAACGGACGAGATACTATGAGTTCGACACACATATGGCATATGATATACTCGACCAATGCAGTACCAATGAAAGGAAATGCACAATTACATACTTTTGTTAAGGACTTGGTCTTGTTCAGGATCCTTGATATATAACAAAAACATGTGTACAGTTGTACCATGCTGGATTGGGGAACAGTGCCAACCACCAAACAAAGGTAGCGAAAGTTAGATGAGTGTGCCGATCGATGCATCATTACCAATACATGTACAACTTGTTGCATGTTTGGAAACCATTAACTGTTAAACGTTACTATGCCATCGAAAGATGCGACTTTGTACATGTAATATCTACGTTATCGATAGTATACGTAGGCTTGTTATGATAAATTGTCTTTCCTTTATAATTAACAACAACTTTATAGATGGTTTCTAGACACCTGCCTATACAACTCCTGTGTCCTGAATTTGGTTGCCCATTTGTATTTACATCTGCATAACCAAGAGTACCATGGAAAGACGGTATTAGTGCAAATCGTCGATATATTAATCCTTATAGTGCTCGAACCAACTTCATGCTTATGCAAACAGATGAGATCCGGGCCGGGCGCCAATTAAATTGGCGGCTGGCCTGTGATCTAACCTGTTTGCTACACTGAGTATCATTCGTCATCAAATTAAAGCAGATATTGAAGGTTTTGAAAAGCAGACGACACAAAAATCTATTTTCAGAAAATTACCCAGCATTCTAAGGGTTAACAAAGCGCAAGTACCCTTATGCTTTAAGAGATTGTCAACCTACCTGTGCATATATAAGATACATGCCGGATTTCTTCACCCGGAGTTTACCCGTCTTGTTAATATCATCAAACTTAAACGCCTTCTTGGCGGCCTTGAACCTCTTCGTATCTCGTCGGAGCCAGCCGGGTGCGGACCAATATCCGGTTACTGCTGTAACAGTGTTTTAGATGAGTATAACGGCTTATATGTGTACAAGTTAAAGTGTGTACAATGTGGGTAGCAAAGATCAATGTTATAAGATAATATGTCGCCGTGTCTTCAATCAGTTATATTGTTCCAAGGAAATGTTCTCTGTTCCCAACCAGAAAGAACTATTAATCTTCAGGTCGATTCCCCATAATCCGCCATTTTGAAACTGATTTATTTTGTCGGATTACTTCGGTCGTTCTTTTTAATGTGGTCTTAGTATATGTAGAAGGAGAAAAAGAAATAAACTTCCCCTATAATATCATCATAACTTAATCATAATATATGCTAAACAATTAATACGTAATAAATGACACAATCGTCCGTGAAATTACCCTGTTTCGAATTAGATCAAACAAAAGTTATCATAACGCTGATACATATTCACTATAAGGTCAATAATCTAGCAAATCAAGTACTCCAAGCAAATGTTAAAATGAACTGTCGGATATAAAGGTCTATTTACTTTCTAGTATAAACGTAGACCGATTAGAATTTAGAACGATAATGTATATAGTGTTGTTATCAAGAAGATGCTGCATAAAGGCATCATCATTCCATAGACCTCGGCGGCTAACGTAAATACGGACAGCCTCTATCTGACTGACGAACCAATAACAGATCATATTAATGGGTGTGTAACATAGTACATATTGGGATAAAGGAAAGAAGGTATGGCTCAAACAGTATGCATACTATAAAGTAACTTGTATCCACCATACTTGTAAAGAACATTTAAAGCGTTTGTACAAGGGTTAAAAGTAAAGAAGGTTAGTGAGATAGTTGGATATGTGGTATGATTTGTATAAAAACTCAGGTGTGGAATCAAGAACACATTACTGGGAATGCACTACCTGATTAACAAACCAAAATCATGTATATCAATGATTGAGAAATGAAGTATACAATGTGATAACTTAAAAGACCTTTTTCCAAATTGTGCAAATACTAAAATGTAAACTGTATCCACCATACTTCGAAAAAACAATTCAAACGATAGCACAATGTTTAGAAGATGTGTAAAATTGCCAGATATATGGTGTGATGTGTGTAAGCACTCAGGTGCGGAAACAGGACAAGATTACTTGGTAACGTTTCAATGCTACAAACTACCTCTTAAGTGCTGATATGTGAGAAATAAAACAAAAAGAATCGTGCACGAAGGCCTAATGAAAGAATTGATAGTCCTTCAGAAGAGGGATAGTTTACACATTAGATTATACTTATATTATTTTACATCGATTGTGACGGAAGCATGATACTTATGAAATCCACTCCCGATTATTGCTCACTGGATACGAAACCAGTACTCGCGCCGATTTGTGATGCAGGCCCAGTAATATTCACGGGAATTGAACCCAGAACTCTCGGTACAAGAGGCTGAAACTTTAGTTTACACATTAAAAGTATAGCTTTAGATCTCGACCAATTTTGTATTATTAAGATAGATTTCACGAGCTGTATTGGTCTCACGCCTAGAATAGTTGTGTTCTAATGGATTAAATCGTGTTTAAAGTATTATATTCTCCCGAAACAATGCAATGTACCAGAATATAAAGGGGTGGTTATAGGAAACACGTGCTACAGCCCAAAAATAAAACAATTACCATTTTTATCTCGTTGTTTCTTCTGTGTCCCAGATCCTTCTATCTGTATGTACGTCATTCCTTTCTAAAAGGAAACAGAACGAAATGTATTTGCCGTTGTCCTTGTAACACACCGCCGTGTCAAACATCGCGTCGTATTCATAGTGGTGATTTATAATACCAACAATAAATAAGCAGTGGCTTATAAAAAGAAAATCGTCTTGGCATTTGGTCACGAAGGGTTGTTACAGATTGTTCAAACTAGTATGTACGCTTTGATCCGGAAAATCACCTACAAAATGTTTTTTTCTTCTTCCAAGTCCCCGTTTGTGGAAATTCTAGTTACACATTTCTAAAGTTTACTTAATTAAAAGAAGCCCATGGTTGTTCTTTCTGATTGGCCAATATTTTCCCAAGTCGAATTCTGTTCAATTAGAAAAAGAAAACATTGCTATTTGTACAGTACAATGTACAGTTTCAAATGGGGGTCGAGTGTGAAACTTAAATTTGTTCACAATAATTCACATCAGCTGATACTTTTAAACCATGAACATACTTTCAAATTGGTTAAAAGGTTATGTCACACGTGTGATAAGATACAAATGGTGTTACTTAAGTGATATTATTATAAGGGAATCCAAAATCAGCTAATCCGTTCAAAAGTCTGATCCAAATGGGATTATGGACGGTTATTTTTGTTTGATGCAACCTATTGGTTACAAACCAGGTTTTAATCCAAGATCAATTCCCCCACTAGCGCAATTCATAGACGATCCAAATCATTTTTCTTTTTACCCTACACCAGGTAAATGGGTGTTTAAAGTTAATCCTTAGAATGCTGTGCAATTCTCTAAAAATATATTTTTGTGTCGTCTGCTTTCCAAATTCTTAAATAACTGCTTAATTTTGGTGAGGAAAGATACTCAGACTAGCAAACATGTTAGATCACAGGACAGCCGCCAATTTACTTGGCGGCTGGCCTGGATCTAACCTGTTTGCATAAGCATGAAGTTATTTCTAGCACTAAGGGTTGATACCTACATAAGACGCATGATCGTATCTTTTCCCTAACCGAAATACAAGCCAAATACTGGCTACACTCAGCATTATAATTATATGTTAGGATATCATTAGTTGGCCCGTTTTCCTATGACCCGATATAGGAGTGGGAGTCCTATATAAAAGGTTTACGAAACTCGGGGTATTTCCCTAACATTTCCAATCGTATTTTCGGACAAAATATACCAAAAACCCAAATTTCGTCTCCTCATTTTGCTCAATTCATAGTAAGACATTGATGTTTAACGTCTAGGTTAGACAATGTTGAATTCAATTTGGTTTGGAATTTCTGTGGAGTTAGTAGTTTTGGAAAAAGGTGAAACACGCTTTATATATCTAACATCAACGTTTCTTTAGATAAGTGACTTCCATATTAGTCTCGGAATCTTGTCATGAAGATGACCGTTAAAAATTGTCAACTGGATATAAATTAGAAGAAATGTTACTACCGTGTTCTGCTTTGGACAACCGAATATCAGCCACAAGTCGTTACGACATCGTATCTAGACATGGATGTGCTTACGAACCTTCTACATGTACATGTATAACGATATGACAATTAATTGAGTTCACCTTTTTATACCTTTTTTTACCTTGTTTTACCTTTTCAAGCTGGTGTGTGTTGGCAGTAAACGACACGAAGTTCGGTGCATTACTTTAGATACGGGTACGCCGAGTCGTAAAGACATGTGCGCCGAGTCGTGAAGGAATACATGAGTAGGGTTCAGACATATAGCAAATCAGTGTCTCAATATTCGGCTATGTTATTACACTATATGTCATTGTCTACGATTTCCTAAGATAGAGGGTAGATTGTCAATCGTATGATGTTGTTTGCGACTTGCTAGGATAAATTGTAGTTTTTAGGCTATGCGCAAGTGTTTATGATTTGCTAAAATAGGGGCAGTTCCTTGCAGTGATTAAAAGTGTTTCTTAGTCTGGCTGTCTAATCTTATACTAAAGTTCACAGAGTTTTGTCGTTAAATCATCATTTATTCACTTACTTAATTCATTAATCACTTCATTATTTTGTTCATTCCTTCATTCCTTCATTCCTTCATTCCTTCATTCCTTCATTCCTTCATTCATTCATTCATTCATTCATTCATTCATTCATTCATCCATTCATTCATTCATTCATTCATTCATTCATTCATTCATTCCCTGATTTACTAAATTAGACAACAAGTCAGTCACTAGTTTATTTGCGTAATCATTTCTCGCTCATTCATAAGACCAATACGTAACCTGTCAATCAACCAATCAACAAACCAATCAATCAATCAAGCACCAAGAAATCAAATAATAAATCAATTAATTAACCAGACAACTGATCTCTTAATAAATGAACCAATGGAGTTGCCTAAATAAATAACTTGAAAACAATGTTTGCTCCCATTTGCAAGCAACAGGTTAAAATGTGGATGTATTATCTATTGTCTGAAAGACCTGTTTTTTGCTGTCATGTTATTGTAAATACGGTATGTAATTCAGTAAGAGACGACTAGAATGACAATACAATTACCCATATATACTCGTTGGGGGAGAAGATTTAAATCTTAGTATACCACATGTCGACGACAAAAAGGTCAAGACCTTCTTTCGCCGCACGCAAACGATTCAACTGGTCCCTAACCCTTAGAGCGCTGGGTAATTGTCTGAAACTAGATTGTTGTGTCGTCTGCTTTCCAAAACCTTAGATATCTGCTTAATTCTGATGAGGAAAGATACTCAGAGTAGCAAACAGGTAAGATCACAGGTCAGCCGCCAATTTACTTGGCGGCTGGCCTGGATCTAACCTGTTTACATAAGCATGAAGTCGGTTCAAGCCCGATAAGGGTTAACAAAGCTAATATTTGCGGCTTCGTGCTATTGTGCCCCAAGTTTTCTTAAATAAAAAAAGCATACACTACGTTATTGCATTGTAGAACTAGATCTATCTTCTATTCAATATATATTGTCATTATAGCGTGGAACAAGCCCGCGTTATTTTTTTATTTTTTATTTTTTTTTGGGGGATACCACGCATGACTTGGCAAGGTCATTAGACGTTTACGAATAATTACCGCCTGGACTATTCCTTGTAGCCTTGATATAGTTGACTGGAGATTAAATTTCACTTTGCACTGTGGATTTTTAAAAACAAAATTTATTTGAAATGCAATCTATCTATATTTGTATCAGAGAAAAGTCACTTATAACAATGTACGAGTTTCGTTTGCATATGATCAAATTTGAACCATCAAAATACCCTATTAAAACCAACGTTTCATTTCATGACATGCCAGTGGTGCAGTTCTACATGCTTTTCGTCTGCATTAAGTACTGTAAACATGTCTTCTGCAGGTGGTAAAGATTTAATTCACTTTAAATATGTTGTTTATAGAATAGGTTTAAGTATTTGGTACATAGCTATATATTTACTTGAACGAGAAACTGTATAGTTGTCTGCTTCAAAGGCATTTATAGTTGTCTGTACTAGATTTGATGTAAAAGTAAAACCAATACCCTGGCTATCCAGAATGTAACTATTTATAAACTATCCTATTATAGATTTGTAAACAGGTGTAGTCTGTTTCATGAACTACTAAAGTAGAAGGAAGTGAAATTCCTGATTGGTTAATCGTTTCAACCAATCAGAGCTAAGTAGGTCATGTCGCTCGGGTGCCTGGGTAAGATGACATTTGCAAAATAAGAATACAAACCTCTGCGTAAACTATTGTAAATGATATGCTATGTCCTCATTGAAAAGTAAATTTCATAAAAGGTATGGTGTTGTCTCTTATTCATAAAACGAGTAAGGTAAACTGAAGGTGATGTTGATGCAAGGAAATAATTGTTCACATTTCATATAAAACGATCGTCCGACTAAAACATTGCTTTCCAACTTAAATGACAAACCTAAAGTTCATCAAGGTCAGATTAAATTTAGGATAGGTGGGTGGTTTCACACACTACAGATGTTGACATGTTGTTTATTGTATAGAAGTGCTTGATATTCCAATCGCTCATAGAAGGGTCGTATTAATGTTCAATGCAAAAGTTGGGTAATGATCTCCATTAAGACAAGCAGTAGCCTAAGGTCCCGTACCGTGTGTATTTCTTGCACTGGCAACAGAAGCCTGTGGACCGGGTTCGTGCGTATACCCCGCACAAGCAACAGCAGTCTGGGGTCCCTGCCAGTGCGTATGCCCCGCATAAGCAACAGCAGTCGGGGTCACTGTCTGTGCTTATACCCCACCATAGCAACAGTAGCTTCTGGTCCGGGTTCGTGTTTAAATCCCGCCAAGCAACAACATTCTGGGGTATCGGTCCATGTTTAATATACCCTGCACTACAAGCGGTAGGCTAGGATGCGGGGTATACACACGGGCCGGGACAACATGCCACATTAAGTTGAACACATGATAACTATTGATTATTCTATCTTTCCAACAATAGCTTTAACAGTCTAATTCCAGCAAACAGTTGCTATCAAAGTTTGATCCCGGGATTCCATGCTAGAGACGTAGCTGGTTTTCATACCGTTTTCTACAAGTAACCTTAGACCGAATAATCACAAGTCGGTCACGACTTCTGACCCCACCCCTGGCTCGGCGAATCCGTAGTCAAAGCACAAATAAAAAGACCAAATAAACATATTTATAAGGTCTTTGTCGTAGCAGACGACATTGAAACAACCCGACAAAAAATTCAAATAAAATAAGTCTATTCAAAATCAAATAAAAAGTATCAAATGAGCAGGTCAACCCGAAAAACTGTTTTTGTCAATACAAAACGACTATAATAAGACCTTGTTGTCCTAACTATTATTACCGATCACCGTGTCACTGATTGTATAGAAGTTAAAATCAGGGTTAGTAGTGAAATGGTTATAACATGTAATCTGTCCGTGACACCGATCTGATTTGACCCATTATCAAACGATAACGACATTTGACAAGTTTGTTGCAGGCGGCTTTGGAAAACATTGTGGGAAAAGAAGAAATTGCTCTTGACGAGCGATTTATCGTTTTCCCACAATGTTTTCTGCCTTTTCAGGAGATTATTTTTCAATTTCATCATATTTTGAAATGTCGTCTGCAAACTCTTTCAATTTGGGACAGTCGAAAATAAGGCGTCTGGTAAAGGGTTGGTCAATTCGTACAGTAAACATGTATGAACTGTGGTAAACAAAGTGTGACGGCCTTAACCTCTATACTCCCTTATATCCGAGTTTGGTGCAACTCTTACAGAAAACCTCAGGAACTGGTGAAGGGAAACTAGACATATCTTTCAACGAGCTATGAAATTCTCCGTCACAACAATTGCTTATCACCTGTCTTGTTTGCATGTCTTGTGTTTCAAGTAATAGAGAGAAAGGTTGTTATTAGACCGAATAACCACAAGTCGGCCAAGACTCTTGACCCTACACATGCTTAAAGGCTTATTAGAGGAGATTGATGCTTTTTCAAACTGTATTATTTGGTAAACTTTTGGTCGGATTCAAATAGTTATCACCAGAAAACACCATCAGCACAACTTAAACATGACAGTCAACCAGAAATTACCCAGATTAGCAAGTTTAATAATTCAGATTGTGTGATTCTTCACCTCTGACTTTGACAGTTGATACACGAATTTTTGAACCGACCAATCAGATTTCGTTATTTTGAATATGTAAACAACCAGGTTGTTGATAAACATGATTGAATTGGAGACAACTATATTTCAAGCACAACATAACTTATGTTAAAGGAATCTATTCAATAGGGTATCCATGCATTCGTAAATTAATTATCATGACTTTTATGAACATAAAAAAGAAAGCCATATATTTTTCAATAACTTATTTGTACTTATCTCCTTCCATGTGCCTTTAAGGGTGTCATAACTAGGGGAGATCACTGTAAAGAGTTTGACCGGTCTTACAAATTATAAGGATGCATCTCAAATAGTTTGAAAATGCACATAGCTTAAGAAATGAAAACCAAGGAAGAACAATCGTAATTGGTTACAGTTTCATTTATCGGTCAAGAAAATTGCATCAACGTGTTTAAAAATCTTATAGTGCTGGAACCGACTTCATGCTGATACAAGCAGGTTAGATCACAGGCCAGCCCACAAGTAAATTAGCGGCTTGCATGTGATCTAACTTTTTTGCTACTCTTGGTATCTTTCCTCAAAAGAATATGAATGAACAAAATTAAGCAGATATTTAAGGTGTAAGAAAGCAGACGGCATAAAAATCTGTTTTTAGAAAATTACCCAGCATTATACGTGTTTAATGTTTGTAACTTGAAGGGGTTAGCGACCCTAAGTTACAAAGTGACTTTACTTGTAGAACCATAACGCGTATACACATATTCGTCAAAACTAATACAGAACTGAACATTCTCTTACGGGGCCATGATGACAAATCCTTCATGTGAATTTCACGTTCATTGTAAAACTTACTAAGACACCTGACACAGAACAGTATATTAGCCCTTAGAAAAGTGGGTATTTTTTAATTTTCCTCAAAAGATATTTGTGTCGTCTCCTTTCCAAAACCTAAAATATCGGCTTTATGCTGATGAGGAAAGATACTTAGAGTAGCAAACATGCTAGATCACAGGCCAGCGGCCAATTTACTTGGCCGCTGGCCTGGGATCTAACCTGTTAACATAAGCATGAAGCACTATAAGCGTTGGATACAATCAATGCGCGTACAGAGACATTTGTTCTTTCGTCACAGTGTTAAAGACTCAGTATCACAAAGGGATACTATTTAACTTTTATAAACATCGGCATGTGTTGCTCTCAAAGCAAAGCTGTTTTATAAGACAAACTGTTTGATAAGATAAATGCAATGTCTTGTGTTTTACACTATGCGTCAAAACGATTTTATGAACTCCAGGTAACAGAAACATGCCAATCCACGGTTAATAAAGTCAATATTGTTTTAAGCGGCTATTGTAAAATGAGACAGGATTATAGTGTACATGTATAAAATAACGAATGGCTTAATCCATTACCAAACAATAACGACATTTAATCACTTTGTCGCAGACGACTCTGGAAAACTTTGTGGGAAAAGGAGAAATCGCTTGTAACAAGCGATTTCTACTTTTCCTACAATGTTTTCCACTCCATCAGAAAATTTCTTTCCAATTTTATCACATTGGTGAAATATCGTCTGCAGACTCTTTCAATTTGGGGCAGTCGATAATTTGGCGTTTGTTAAAGGGTTAATACAGACGTCAGTCATTCAGAATGCTCAATTAGGAGTTTTCTGAATGACTTGCGTCCTGTAACAAACTAGCAACAGATTCCTTAGCGCTGCATTTCCTGTTTAAGAAGGTTCGCTTAAAACAAGATTGACTTCACCCTTATTACAGGTAACTCAGTCAACGGTGTTAAATCTTCGACTTCTGTCGTGGGGTGGTTAATGTGGCAAATACATTGGCACTAATAAACTCAAACATCTTCCAAGTGTGGGAATGTTAACAACTACAACAGGAAGCTAATCTTGAAAAAAGGTCCAGAAGGTTTATCTTCCTGAATAATTTGCTGTAGATGTCATGGTTTCATTTTCAACAAGTCATTGATATCTTTAGTGAACATTGTCTTTAAGAGCTGTCACGTTAATGGAATAGCCATAAAGTATACGGCAGTTAACAAGGGTGTCAAATCCAATTGTTGGTAATGAACGAAAAGCCTTCGCGGACAAGTAAACTTTTGATACAATGTACTATATAACATTATACGAGCAAGTCAAGACAATGATATAGCATTTACGGACAAGTAAATCATAATCAGGTCTTGCCAACATAGCAGATAACACATTGGGACTTTCATACGAAAGCGTTCGGAGGAACTTCTATATACATGCATGGCATCCATTAACCAGTTAACAAACGATTTAAGATCGATTCTTTGAAAGAAAGGTTTCTACGGTGAACGGACACTGCTGTATGTCGATGTTAAAATGATCTGGTTTGCTTCTAGTCGATCTTTCGTTAGTAATTATTAGCACACTTCAAACGTAACATGTCGTCATCGTTATCAAGGGACGATTTTAACAAACTTCACAGTAAAATCATAAGTCGTATCATAATTTCAATTAGAATGAGGTGGATACGTTTTTAGCACGACAATTAAAGAGGTAGAAAACATACGGCTATTTCTGTTAAACCTTAAACTGCTGGAACCGACTTCATGCTTATGCAAACAGGTTAGATCACAGGCCAGCCGCCAATTTAATTGATCTTACCTGTTTGCTACTCTGAGTATCTTTCCTCAAAAGAATTAAGCAGATATTTAGGTTTTGGAAAGCAGACGACACCAAAATCTATTTTAAGAAAATTACTCAGCAATCTAAGGGTTCATCACTTTGCTATATTCTTTGTATCTAAGATGTTAACCCTTTATCAGCAATTAAAACATTGAAGTTGTGTACCTTGTGTCTTTTCTTTCTACCCTTTTTCCCGCTTGCCTGTCGTTTGACCAGGTTGTGACTAGAAGGGCTTATCCTTCGAGCTGCCGCTAAAGTCGATGCTACGCTGTCACTCCCGTCCGAGTGAGAATTGCCGGGCTACAAAAGAATGCCATGGATATGTGAACCGGAGATAGGGCATAGTACGTGTGACACCATATTAAAGTTTACCTCTTCTGACGATATGCTTAAAGTTGCTTGTTCACATATTATGAGTAAAAATTGAAAGCTAAAAAATATCGTTGAAACAATACAGTTTGTGTATTGCTGTATGAATTACAATTAAGGAAGTGGAAGCATGATCGATCCAGAAAGTATCAAACTATATAAGCATATACAGTGTTTATGCGCTAGATCTCAAACCCGTTGCAACGTTTTGGATTTAAATACATAGTAATTCACTGTATACAGGCTCTAGAACTTAAATACGAACTAATTTTGCTCCCAATGGCTTTTCTGCAGTGCACACAATACACCGTTACAGCTATTGTATAGTTTTAGAGAAATTAAGTTTAACTCCCAATTGCCTCATATCTGTGAACAAGCAGCTTTATATATACACATGTAATACAAATAGTCAATATTATTTTAAGCTACCATAGCAAATGGAGACATGTGGTCAAAATATATTTTACGGCTTAATACAGACGCAATGCAATCAGAAATAGCCTAGTTTGAGCTTTCTGAGAGTTTGCGTCCTGTAAGCTCAGAATAAGTAACTTTGCATGCTGTGATTTAAAGTGGTCGCTCAACACAAGATTTGTATGTATTGTTATGGCAACATTAAGTACAGCTAGCGATCAAGCATCGTGCACTTTACAATACAAATCGGATTTGTTAAATTGCCATCAAGCAATAAGAACACTTAGTTGTAAGATATCCACTTTCTTCCTTAAATGAGAATCGCGCGTTGTAAGATAAAGTCTAAGGAAATGGTTTTACAATATCTTTCATATTCTTTTGTGTACCTCACCGACGGACCGCAGACTTCGGAAATTAACTTACTTACGTCAAATAAAATCATACCGAATAAGGCTATTTGTCTTTCATTATTGAACAGTTGATAACACGTTTGATCTCAGGCAATGACTTGCAAAGAACTGTTCGCAGTTGAGTTGAAAACATGCTTGGAACATAGACATGTGCACAAACCACCGTAATATAAGTGAGAAAGTGTTGAGAATGGCGTAAATCATGAGACAAATAGATCAATTATTCATTGACTGTTTGATTAATGAACACGTTTACTTACATCCGTATAGACTGTTTCTGCCATCAGCACCCCACCATCGTCTACAGGAGCGCCCACGATTGCATTATACTTCTCTGTCAACATCTGATAGTCAGTCTGCAATTTGGTTAGATCAGCATCGTGCAACGAGACTCGTACTTGCAAATGAATGTACATACACATGGTTAACACTGAGATCATTATTGAGATCGCGACACCGACAGAGAGAATGAGGATGAGTCTACTATTCGATACGAGAGAGCGTTTGGAGTCTGTTCGCCCTTGCAAACAACGTGTACAACGTGCACACAGCTGGGTGTCTGGGTACATCCGAATAAGCTTAGGATCCATAGTGGCAAGAACAATAGGAGCAGAGCTAGACGCGCGCAAAATTTGGTGTTATAACTTTTGGCGAACACTCTAACAAGTTTATCGATAAAACCGTCTAGCCAAAACGATAATTCCTCAACAATGCAATATATTCACAAGCATTTAAAGAATGCAAGAATGCATCTGAATGTATGAGATCTCAACATCACACTGTTCCAAGTAATTCCATAGAAAACAATACAACTCGTGTACTATCCATTCCAACAGCATGGCGAACACGCTTGCATGTCTACGTTAGGGGAATACCCGGGTACAGTGTGAGTTAGAGTGTACGTAAGGTTGGTGTAAAACCTCCAACAACGATCACTACGGGGTCCCTGACGCTCATAATCGAAACATGCGTCGCTGAACCCATTTAAGTAGACGTACTTATGTACACGAATCTTTCCGACAGGATTGTGCGTCTTCTCAGAAATGATATGCATTTCCAGGAACATCAACGGATTTCAATAGCATTAAGAATATGGATATAATATACACAATTGACACTTCATTGTAGCATTGCAATCGCAAATACAGCGATTAAAAACCGATTAATCTATGTATGAAGTCTTTTCAGTACAAGGTTTTGTCACGCTCTTTGAACATCAAATGAAAGTTGACCGACTCTAAGGATATTCCTTTAAACGAAAGCCCGTTAACCTATATCGTTATATGGGTACTTGTGGTGGGCCGGAAATGGAAGCGACAGCAGACGACAAAAGCATTGGAAGATACAAAATATATTATTTTTGGTGTTTGGGAGAAACACTACGAAATAAGGTCATGGTGGTTTTCTGGAATCTACAGTAGATGCGCCAGAGTAGAGTTATATGGAATGTGTAGAAAATAGACTATTCTCTACTAGCGTTGAATTCTATTACAAATGGATGTCTGTTGGCAATCAACGGAAGAAAATAAGCAAGAGAAAACGACAACAAATCAACACTTCGGAATTGTCTAGTATATGTTCTAGGCTTGCACTTGATAACAAGTTGTCTGCATATTTCATCTTTTACCGAGATTAACGTATTCATACATCTGCCCTTTACCTATTTTGTGTCAAGCTCAATGCATTCCTTCAATGCGCACCGATTGTAACTCGTCATTGTTGAGCACCATACTTGTAAACATTTTCTCAGTGGTGAAATACTTCAATTGTATAATGACATGTATTTCAGTGAATGCATTGTAACACGGTTTGGTGGCTTGAAACTATTTGGTACATTGTTTACAGATCTTTTTGGGACTGTTTATGGTTTTGCAATGTTAAACTAGGCCTACCACAGATAGCTATTGAGCTGTTTCATGGTATTGAAATGTTTAAAAGGTCCAGAAACAGTTTTTTTAGCTAAACTTTCCCAATCATAGTTATTTGTTCGACTGCTTCGTGGTATTGCAATGTTATACTAGTCAAACCACGGTGCTTTATGGAGCTGTTTCATGGTTTTGCAATGTAATAGTAGGCGAAGCACATCTCTTTGTTCGATTGTTTCATGATGTTGCAAAGATATACTTTCCCATTCACAGTTTATTGTTCAGTGGTGATGTAATGATTTACTAGTTAAACCACAGTTCTTTGTTCGAATGTTTCATGATGTTTCAAAGATATACTTTTCCATTCACAGTTTATTGTTCAGTGGTGATGTAATGCTTTACTAGTTAAACCACAGTTCTTTGTTCGACTGTTTCATGATGTTGCAAAGATATACTTTCCCATTCACAGTTTATTGTTCAGTGGTGTTGTAATGCTTTACTAGTTAAACCACAGTTCTTTGTTCGACTGTTTCAAGATGTTGCAAAGATATACTTTCCCATTTACTGTTTATAGTTCAGTGGTGTTACAATACTTTTCTATTTGAACCACAGTTGTTTGTTCGAATGTTTCATGATGTTGCAAAGATATACTTTCCCATTCACGGTTTATTGTTCAGTGGTGTTGTGATGCTTTACTAGTTAAACCACAGTTCTTTGTTCGACTGTTTCATGATGTTGCAAAGATATACTTTCCCATTCACAGTTCATTGTTCAGTGGTGTTGTAATGCTTTACTAGTTAAACCACAGTTCTTTGTTCGAATGTTTTATGATGTTGCAAAGATATACTTTCCCATGCACAGTTTATTGTTCAGTGGTGTTGTGATGCTTTACTAGTTAAACCACAGTTCTTTGTTTGACTGTTTCACGATGTTGCAAAGATATACTTTCCCATTCCCAGTTCATTGTTCAGTGGTGCTGCAATGCTTTACTATTTGAACCACAGTTCTTTGTTCGACTGTTTCACGATGTTGCAAAGATATACTTTCCCATTCCCAGTTCATTGATCAGTGGTGCTGCAATGCTTTACTATTTGAACCACAGTTCTTTGTTCGACTGTTTCATGATGTTGCAAAGATATACTTTCCCATTCCCAGTTCATTGTTCAGTGGTGTTGTAATGCTTTTCTATTTGAACCACAGTTCTTTGTTCGACTGTTTCATGATGTTGCAAAGATATACTTTCCCATTCACAGTTTATTGTTCAGTGGTGTTGTAATGCTTTACTAGTTAAACCACAGTTCTTTGTTCGACTGTTTCATGACGTTGCAAAGATATACTTTCCCATTCCCAGTTCATTGTTCAGTGGTGTTGTAATGCTTTTCTATTTGAACCACAGTTCTTTGTTCGACTGTTTCATGATGTTGCAAAGATATACTTTCCCATTCACAGTTTATTGTTCAGTGGTGTTGTAATGCTTTACTAGTTAAACCACAGTTCTTTGTTCGACTGTTTCATGACGTTGCAAAGATATACTTTCCCATTCCCAGTTCATTGTTCAGTGGTGCTGCAATGCTTTACTATTTGAACCACAGTTCTTTGTTCGACTGTTTCACGATGTTGCAAAGATATACTTTCCCATTCCCAGTTCATTGATCAGTGGTGCTGCAATGCTTTACTATTTGAACCACAGTTCTTTGTTCGACTGTTTCATGATGTTGCAAAGATATACTTTCCCATTCCCAGTTCATTGTTCAGTGGTGTTGTAATGCTTTTCTATTTGAACCACAGTTCTTTGTTCGACTGTTTCATGATGTTGCAAAGATATACTTTCCCATTCACAGTTTATTGTTCAGTGGTGTTGTAATGCTTTACTAGTTAAACCACAGTTCTTTGTTCGACTGTTTCATGACGTTGCAAAGATATACTTTCCCATTCCCAGTTCATTGTTCAGTGGTGTTGAAATGCTTTTCTATTTGAACCACAGTTCTTTGTTCGACTGTTTCATGATGTTGCAAAGATATACTTTCCCATGCACAGTTTATTGTTCAGTGGTGCTGCAATGCTTTACTAGTTAAACCACAGTTCTTTGTTCGACTGTTTCATGACGTTGCAAAGATATACTTTCCCATTCCCAATTCATTGTTCAGTGGTGTTGTAATGCTTTACTAGTTAAATCACAGTTCTTTGTTCCACTGTTTCATGATGTTTCAAAGATATACTTTCCCATTCACGGTTTATTGTTCAGTGGTGCTCTAATGCTTTACTAGTTAAACCACAGTTCTTTGTTCGACTGTTTCATGATGTTGCAAAGATATACTTTCCCATGCACAGTTTATTGTTCAGTGGTGTTGTAATGCTTTACTATTTGAACCACAGTTCTTTGTTCGACTGTTTCATGATGTTTCAAAGATATACTTTCCCATGCACAGTTTATTGTTCAGTGGTGCTGCAATGCTTTACTAGTTTAACCACAGCTCTTAGTTCGACTGTTTCATGATGTTGCAATGTTATACTAATTCAACAATGGTTCTTTATACGATTGTTTCATTGTGTTGCAATGTAATAAAACCCAAACCACAATTCTTTGCGTGGATGTTTAATGGTGTTGCAATATGATACTAGTCCAACTTATGATCTTTTCGGAGTTCTTTCATGGTGTTGATATGTAATAAAAGCTCCGTGGCCAAAACAGTTTTTCTTGCATTTTCATGGTCTTGCAAGATTAAAAGAGTTTTTCCTAACACTTTGTTTGTGTTGCGATGTTATAATCGTTCAATCATGTGACTGTTTCGATGTGTTGCGCCGGTATGATAGCACAGCCACACTTATCCATGGAGCTTTTTAATAGTTATGCGACGTTGTAGTTACCCAACCACAGTTGTTTTTTGGGATGTTATTATGTTGCGATGTTTTTCTAGCCCAACCAAAGGTCTTCATGCGACTATTTTATTGTGTTGTTAAGTTAGATTAGCCCGACAGATCACCATTTGCTATGGCGTTGGTTTGTTGTGTTGTGACGTTCAAGTGGCCAAATCATATTTTATATCAATAATCAGCCTTTGGACGATCTTTGGTTTAGCTACCCTAAAAGTAATATGTTATGCCATATATTGCATTGGTGTTTGAAGAAGTGGATTCGTTTGCAAATGTTAAAACACTTCTTACCTCATGTGTCACGTGTTCATTTCTTATGGTCAGTAAGCTTCCTCCATCGATTCGGATCCCGGCACAGCAATGCAACTGTCATTCCGTTCACACTATGAATATACGCAAATAAAGAGACATTTAGGTATTTGAATATCACAAATGTAATTTTCGAGTGACAGTCTTGAAACCAATTATGTTGCTGTATTTAACGTCAAATATTGTTTTGTTCCTGCCATGATATATTGTACCAAATGTATATTGTATCGCATTTATTTGTTTGTGTTTTTTATGGGGTTTACATCACACCAACATTATTTCATTTATGTAGCAATGCCCGACTCTTAATGATAGAGGAAGACCCCATACTCAACTGCCCATAAGGGCTGGTCAAGGCGGGTAGAACCATCGGCATTCCGTAAGTCAGTCGGGAGACTGCCTCTCATGAAAATCCATATCCCTCTCAGGATTCGAACCCACGAGGAGAGGGGCCATGTCATCTCGAGTTCTGTACTCTAACCACTAGGCCAAGGAGGCCCCGTATCACATATGTATTCTGTCATACCAACGTTCACCGAATCAGGCTATTGCTTCTAGGCTGTTATGATATCATAGTGCATTTCATTTCATTATTTATCATAGTCTAATGAAATGTACATTCTTATATACATATGTTGATTAATAACTTCAATTACTATATGTATATAGGGTTCAATGCAAGACTATAGTAAGTGCTTCATAAACATGAAGCACGTACTATAGTATTGCATTGAACCCTCGATATATGACCAATGCAATGCAAGTACAGTATTCCCTTCCTTTGCCGGTGTGATTTTTGAAACCTCGTTTTTGTTCAACAGTATAGAAATCTAAATATAACCGCACATAAGGCGTTCTATAAATGTATTTTAACTAAATATAGCTAGCGACCTACTCGTTGAGTGTTGAATAAGATTTCTCGGGGCCACGCGGTTTCGTTTTCGATTCCCCGAGAATGAAGATTAGCCTATATATCTAAATGTCAAGGGGGTTGACTGATTGTGCATAATTGTTGATGCAGATAGAGAATAAAGAAGATTCATAAAAATGAAAATTTGCCAGCACGCAACAAATGTTGTTGATATCCAAAGAGAAATGAATACGATCTGAACTAATTGGTGCGCAGAATGATTTTACATCAGACGATTTGTAAACACGTAATTGGATACATAGATAAGGTATACAGACACTTAAAATGAAATGTGAACGACACAAAAACATGCATTCTTAAACATATGTCTATAACCCTTTTCTGATTACAGGTGTTAGGGTTATTTGCAGACATTAGAAAATGCACGCCAGCACACATTTTGTTTCTTACAATTCATTCTTGAATGGTGTTTTATGTAACCCGGAAGACAGCTTGTATTGCCGATTGTGGTTAATGAGTAATGAACCTTGTAAACAAATGACTAAACACAATTTGAAGTATCCCTGTGTTCTTATTAATATAATGATAAAGGGTCCAGAACTGGACTTAAACATCCTGATAGATGACATAATACTTCTTGTCATCAAAGTAGTTCTAGTTAAAAACAAGTGAAAGCATCCATTCGATGAAATGCCGCCATAAAAAGTTAAAAAAAACGCCAATGAGGTCAAGAAATACACAATAAATTAGGAAACGTATGCACTAGCGTTAAAGTGCACTTGTTAGAGAGATCTTTTGGCAAGGACAGAGACAAATCTCTGCAGAATTGCAACTTTCTTTCATATGCATGCATACAGCAAACTCGAATACTTATAAAGAACAAACCGATGTCAAACCTACACATATCGTGTTCGAAATATGACCAAATCAATTAGTTGTACTCGGAAAAAGCCTAATCATGACGTTTTAATTCATTAATTTTACCAGATACCTGTTACATAAGGCTTGTGAACGATAAATGAGGCACCCAGTGGCTATAACAGTCCGATTCAACAAGTAGTTGGACAAGCTCAGTTTACCCTAAGAATGATGGGTAATTTACTAAACATAGAATAATGTGTCGCCTGTTTTCCAAAACCTGGATCTAACCTGTTTGCAAAAGCACGAAGTCGGTTCCAGCGATATAAGGCTTAAATGCTTAGTAAGTGACCTTTGCATCATATGAAATATAAAAAAATCGTCAGTATTTTCAATGAATAACAACCATGTAACAGTCATAAATCTGAGAATAGATTTGTGTGTTTGATTTGTTGGTTACATTGACATACAATAATGTGTATCCAACCAACTAACCTATTTTTTCTAAATAGCGCTGTCACGCTTATGATGTACCCATTGCCTATGTTATGAGAAAAATGTGAAAAAATATATTGTTTTGATAGGTAAAAGATATCTGTCAAATGAGCAATGTATAAAGCGTTACTGCTTTATGTGTGTATGTATACATATTAACGTGCCGCTCTATATACTTCTCAAATACAAATACATTCTATTTATCAATATCTTGGTATAAGATAATCAATCAATTCTTCGAAATCACTGTCCAGGGGTGTCTCTAATCTAAGGCGAATATCGAGATACGATTAGCGTGTTATCTCCCGTATTGTGTTGATGTAGTTACACTGTTTTAGCTTTAACATCGATGATAGGTTCACGCAGGCAGTTGACATTGTTTACTTCAATAAAAGTCCTTCTTGGAAGAAAAAGGCTAAAAATATAATGCAGGTTAATCGAGTACGGGCCTTTCGCGGGGACATTGTACGCTAGTTAGTTTGAACGTTCAGGCAAGTCGTGCTTAAAAACGTACCTGTTATTGGAAAATCACTTAATGCTAGAATGTTGGACATTTACTTACAAACTAGCGCTGCTCCGTGCTTTGGCACATTACTCGCTTTAGCCATGGTCGTCGGAATAGGCTTTTCCAACAATCCATTTCTCTATTGATCAACAAGGGTTGGTGTTAGACTATCATTGAGAATCACTGCGCTGAAGCGATTCGGGTATCCTTGAAAGTCATAAACGGTGTGTTGCTTAGGTTCAGTGTTGGTACGGGTGGAAAGTTGTTTCCTCTTTGCCAGACTCCCTTGCATTCCACCATAGCATATTGCATTGACGTTTTCTGCAATTATAGTGTTACAAATTGTTCCATTTGCCTTATTGTTTTGAGAGACCTTTTTCTATTTGACATGCAGGTGTTCTTGAATTATTAATGGGCTTTCTTATGTCTCACCATCCCCAAAATGATGATAAAGTCGGTCATTGCTTATTGTCTTCACTACATGTATACAGAGGAGTGAAGGCAGATAGAACTGGTCTACTATTAAAACCATTGGAACGATGAAAAACGTCTTCATAATGACGACATGATATAGCTGCCGTTCAATGCTGTAATGCGTTTATAAGGTTTTGTTGAACGTCGGTAACGACACACAGAGATTGTACAGGGTTTGTATCCCCCTGTCCCACCATACTGTACCCGGTCTGTACTAGATCGAGACACTTGCACGAATGAGGTCCCGGGAGTTGAGGCTTCCCGTAGGTTATTCCTATCCGAATCGGTGTTCGAATTGAAACAATATGAGATGTTAATTGCACCCATATCCGTGTTGTATCAATTGTAAGGACATGGTACGTGTTTAGATCCATTACGGACATGGATAAGCTGTGCAATATCATAAAGGATCAATGTTTGTATCGTATTTGTCGTACTTTTCCCCTCTTTTTGAAATTTTCTCTGTTAAACTGAGACCCCCAAATGAACCTCTCAGCTTGCTCAAACTCACGATTAAACAACGTGATATACGAGAACACACTTAACTGTCAGCTGGTCTCTTGATTTAAGCAATGTTTACGGATTAAAGTTTTGCCCAACATTTTACCTTGACCTTTCAATACATATTTTGACTTGGTAAGGCCCCTGAACGCGGGCCACCACCATCTGACCTGGTGCCCGAGATGAGGAGAATCATAGTTTAACATCCTGAGACCCTGACTGAGAGACGGGTGCCCCCGGGTCAAAGTATAGATCAACTAATCATTAACTTTTTAGCAAGCGCCATATTTTCGACTGTCCCAAATTGGAAGAAGAGTTTGCAGACGACATTTCAAAATGTGATGAAATTAAAAACTAATCTTCTGATAGGGCAGAAAACATTGTAGGAAAATGAGATATTGCTCGTCAAGAGAAATTTCTCCTTTTCCTCCACTGTTTTCTGGGGTCTTCTACAACAGACTGGTCAAACGTCGTTATTGTTTGGTTAATGGTTAACCAATTCGATCGTATTCATCTTAATTCTAATTCGCATGTTGTTTACATCAGAGACACACACGACATCTTAATGCTCACTTCAAGCATGTTATTGACTCAGAACAATCAACAGAATTTAGTTCTGCTTAACCCCTACCTTCTTTTGGAAATAAGCATACAGCTTCAATTTTAATTCGCATCGAACAAGCATCGTTGTGTGTGAAGACAATGAGTAGAGTAATAGAATGGTTTGCAGTATTTGTTATTATATAACGAGTGCAGGGGTGTTTGTTCCTTATTGCCAAGATATATTCTAGAAACACAATTAAAAACTTATCAATTACGAGCCAATACATTTGTACAAATAAATCGTTTTAAAGCATGTTCTAGTAGCATTGATCAGTAGTGGCCTGAACTGTTTGTACAATAAAGTGCATAGCTTCTCACGTACCTGTTCGTAATGATTTGGTCTCAAGAGGATTGGATCAGACGGGTATATGTATACTGCGTTCGTTGACCCATTTTGATCATGACCTAAATAAAATGAGAACATCCTATTGTGCAGTCAGCACGACATTTCATAAAGATCAGTATATTTATAATCATTTACCTTGAACGCATACCTTCGTCTAGCATAAACAAATGATACAAATACCGGTTGCTAAGAACGAAGCTCGTGATTCAAAGTGTTTTAGAAATAACTTCAATAATCTCATTTGTACAGGTGGTACAAACCATTTGTCAAGATTGTCTACTCAGCTCGGGACGATTCTTATGATAATCGTTCATATTAGGTTTACTATGTTAACATCCAGATATATTCCTTTCGTTATAGGTTTTCGTTTCCCCCTCCATATCTCTGTATGAAGTAATTATAAAACATGTCAACATGTACGCAGTTGGAGGTCGATTACACATATAGGACACAACATAATCACAATCAGGGCGATAGGCAACGTGACCGCATTTTCGTTAAACGAACATGAAATGTAATGTATCAACAATAGAACAGTTTTCTTTCTGCAAATCTATTGAACTGCATTGGTAGAATTTACAATGTAGACTATATCCAGTGTAGGAAAGAAAAGCATTGCCTTTCCTAAAGGCTTTGTACAACAGTACTCTCTATAAGACAAATGGCTACCAATTTACTGATGATACTAATTGTAAACAATTGTTTCAAAATGTATAAACACCTGTAATATCTATAGAGCAGTGAAATTAGAAACCTACCTCAGAGGACGATTTAACCGACAAGAAAAGATAATCGCCTTTTCTGTAGTGAATCATCGAGTTTGAGTTGTCTTTCTTGTAAATATCGACAGTGGTAATCTAGGGCCGAGTTGCTCAAATTGTACGAAATTTTAACACACCCTTTACACATGTTCTATAATAAAGAAAGAAACAATACATATTCTATCAAAAACAAAGTCAAAATTTAACAATTCATCTAAAGTGCAAGATTATGTTAGGATTTTTCTTTCGTACTTATCCATAGGCAACTGTTCAGATTAATATCGTATTTTTCACACGGACTAGTAAAACTTAATATAATAGGATGTATCTTATTATAACTTCACTATATCTTACTCATTACTTAGATATTGTTCTTCCATTCCATCATTACTGTTTTAAATCATAATTGTTATTTTGTAATATGCAATTGACTTTGTATAACATTGTAAATAAAATAAATGTATTGTATTGTATTGTTATTGTAGCAGACTAGACGACAGTTTGATTGTTACTGTTGGTAAGTTAGAATAACCTTAGATAAATTACCGTAGCAACGTACCATTATAGCACGCTCGATAACAACCATGTCGACAATTTATGATGGGATCCTTGCTGTGTCTTTGAATTCGTCCAACATTTCAAGCAAGAGGTCTGGAATTGATATGACAGGTTGGTTATACTTTCTTATGTGAGCAAACCTGTACATACCTGAACATGAGGTTGGTTCGTATGTAAAATGATCCTTGTCATATGGGTACAGTGGTTTGTGCGGTAACTGCAATCTTAATATGCTGCAATAAAACTGGTATAATAGAAAAAGTAAATTGATTAGACATAAGATACTTCTACTGCTTAAAGGTTCTAGTTCACAGACGTTTGGAAATTTGGAAGTTAAAACTTAATATCTTTAAAACTGCACAACAGGGGCCCGTTTTACTAAACAACTTACGGAAAATATGTGCGTAAGTCATAATTGATAAACATGGATAGTATCTTCAATGAAAGTACAATGTTGCAATGTGGCACTTCATTGGAAGCGTCTCAGAGAGACGATTCCAATGATGTGTCACTTTGCAAGATTGCTTCGTCCAAAATTGAAATAAGAGGAATTGTTGTTTTAGACTTACGCAAATCTTAAGCGTAAGTTGTTTAGTAAAACAGTACCCAGCTGAATTGCTTATGCTATGCACTGGAGAATACATGTAGCTATTACAAGCATGATTAGTTATTGTTTCCGTTTTTCGAGCATGTTGTATACAGTTGCACCAGTTTTGATGTCTAAGACATAAAGACTGTACTTACAGCTATATTGACGTTTTCTGAGTTAATTGTGTTGTGAATAATTATTTGTATTTGTACATCATACAGCAATACAAAAATCTTGAGTTGTTTCAAGAAAATTTTATTATGCCTTTTAATTTTTCCCATCCGTGAACATGTACGATTAAAATATGAAATATATAAGATTACACATCTGACCAGTTTTGTATTTACCTGCCAAATAAAGGAGGTGAACTAACTCCATAGATACAGTCAAAAAATGTTGACATTTTTGTTCATAGTGTGGGGGCGCAGAGGGATTCAAACAAACAATTTGGTTGATCAACGACTGCATCCAATTGCAAACACTGAGAAAGATGGTCCAAACCATTAGGTTGTGCCTTGCTCGTCGTACGAAATTTTCACTTGAGTTACAGATTTTCTTGAATTACTTTCGAAAGATTCGTCTAAACGAGATAAAATGAGGTGACGGATTAACACCATCCCTTACCTTTGTTGCATTCTTTGTACATATAACATACACATGCCCCTTTGACATTCTACACAATTGTATCAGCTTTGGATCATCATCGACAATGGCATCTGTATTTGCTCATACGAATTCAGACGTTTGATCTTTAGTAACCGGACATGCATTTTACAACTGCATGCATTAGGACACCTCTACTGGAACAAACGAGTCGATTTGTATCATTCGACACCATTTTACCTCAACCGGTCCAGTTTATTGTAATTTAAAAATCAACAGATGTTTGAAGTCATAGAAGAGGAATATTTAGGTTTCCCCACACACACATGGCTGAAAGATTTACAAGTATACCATAAGCTAAATGCATGACAATAAATGAACTGTTGGTATAGACAAGCCAATTGAACATAAAGGAAATACTCCGTATGGAATTAATACAATTGTCTCAACGAATGCCAAATGTACTTGTAGTTTGCTAGAAAAGAAAACATAACAATAAGGAATATATTGTGTCAATCAATTGTTTGGCTATTTGTGCAATCAGCATGTGCAAATGGATAAGGCTAATCAACATTGTTGCTTTAGCAGCCTTCATGGGTTAGAATTAATGCAAAAAGGCTATAAAGATACTGTTTGTTAGTATTCCATCTTGATTTAAACTGATGCGACATTTAACTGCCTTACATTTATCGAGTATTAACACTGCCAAGTTTTGTTCATGGGGTAAGGTGGGGTAGTGGGCCAGTTACAAAAAATAAAAGAAACACTGAACAGTCCTGGTGACCAAAGAGACATGAGCATTAACAGTTACTCACATCACTACACTGTGACTTGCACAGTGTTAAACGGGTACCATCGTGGTATCAGACAATGTCGACGCTTGATAGTCATTTCTGACATGCTGTTCGTCTCTCACTGAACGACTACAAACATAGATGTTAATACAGCAAAGCTGTCGGTAGCTCTGATAACCAAGCATCAGTGCCTCGTTTTGTAGAGTCTCCGATTTGGACTAAAGGGGTCCAAAATCCGAGACCAGGCTCGGCAAATATTATTTAGATATTTCTTTAAGTCATCATGATTACGGTTCAATTGAAGTCTGAAAACATGACTACAGATGTAATTAAGCATATAATCGAAGCAAAGACATCTTTATCAAAGGCGCTTGTTCCAAGATGTGAGTAAATTTAGAAATTCAGATGTTAGAAATCAATTTCTTTGAACATGCTCAATAACTGTGCTGTTATATGGTACGCACCGAAGAATAATGATTGGAAGCAAACTTAGATTGTCTTTATTCTTTAAAATATGTATGTAAACAGTGATTTAACATGCATTTTAACTCATAAGCGTGATAATGCATTTGAGATATACCACATCTTAAACATACTCAAATAAATTGACGTTTTCTGAATTGATTATGCTTTCATAAGCTACTTTTAATTGTATATCAAACAACAATGTAAAAACTGCTTTGTTACAACGACATGCTATTTTGACTTTCAAATCTTCTCTACTGTGAACACACATCTTCAAGCTTTGAGCTTAATGTCTCATAATGGTCGTGATCGAACCTGTTTGTTCAAAAGTAGAACAATCTCTATCACATCGTTTTTTCGTCAAACAAACACTATGAAGAAGTAACCGAAAATCGACTTACCTAGATAGCTCCTCAATATGGTTCAGAATCAAACTTTTATATAAAATTTGTATCTTTCATTCGTCATACAATAGCCTATATGATACAAGAGTGGTCGGGAGCTTATCTGTTTAGAAATGGGGAAACCTGGGTTTAGCAAATGTTATACAAGTAGGCATTAACGCTGAAGTTGCGGAAATTAAATCGTGTACTTCCGAAATATTGTCCAATGGGGATAAGACTTAAGCGTGTATCGAAAGGTTTGTAAATATTAGGGAAAAACCACTCGAGCTATTTATAGTAACAGTGGAAATCCGGGTGTTCAAAGGGTATACATGCACTGTTCAACTAACTATCACTAAAAAGACATTTGTGAAGAACGCGTTGTATTCATGAATTTGCTTGGACTACTAGCCCTGTGCAAAATCCTTTAATAAAAAATCGGGTGGGACCAATTATTCTTATAAAACTGTATATTTAAACAGAAGAGGGCTAGACAACCTTTAGTGGGACTGATCTCGACCGATACTGCATGTACACATCTCAATACAAAAAAAAAAAAAATAAAACAAAAAAAAAACTACTTTGTGTATACAAACATTTAAAGCAATATAAACGGAATGTGTTGTCATCGGTCAATCGGAGCGGATGGTGTAATTGTTCGCCAATCTACATGCATTTCATCATCTTTCTTTTAAAATTTATGCCACTTATTGTTTGCATTTCTTTCACTTAACCCATAGAATGCTGGGTTTGCTATATATAGATTTTTGTGTCGTCTGCTTCCCAAAACCTTAAATAACTGCTTAATCTTGATGAGGAAAGATACTCGGAGTAGCAAACATGTTAGATCACAGGCCAGCCGCCAATCTACTTGGCGGCTGGCCTGGATATAACCTGTTTGCATAAGCATGACGTCGGTTCCAGCACTTTAAGGGTAAAAGTGCTGATGCGAAATTTTGTTAAGAAATGATATATAAATATATATATCAGATGTTATATGGTACGCACCAATAGTCATTGGAAGCAAAATAAGATCGTTTGAATTCTTTAAAGTGCGTATAACGTAAATTAAACAGTACATAAATGTGGGTTCAAATCCCAGCAGCGGTAGATTTGATTTTCTACGAGAGGCTGTTTGACCTAAAACAGGTTATCACTTTTGAGTGCTACCACGTATAAAACTGTACATACTCAAATAAATCAACGCTTCCTTAAGCAATTGCTTTCGACTGCTGTTTTGAATTGTATATCAAACAACAATATAAAACTTTATTGTTTTAACGATATTCTATTCTGACTTTAAGGTTTTCTCTCCTGTACACAAGCACATTTAATGTACCGAACTCACTTTGGAGCAGTAGTCATCTGTGTCCTGGATAACCTTCAAGCACCGGGCTAGATAATATGTATTGGCGTAGGACATTCCATAACGAAAACATTGGTCGTCATCTGGAATCGAACCTTCACTTACCCATTTGCAGGTTATTGGAATGTGAGCAAAGAAAGATATTTAGTTCATAATGTTTTAATGTTTTACCATATGAGTACATGTTCTTCAATGAAGTAATACACATATAAGTACAAATTCTTAATGAGAATGATATACATATAAGTACATTCATAATGAAAGTAATACGTTTATAAGTACAACATCTTGTTGAAAATGTTTGATATGATAATGATAAATTAATTCATGGTTGATCTATTATCAGATAAAGCCACCGTTAAAGTTTTCTTTGTTTCAAGTCGTTTTGCGAAAGGCTTTCACTATTGCAGTGGGACACCTAATGTGGGAAAGCCTTGTTAAGGAATATAACATCTACTAAATATGCATAGGCGTAGGAGCGTTTTCAACATGGGGGTCACATTCAGATGAGGACCGGTCTAAGAATAAATGTTCCTAAACTTTCTCATGACTAATTCAATATCATTAAATGAATTAAAAGAAAGCGTATAAAAATGTGTATCTTAGTTAACACAAAATAACCAAAAGAAAAAGAAAATAGGATATGCCAGGGCTCGAACTCACGCAGAAAGCATATTGTATTGATCTTGACAAAAAGTGACAGCCACCATGCTGTCACAGCCACCAGTTCCTGTACAGATTTGCACAAAAAATAAATTTGTATTTAAATACAATATATAGGGTCTGACTGCTTAGAGTACGTTTTGCATCACTGTTTTCGTTAGTCCAAACTGCTTTCCGTGAGCTGAGATTCCATTG
This sequence comes from Cerastoderma edule, assembly GCA_947846245.1. Taxonomy (NCBI): domain Eukaryota; kingdom Metazoa; phylum Mollusca; class Bivalvia; order Cardiida; family Cardiidae; genus Cerastoderma; species Cerastoderma edule. The sequence goes on along the minus strand of OX401419.1, from coordinate 8,792,923 downwards.
GATAATTCCGATGATTTCAGATTGCCATTTGCGATGATAACGTCAAAGTGTTTTGGTTAGTGTTCGTAACAAAAGGCGAATTGGTTTTAAATAAAGCACAAAATACACTTTTATATCAATTCTGCTGTTAAATTTCATTTCTTTCATTTTTTCTTTTCACAAATCTTCATCTTCCATTGTGAATATGGGGGGCAAGTATACCCTGCCCCCAGTCTGGATATTGGGGCCTCCCCCAGCTCCTACGCCTATGGTATGATAATCCATCATAGACGAACATGCGTACATATATGTGATCATCTTTTCTGAAACCACTATACAATATTGAATGTCTATTGAATAGCAGACTCATTGACTGGTCTGTTATAACAAAGACCTGGTAAATTATAAACATTAGGTCTTTGGTTAGAAAGAACATGTAAGAAACAATAATGAAGTTTGATAGATAATTATTTTTCATGTGATCGTGCACAGAGAAAGCTGTCATAGCTTAATCACCTATCAGGGCTAAGGGAAAGGAGAATTGGTCATAGGTAAGTGTTATCGAAATCGAAAGTAGCAACATATACAGTTGTGATCATTTTTTTTATATAACACTGAACAGAACAGAAGTTTCAATTCTTCTTTTTCGGTACATTTTGCTGCCTCTAACAACATATCATTCACTATCCCTTGTTCAACACAAACTGACAAAGCCGTGGCCACCGAGGTGATAAAGGGTTGATGGCGGTCTTACATACGGGTGGGTGGAGCCTAACCTTGGGTCCTGGCCCGTGGTTATACCCCAGTGCGTGGTTTACCCACGGGCCAGGACCCAAGGCTAGATTGATCCCTGACCACTAGCGTCACTAGCACTCGGATCTTGATACTTTTTTCGTCATACGAGATTTTGTACGGTCGGGTATAATGAAAGGCGTTATCATATATTCGATTTGTGATACTGTATATGAAAAATCCTTTAGGAAATACGGGAAACTGTTGTTACGAGCAATGTCTCTTTTTGGTCGTAATGCTTTATCCCTTAAGATGATTTTTAGTTGAAATGAATTCTTACAAGGTAGGGTGGTACTTGGCAATCACTGACTTCAAAGTTATATCAAGATTACTCAAAATATAAAATAAAAAAGATGTATAATCTTCTTAAGAGAACCTAAATAGACGACCGTTATGAGACAGTGTGGGCAGTATTTGAACTGTGAGCACATGCTTCATTTGTCACACTGTATTCGTGGGTTGTCTGTTTATTTGATAGTTATATCAAACAGAAGCAGGTCGACAGTGATTAATTCAACATGTAAGAACTTGTTTCACAATCGATGCCAAATGAATAAGTTTGAACTTAACTTATACCGAATGGTTTGTATGATCTTCCTGTGCAATTTCGGATTTATTTGTACATTATACAATAGTCAATGCATATGAAACTATGTAACTTATAGTGATAATAAATATAGATTAAAACACACATTTTCAATCGTTAGTATCTGCTCACAAAGCAGCTACTTTACTAGGACCACGCGGTGAATTAGGACATTGTTGGTAGTCTAGAGGGTAGACAAACAGACAGATGGACAAATACGCGGTATTGAGATGTACAGACAGATGGACAAATATGCAGTATTGAGATGTACAGACAGATGGACAAATATGCAGTATTGAGATGTACAGACAGATGGACAAATACGCGGTATTGAGATGAACAGACAGATGGACAAATACGCGGTATTGAGATGTACAGACAGATGGACAAATACGCGGTATTGCGATGTACAGACAGATGGACAAATACGCGGTATTGAGATGTACAGACAGATGGACAAATATGCGGTATTGAGATGTAGACAGATGGACAAATACGCGGTATTGAGATGTACAGACAGATGGACAAACTTGCTTTACAATACGCGGTATTGAGATGTACAGACAGATGGACAAACTTGCTGTACAATACGCGGTATTGAGATGTACAGACAGATGGACACAACTGTTCTACAATCTCACATGATTATTTCAAAACAAACGCTCCAAAGTATGTGGTTGCCTTTTTGAGATGTAACCTCACGTCACTGTTCACGTTTTCTACCGTTAGAACGTCGTGTTTATTGAGGAAGATTAGTCCATGCATGCTGCAGGAATTTAAGGAGGCCTGGTTCTCGGAATCACCACCCACTGTCGTACACGACAACACGTGATCTGTGGTACCAGCCTTAGCAATCTTTTGGTTGATAACGACCATCTGCATTTTCTTGTTATCGTAGAATAGGACCTATAAATATAAATCAGCATATGTTGCAATAGTAGAAGACACCTATGACTATGAAATTTTAATAGTTGTAACCAAATTTACCTAACATTCGAATATCTTTAGATTGTTAATTACTTAATGGTTGGTGACAACAAAACAATCTGCATATTCTTGTTGTTGAATATTAAAACCTATGAATATTAAACTTCATTTTACAATAGGTGTAGCTAAATAAACCTTAAAATCAAATACCTTTAGAATAATTATCACGTTATGGTTGATAACAACAATCTGAATATTCTTGTTATCGAAAAAAAAGAATCCATGACTATAAACATCATCTTACAATAGTTGTACACAAATATACCTTTAAATTTATCTTTAAAATGATAATCACTTTATGAATGAAAAAAACCATCTCCATATTTTTCTTAATTGAAGAATAGGACCTATATGAATATAAAGCATTACCTTACAACAGTTTCATTCAAGTGTACCATACAACCAAATATCTTAATGCTGTTTTAACCATTTCATTTATACGCAAATCGGAAGAATGGACGAACACCACTTCTAACGTTCAATGCAATACTTAAAAAAGTGCTTAATGCTAGTGAAGAACTTATTCTAGCCTTGCATTGAAACCTCGACTTATACAAAACGAGTTGGCGTAATATCGTAATTTCATCTTAAATAAATATTTAACAAACATGACGGACAGGTAATTCCTTTTGTTATATCAATAATGTATAGTCATTGAATGTTGTGTTTATTACTTAGAAAAAAGATAATTGTGTCGCCTGCCTTCAAAAACCTTTAACTTCTGCTTAATTCTGTTGATTTAAGGTACCTAGACCAGCAAACAGGTTAGATCACAAGCCAGCCGCCAAGTTACTTGGCGGCTGGCCTGGATCCAACCTGTTTACATAAGCATGAACTCGGTTCCAGAACTTTAAGGGTTATTCAATCATACACGCTCGAAGGAGATGCCTACTGTACCTGTGCGTAAACGAAATAAATGCCTTTGAATTTCGCCTTGAACTCTCCGTTTGATTTCAGACTGAAGGGTTCCAGTTTTTTGGTCGTCCAAGTGGAGGGCTTAAAGAGGTTGATTGTACCCGCAGTATCTGTAAAAACAACAACGATATCATTATCAACAACAACAAAAATGACAACAACAACAATAACAACAACAACAACAACTCTGGATTACGCCTCTGCAATAAGAAAACGTGTCTGCTTTTTTTCTATAATTGGCTCCAAAGTTTTCGGCTATATGTGCGCTGGAATCTATATGGTATGACTGAATCGGAATATTATTAAAGTATAATGGTTTTGAGGAGTGAGTGGTCTTTCTAAGCGAGATATTTAGCATATGACTTAAAGGTGCTTGCTCACACATGTAAGGTCATTTGGAAGTTGAAAATACTTTTTGTTTTAAAGCTACACATTGGCTGTACTGTTATATGATACGCACAGAAGAGTAGTCATTGGAAACGATATACGGTCGTTTTTAATTCTTAAAAGTTTGTATTCAGTAAATAAACATGTATTTTTATCCAAAATCGTAATCTCGTTTTTGAGATTTACTGCTAAAATGTACTAAATAAACTGACGCTTCCTGAATTGATAATGCTTTCAAAAGTTACTTTAAATTGTATATCAAACAATACAAAAGATGTATTGTTAAACGACATGAAATTGTGACCTTCGACTTTTCTCATCTGTGAACAAGAACCTTTAATTTGCATCTTTATGCGATATTTGCAGCTGACGATTTTTTAAACGGCGATCTGTTTTGTTTGTCATCAAGAGTTTTTGTAACATTCACGATATGACATAACTGTGAATTCATCTAAAGATCTATTTATTGGTATATTCGTACCATAAAGATTATAGCGCATGTATAGTCGGTACAATTTTTCAAACCAAGTATAGAAAAAAGAAGACCTTTATAAAACACGTATTGGTATCATTCTAGAGGAAAAAATTAATTTTTAAATCGATTTTACCATTTAAGCAAATTGTCATTTGATTCGTAAATAATTTATTATCCAAACTACATTCAAAAGACTTTCAAAGTAAGTTCTTCCAGTAGTTTTTTCTTTAAGATGATTGCTTTTATCATTGATAACAATTTGAAAAATTGAAAATTGTCCATTACAGGTAAATAATTTATAGAAAAATAAATTACACAAGTGGTCTCATTGAGTTATTCGTTATTTCATGTGGGAATTTATGACCGATCTAAATCGACAATAACAACATATGAAATTTATAAAGGACGTACAAAAACATTGTCGTTGTGATAGTTGGTAGAAAAATTTGTAACAAAGATTTTTAAACTTCATACTTTAGTCGTCTTCATCATGTTTGCTAAAAGGTAGGAATGATATGGTCAACAGCAGATGAAAAACAAATCATGAAAGAAATACTCGTTTATCTTTAATTTTTACTCTTAAAGAGCAGTTGAGAAGGGGAAAGAAATGTTTATAAGAAGCAATTTTTCCTTTTGTCAAAGAGGTTTCTAAAGTCTTTTGCAAAAGGAGTGTCGTGGCAAGGTATTATGGAATAAGTTATGTAAAGGTGCTTGTTCACACATGAGACAATTTGCAATTCAAAATAAGATCGTGTTGAAACTATACAGTTTTTGTAATGCGGTTTAGTATAACTACTGCACGCAAAATGGATTTAAAGGTGGTCAATATATATGCACAGTCGGAATGCGATGAAATTCATAGCCTTTACAACGCTTTTGGATCTGCGCTTCTGCATCAGAATACATATTCATAGATTGCATAAAGAATATATTTATGCATAGCATAATGCATGAAGAAAATCAATACACATGTACTTTAATACGAACAAATTTTACTTCAAACGGCAATTCCCCCAGTACGTCCTTTACAACAGTACAGCTGCAGTTATAAAGAAATGAAATATTTAAATCCGACTTCCCTCAACTCTGTGAACAAGCAGCTTTAAGGAGACGCCAGAAGGTAGGATTTCGGATGGTAAGACCGCACACTACTTAACCCATTACCAAAAAATAATTTAACCACTTTGTTGCAGACGATTATGGAAAACATCATGGGGAAAAGGAGAAATTGCTCGGGACGAGAAATTTCTCCTTTTTCCAAAATGTTTTCTGCCCTATCAGAAGATTATTTTCCAATTTTCATCACATTTCTCAAAGTCGTCTGCAGACTCTTTCAATTTGGGACAGTAAAAAATGTGGCGTTTGGTAAAGGGTGCAGGCAATATTTACTGTTCACATAGAAATCCTTGCTGCGACATAGTATCCCTCGTAACTCATCAATGTGTCTACATGGCTCTGTAATGGAGAAGTGGCCACCTAAAACACGGTGGGTAAAGTCAAAAGATATCCGACGCTTATTGTTAGTAAATTTGTTAGTGTGGTGTTAAACGCCATAGCAACAATATTTCAGTTATGTAACGGCTTTCCTGGATCCACTAGTACAAGGCTAGGGCTCTGTAATGACTTGCCAAAGGTCACTCCGACAAAACCAGAGGTGTCAGTGGTGCTCGAACTCGGGAAAGCCAAGTTCTAAGTCCACCAAATTAACCACTATGCCAAGCAGGACCCTTTATTGTTAGTAAAGTCAAATTGTCTTCCTGGCTGTCTAATTCTTAAAAGAAATAGATAAATCAATATATTAGATAAATGAAAATCAACCATTGTGGGCTTGAGAGAATGGGACAAAGGAAAACGTGATAATAGTTTTGAAGTGTGAAAAGTATAACTGAGTCGCTCAAAAAAGCAACCGCTAACGACCAGGAAGTATGAACGAAATATATGTTTAAGACAATCGAGGAGAAACTCATTGTCATGTGTAACAGGTTTGTGAATCACGTGACCAATGTTTAAGATATTATGTCCGAACAAGGTCGATAGTGTTTGGAAATGGGTTAAAAGCTAGCAATGTGTGAATGGGAGGAAACTTAGATATGCAAACATCGTAAGTGGGTACAGCGATTTCGATAAAAGGAGACATTGTTTCATAAAATCTATATAGAAACAATCACTGTTATTTAAGGCAACTAGAAAGTGACATAACCACACAACCACTTTCTGATTTAGACTTATTAAGAACAAAGTACGTATGTACGCCAAACGTGGCGTTCTCAACCTAAAGGGCTCTGTTAGTAAGAACTCTATAACAGATTGTTGGCGTTGGCAATGTTGTTCACTTTGTTATACCTTTTTTACATCGTACTTTTTCTACATTTCAACACATCTTGACAACAATAAAAGTCTTACCATTCTGCCTTAATGTATTCCATAGTATAATGTTCAAAGAATAGAGATGACATACACTATCAAAATAAGTAACGATGCGATAGCGAGTTTCTTTATGTTCTTTTAGTAACAAGTATGCATAAACTATTTAAAAATACATTACATAAAGCCACTGGTTTTTACACATATTTTACCAACTGGTCTTTCATAAAATCTTTCATCTTCTGGTTGTTTTTTCTCTTTTAATTTTGTTTTTTTACATATACAATTATTCATCTACAGAACATTGATTTTTTCTTAATATATTTTGGACATATTGGTGTATTTACGCACATGTTCTGCCTATGTTTTTGACATACTGGTCTTTTGCCATGCGGGGTTTTGCATATTTTTTTATTACAGTTGCATAATATTTGAACGTATAATTGACATAATGATCTTTGCAACACATTAATGACATGCGGGCTTTTGAACATTTTCCATTTAATAACATGGTTTTTGAACGCATTGATGACAAATTGATTTTTAAATACGTTCCTTATATTAACATGGGTTTTGAACGCATGCATGACAAATTGATTTTTAAATACGTTCCTTATATTAACATGGGTTTTGAACGCATGTATGACAAACTGATTTTTAAATACGTTCCTTATATTAACATGGGTTTTGAACGCATGGTTAACATACTGGTTATCTTACTGTCACCATAGCCTTCCACATTTTCCTTCACGTAATCGTCTGTTACCATGGTGACGTAGTGACCGGCCCGAACTCTGGACTGAAATAAATAACGGAACACTTACGTTATAAATGCTGAAGATGTTTGCCTGTGACAACTGTCCACATTATTAAGTTTTCAGTTCTTGGCAATGTCCAGTTCGAACCAAATACTTTCAGAGTTGACACTTATACTGGTAATCCCTAGCTAGCTTATCGCGGTACATCAATGGTAATAACCCTTATAGTGCTGGAAACGACCGCATGCTTATGTGGTAGTTCCAGGCCAGCCGCAAAATAAAGTGGTGCCTCGCATGTAATCTAACCTGTTTGCTACTCTGGGTATCTTACCTCGACAAAACTGAGCAGATATTTTAAGTTTTTGGAAAGCAGATGACACAAGAAATGATTTTAGAAAAAAAACCCAAGCATTATAAGGTGAACGAGAAATAAAATTGTTTACTCACAAGCATAGCCTGGGGTCCTGGTCCATGCATACCCGCATTAGATTCGGGTTATACGTACGGGCCAGGGCCAGGCTATCAAAAGCATAACATATAGGTTGTACGGCAGAGTCTTACCTTTTTCCCCTTTTTACTCGTCTTGTCTTTTTTACCCGTCTTCCTCTTATGTCGAGCTTTGCCTTCATCGACGCCATTTGGTACCAACCGTCGGAATCTGCTGTTTAATGTCTGTAAATGGAACATGTACATATGTAGTCACATATTTATTCTCACTTTTACATGCTCTCAAATATATTTACAATCAAATGTTGCAGAGCGTATTCATGAACTGATGAGCGTAAATATGTAATTATTTTTCTTAAAACGCATATCTTATAAAATGATCCTTTCATGAGAAATGACGATAGTTAATTAATATACGATTCTGATTCGGAAACGTACTTGTCAAGTCAATCAAAGAGAGACAACTCTAGTATGCTGTGACACATTTCATCCGATGTAATATTGATTTAATTTTCCACCCTTTAATCATTTTGAACGCCTTAAGAGACATTTAAGTTTTCTTAAGATACTATAGACACAAAAATGGATCTCTGAAATAGTACACAAACACAAACAGCACTATGGATTAACCCTAAGAATACTGGGTAATTTTCTTAAAATAGATTTTTGTATCGTCTGCTTTCCAAAACCTTAAATACCTGTTTAATTTTGGTAAGGGAAGATACACAGAGCAGCAAACATTTTAGATCACAGGCCAGCCGCCAATTTACTTGGCGGCTGACCTGGATCTAACCTGTTTGCATAAGCACGAAGTCGGTTCCAGTACTATACGATTTAATGGAATTCCCGCATAATTCGTGTCTTTTCTGTTAGGAAACGATGGCGGATGTACTTAAATGTGACACAAAAGGTAATCTCGAAGTGTTTAATCCATTTGGATTGGTATATTGATAGCGAAAGACTTCTCGGTATTATTAATACATATACATGCTTTTCAGCGAATGAATCGTTTTACATTTATCTCCAGTCAGAAACGTTTGCCATACAACTACCCTTAACTCTTAACCCTACTAATGCTGGGAAAATTTCTAAAAATAGATTTTTCTGTGTCGTCTGCTTTACATATGACTACTCAGAGAAGCAAACAGGTAAGATCACAGGCTAGCTACAAATTCCTTGGCGGCTGGCTTGGGAGTAACCTGGTTGCATATGCATGAAGTATGTTCCAGCACTACGAGGGTTAACTTAACCTTATGCAGGGAGGTCAAACTCCTTAACTTAAATAGAGAGCGCATACCCATTGAGTTTCACATTGCTTTACAAAATTTACACTACAATTTAACTAATGTAAAAATCATAATATTCAGCAGTGTTAAATTTCTTAAAGGTGCTTCTTTACAGAAGAGAAAGTTTGAAAGTCAAAATAAATTGTCGCTGAAACAATACAGTTGCTATATGGTTGTTTGATATACAATTAAAAGTATTTATTGAACGCGTATTTGATTCAGGAAGTACTGTTCATATGCGGTAGATCTTAAAAGCGACGTCACGCTTCTGGATTAAAGTACATGTTAATTCACTGTATACACTTTTCAAAGAATAAAAAAGTATATAATTTTGCTTCCAAAGACTACTCTTCAATGCATATCATATAACAGTACAACTGATGTGTAGTTGTAAAGAAATCAAAGTGTTGTAAAGAAATCAAAGTGTTGTAAAGAAATCAAAGTGTTGTAAAGAAATCAATGTAAAACGATCACCTTTAAACTAGGCAATACGTGTGTACCTCCTTGTGCATCATTTTTTTCTTATACATTTCACACACCTGAATTAAACTAAAATAAGAATCATAAATGATTGATTACTTGCACATTATAGGGCATTCTCGGAAATCAAATAGCAAACTCATTACCTGATTCAAGTTCTGTACTGCAATGACTTCACCAGTCTTCCCAACGTTTGCATAATCTTCAGACGCTGCTTTAACGAAATCCTGTCCATGAGCACAATGTGCGTGTATTTCTCGCATTTCGCGCACAAGGACCGACATGTACACACAACCTAGTATCACCAAAAGACAGGAAGTAATGCATATACAGCAGCTCACAGTGTTTACCCGTTCCATTTCCGCGAGGTCGCCGGTCACCGGTTTAGCTATTGGACGAATTCCTTTATTAAAGAGAGCTCTGATTCGATTTATCCAAAATTCTAAACGGGTAGGTAGCACTCACGATCCGCGGTAAACGGTTCACATATCGATACTGTAGAGTGTTTACCTTTATGCTGCAATAGGACGAGCCTTTGTAAATATTCAAATATAGGTTGTGATTTGGTGGATCTATTTATAGCCGACGGTCGTTGTCTGCGAATCAAAGGGAAAACATAAACAAAAACAGTAATTAGTACGCAAAGTCGAGGCTTATCGTTACACATCATTATATAAACATTGAAACATAACTGACCAAGATGTACACATAAGGGCGCAAAATATGGGTTTTCAGGTTCTTTGAAAGTTTCACCAAAATTCAACATTTGGTGAAAGTTTTCGTTTTTGGAAATCAACGGATGGTGATGTTATGTTCCGATTTTAACCAAAAGATGATGAAATGTGTCACTCTATTCTAGTTTTGACTTCTTTCTCATAAGAGACTAAAATTTGTGTTTAGTATCTTGACTTGTGATATCGTCTTTATCAAATCAAACGACCTTACCCCTTATTTAAATTTTGAGACAGCCATAAACTGTACTGCTTAAAAAAGGAGATAAGTTTTGCTTATTGAATCATACATCTATTTAAACGAATGCCCCCAAACATATCCTACGAGGAAAATCCTAGGGTCGTACAGTTGGCATTGACAAAATGCCATGAAGTAAGTTTTGAATGCTTTGCTTCATTGGTACGCTCTAGGATGATTTTCCGCAAACTTGACCCGAAACTTTGACCCAGTTTGGTGCTCCAATTTTCGTCCGCCCTACCCCATGAACACATTGGCATGTTGACTTCACGTTGTTAAGTTCAATATGAAGTCATTTAAAGAATGTACTTGTATGTAACGGTTAAAAAGCATGTTCCTGGAGCAATTTGTGTGTGTGTGTGTGTGTGGGTGTGTGGGTGTGGGTGTGTGTGTGTGTGTGTGTGTGGGTGTGTGTGTGTGTGTGTGTGTGTGTGTGTGTGTGTGGAGGGGGAAGTTGTAAACCTATATACAATTGCCCCACGATTAGGCCTTTTGCCAACTATATGATACTCCTCTTGAACAGTTTCATAGTTTTGCGTGAGGTCGAGTCTGGTTGAACGTTGTTGTAATAAAAATGATAATAATGATAATAATAATAATAATAATAATAATAATAATAATAATAATAATAATAATAATAATAATGATAATAATAATAATAATAATAATAATAATAATAATAATAATAATATATAATAATAATAATAATAATAATAATAATAATAATAATAATAATAATAATAATAATAATAATAATAATAATAATAATAATAATAATAATAATAATAATAATAATAATAATAATAATAATAATAATAATAATAATAATAATTATAATGATAATAATAATAATAATGATAATAATTATAATAATAATAATGATAATAATAATAATAACAATAATTAAAACAGCCTCTTAGATACATATATATTAGTATGTGTGACCTATGAAAGTTTTAGTCGGCCACGCGCACAAACCAAAGTGTTTAACCCATTACCAAACGATAACGACATTTGACCACTTCGTTGCAGCCGACTCTTAAAAACATCGTGGGAAAAGGAGAAATTGCTCGTAACGATGTTTTCTGTCCTATAAGAAGATTATTTACAACTTCATCACATTTTGAAGCGTCGTCTGCAAAATCTTTCAATTATGTGACAGTCAGTTTTGGCTTTTGGTAAAGGGTTATGGTAGAATACTCCTTATGCGCCTTTTTGAAACTCATTATTTTGTCGGTTTACATCGGTTGTTCTCGTTATACATCCGTATAGGTCGGAACTATTTACATAGAACCGAATAATTTGAACCCCGACCGATGTACACCCAGAACTATCGAAGTCATTCGACGATAGGAGTTCCAAAAAAGCGGACTCAGAATATTCTTCCTGAATAAACGAAATGGGGATATATCCGTTCTAGGAATATGCAAAGTAATAAATTAAGTGTCCTTTAATGGATGCGTTTGGTTTGTGCAGGTCAGTTCAGAACAAATTTAACGAGTCTGGAACCTGCTTTATCTCACGTTTCATTTTAAAAAGAATGTCCACTCACACCTATAACAACCTTGCATATCTAGTTTTCTTACTCTAACATTTGCGTTTATTTGTTGACCTTGGAACTTAAAGTAACTTGAAAGTATTGAAGTTTTACAGAAACATTGCTTCAACAGGACCCTTTTATAGATTTAGGTGATGCTTTGACCAAAATAATTGTACATAGAATGGACGAAATATCTGGAAATTCATGAGAAAATCAAGTACATAGTTGCACATAATTTCTCACAATATTGTGTATCAAAATAGCCGGTATTTTCCCTCGTCCTACAAATTCCTTTTCCAACATGTTTATTGTTCAAGTTGAAATAATTGTTAATAAAAGAGGTCCATTATAAAGACGATAAGCGACACCAAGTATCATGATTTATATCCTAGACATTCAATACGACCTGGTTATCGGAATGATGTTTGGAAACGAACTACTTGAAAACATGTTTGAGATTTTGAACACGTTGACCGTTAATTTCCAATGGGTTGATGCTTTGTCGGTCCATTGTAACGTACAGGTGTCTTCATGGAAGGGTTTGGTACATGTTACCACGTGTTACCACATACAGCTTATTTCTCCTGGTATCTTTTATTACGTTAAACCGTCCATAGGTTAACAACGTTTGTATCAATCATTCATTGGTCATAAGGACTTCATTTTCGTAATTGAATTATACATACGATAAAGTTCTAAACATCTGAAAGTCTAGGTCAATACATAGCAGTATGTGGTTGGTTCAAACCTGTTTGTATAAGCATGAAGTCGATTCCAGCACTATAAGGGTTAACTTATTGTTTTAACTATAAGACGTCCTTCCTTATTGTTTTATGTTAAACGAATAAAATATTGATAACTCAAACCCTTTTATTTTCAGGAGATGGTATCACTTTCATCGAGGGCTTTTTAGCCACAATACAAATAAATAAATTGAAAAACAAAGGTACATATCTACAAAGATTTGCAAAGTTAAACACATTTGTCTTTGCTGAATGGTGATTTTTATTTCCAATAAACAAACGTTTACATATCTTGTTCACTTAATAATGATTATTTACACATGTATACATGGTATATCAAACATACAATCTTACGCAAATAAAATAATTTTCTTTCACTACTTAAATAAACACCTTGTTTCTACACGACCATAACACATTACCAAACAAAAACGACATTTGACCAGTTTGTTGCTGACGCCTTTGGAAAACATTTTTGGAAAAGAAGAAATTGCTCATATCGAGCAATTTCTCCTTTGTCCACAATGTTTTCTGCCCTATTAGGGGATTGATTTTCAATTCCATCACAATTTGAAATGTCGTCGACAAGCTCTTTTACTTTGGGACAATGGAGAATTTCGTGTTTGGTAAAGGGTAAAGGTAATAACGTTATTTCTACTCGATTGGGCAGATCCTGAAATATGGGTACGTATTGGATTCATCTTACCTAGACAAATCTAATAATGTTTCAGTTTAATACTAAAATACTAACATTAAGGACTGATAATATAGCTTTATTACCAAGGCCTTTCTCAACAGTACATGTCCTAGTAATACTTGTCTCAACAGTACATGTCCTAGTAATACTTGTCTCAACAGTACATGTCCTAGTAAGATTTGTCTCAACAGTACATGTCCTTGTAAGATTTGTCTCAACAGTACATGTCCTAGTAAGATTTGTCTCAACAGTACATGTCCTAGTAAGGTTTGTCTCAACAGTACATGTCTTAGTAGGGTTTGTCTCAACAGTACATGTCCTAGTAAGATTTGTCCCAACTGTACATGTCCTAGTAAGATTTGTCTCAACAGGACCTGTTTCACCCGGACCAAGAAGAACATATACATATGTTCACTTTGACACTGAGTGCACATATTCTGTTAAATATTCCAAATGTATAAACATGAAAAGCAAAATTTGAATTGCCTTGTTTAAAATGCTTATGTTCAACACGTTTTTATTTATACAATTAACTCTAAGGTCATACTACAAGAGTATGCGAAGATGAATTTATTGTTATATTCTTTGTCAACCATGAGCTGTATATGCTTCAGTTGAAATCAAATGTTTTTCTTTTTTATAGATAGCATAATGACCGTATACATAACAGTTAGTGTATTACGGGTATTGTTGATAATGAGATATTTAAGACAATTAACATTTCTTTCATACTGTTCTTTCAACAGCAAACGTACAGTGAAACATGCATTCAATATTTTTATACAATATAGCATTATCGAAATAGCTAGCTGCCAAATGAAAAATATACAATACAATAAGAAAATACATAGGGACAGAACTCAACATGAGTGTACATGCATTTCCCCTATTGGGAAAACTAATTGATGGCAAACCAGACGACATTTGAAATAAACCCTTAAAGTGCTTGAACTGACTTCATGCATAGGCAAACATGTTGGATCCAGACCAGCCGCCAAGCAAATAAACGGCTGGCCTGTGATCTAACCTGTTGGCTATTCTGAGTATCTTTCCTCAACAAAATTAAGAAGAATTTTACACTTTTTGAAACCAGACGACACAAAAAAAACTATTTTTAAAAACAACCCAGTCCAGTATTTTAAGGGTTAAGCAGCAGAACTGCACCTGTTAAAAAGATAATAACACAACATTATAAGAACAAACAAAAATACACTTATTGCACCTATAAGCCAGGATTTGCTTTTCCGGTTATGGTGAGTTTTCCCACTCAATAGTGGTAGAACATATCTAAAACTGTATATCATTTCTTCAATGTTAAAACATTCATGTGTATCAAGCCTCATGCACATATTAGGCTTTTTTATCACATAGGAAATTGATCTGCTATTCTAAGAGGAACTTCATTCAATCTTTATTATTTTAAAGGACAGTCCCTCACTACTTAAGGTAGAATTATCATAATCTGCCATTTTGAAGCTCATTCGTTAGTCGGATTACTTCGGTCGTTCTCGGTATCCACCGGTCAGGGCCGGAACTATTCGCAATAAATCGAATAGTTCCGGCCCTGACCGGTGTTAAGCGAGAACGACCGAAGTAATCCGACGAAATGATAAGACTCAAAATGGCAGATTATGGGGATTCTACCTTGGTACCGATTTTCATTCGTCTTTACTATTCCAAAAGATCGTCCCTCATCAATGTTAATGAGGACGATGGGCGGTTAAGGTAACACAGTGCAGATGACAAACACAGATGATACAATGGAGACATATCTACATGAATATAGATAGCGCTAATTAGTAAACGTGACATTTTGTTTTATCTAACGAAACCGAAACTCCGATAAGTATGATAATTTACTCGACATGTCTTATATACAACACGTTAGGATCAAATGTGAAATAGTACAACATGCATCCCACAATACTCACCTTTTAAAGAAACAGAAAGAGAACTAAATCATAAATGTACTTTAAAAAACACGTTTATCTTTGTTTCAATGATAATTCTTGATTGATACAACATAAGAATTGTGATAAAGTTGAGATTATCTTAATGGTTAAAATTGGAATTTGAAATGTTTCGAGATTCGCTGTAACGAAGTGGCTTAGGGTTTAACCGTGTTCCATTAGTTTTTGTTTAATGTTTAAACTATAAGTTGCCATATTGTATGTGAAGCAGTCAGACAATGCTAGCCATTTATGTATAACATTTGAATCTAGCTTTGTGGTTATGGTCTAATATATCGACATAGCAAAAAGACAAATCATAAATTGCTCGACATTAGTGAACAATGTCTTTGTTTTGGGTGGTTTCAATATCGGTAAATCCAATATATATTCATTGCGTTTCTTCTTGATAAGCGGTATTTTAATTGCACAACTACAATCGGCTGCAATATATATCCCAGAGAGAGGAGAGGAACAATCGCTAATGTTGTTATAACTTGTGGTCCAATCAAATTGCAATCTGTTTGCCTTTTCATGTCTTCTTTAACCCTTTCCCAAACGCGACATTTTTTACTGTCCCAAATTGAAGGAGTTTGCAGACGATATTTCAAAATGTAATGAAAATGAAAAAAAAATCTTCTGACAGGACAGAAAACGTTGTGGGATAAGGAGAAATTGCTCTTAACGAGCAACGAGCAATTTCTCCTTTTCCCACAATGATTACTAGCGTCGTCTGCAAGAAAGTGGTTAAAAGTTGTCATTGTTTGGTAATGGGTCAAATACATGTTTATCTGCTTGTGTTATGTCTTTTAACACATGTAGAAATAATGCAATGAAATATGATTAAATTAAATATATCCCAAAAGAGATCACGTGGTTAATCTCGGTTTAACTGTACCACGCCCATATAGGTTTGGGCCTCCTCGAATATGATGGTGTTGAGTCCGTTATTAACCCGGATATACAGCTTGTCCTGTTCCCGGAGGTTCATCAGTCCGAATATGGAGCACGCACATCGGAAGGTCCTGTCGGAGTCGGGGTTGTTGTTCAGACAATCGTTTGTACAGGTCAGGGTCTGATCCTCCACTGACACCCTTTCCCGCACGATCGAGGCGGACACAGGGTGCATGATACCTTCCAACATCATCTATAAATAGCATATGGTCGTGTGACTGACTTATTTGTAAACTGTACAGTGATTGGTCAATGTTGAACTTATTCATTAGTATAAGTATGAATGATACCTTCCAACACCATCTCTAAAAAGCATATGGTCAAGTGACTCACACGTTTGTTAACTGTGCATTGATTAGTAAATGATGCACTTATTCATTAGTTTAAGAATTTATATGGAATTAAAGCATTGTCAGTACTTTACTATTTTTCAAAACGATGAATTCGTTACATATAAGACGACTGCTCAACTTAAAACGTTTTCATATATCAAAATATCCAAATTCATGAGTTTCATGAAGCAACAAAAGTAATTTTATCTGTACTATGTTATAGTCTTGGCATGCGGTTACCTATCCATAATATTGCTTAAACATAAGTCACCTAATCCGCAGGTCTGTTCAATGAATTCATCAAGACAAGAGTTAATTGACTGTCGCCACTGACGATTCTGATAATGTGGGAAAGCTGTTGAAATGAATGTTTGTTACAAATCTTGACTAGTCATCGAATATCGTAAAGCAATACCTGGGCGTAGACTATATGAGTTCCGCTACTTTTGACGACGAATCTGTTATTATCCATGGTAACCGGAGATTTGGCTGCATCGACCCAGTCCTCCTTCTTAAATATACGCAACGGGCGACCTGTAAGGAGGATGATACACCGTATGCCTAATTTTGAATACAATACTTCTTTCTATGTTTTCGACTCTAAAGACATATAAAGATAAGATGGTAACATGGAAATCAAAACAATCGCCTATTACATATGTGCGCCTGTGAAAAAATAAATGTGCGGCAATTGTTTGAACATAATAAAAGCAAATACTAATAGCTATACGTGACAATAACTCTCTACATATTATATATGATAATAGTGTGTATATACAATGTAAAACCAGTGTACATGTACTTCAAACGAAAAGAAATCATTTATGTCGTGTATCTGTCAAATTCATGCTTATGCAAACAGGTTTGACCCAGGCAGGCCGCCAAGTAAGTTGGTCTTTCTAATGGTAAATACATAAGACAACCATCTAAGTTATTGCTGTGAACTTTGAAACTTTCAACTATCATACACGAAATTGTTCTTTACAGACCAGTCAGAGAGATGAGCTAAGTCAGCTATGTTTGTTTATCGAAGTGTCTCTTGCAATCAGGACTGCTCTTTAGAATACTGACGCATAGCAATGTACATGTTTACCTCCTAAGATAATAAAATGAATGTTTTTCTTTATTCTTAATTTCTTTATATAACTACTTTTTGTAACAATCGGTATATGTTTATCACGCTCACATCAACTTGTAATTTATATATGCTGTAGATGATGTACTTTGTACAAGTCTATATGAATCCTGTTCTGTTCTTTTCACTAAAACACACATACAGAAGGCGCTGTGAAGCGTAACAAACGCTGGATACTTGAAATAAAGTTGTACAAACTGAGAAAATACAAAACAAAAAGCAAAAAAACATACGTTTCCCAGGGACAAATCTGATTATATAAATGCTTTACATATATATCTACTGGGTTAAAATTAAGGTTGCAACATACATCAAGCGTTAATGTTATATTATACCACCCATACACATTAAATTGCGAAGCTAGATAGCAAGAAATAGCTGATACTCAAAGCGAGATATCCAAGCAAAACATTATGAAGCCATCACCCAAGTTAAGCTATAACGAGACTTATTTACGTTGTTCTGGTGTAAATGTTTTGTTGTTCCGACAATATGTCCCTCCCATTCCAGAGTCATATTTGCAATCTCCTAGAACAGAAATAAGTCTTACGTTAACATACAGAAACGCAATGACAAATAGGTCAAACATTAAAATCCGGGTAGGAAGTGGGGTACATAATTCTTTAATTGGAAAGCCAAATTAGGGACCGTTTTCTTCATTCACAACAACCAGAAATCCAATTCTATAGAATCATTTCAGATTTCAATTAAATCTGTTTGAATCTTACGCATGCGGAATGCGCATTTAATGGATCTCGGTTAAAAATGTGTTAGATCGAGTAATATGTATGTAAGGCATTATATGAATTTGTTATGACAGATTAAAGCCATATATCAAATATACATGTTCATAATTCATGTACATTCATGTTCTATGTAGTTTCCCCTGTAAGTAAGGGAGACGGTACACCCCATATTTCTGCGCCATATGTTCTGCACTATATATACACACTGGCGAAAATAGCGATCATACTTAAATAACAGCGAAACAGCAATATATATCAAAGCTAATCGTGCAATGTTATGGTCATTGATGTTTTTGGATGGTAAAAGTCAAGTTACGCACTGTACTGTCCTTCTCACCATTTAATGCGATTCAAATCATGTCAAACAATGATACATGTAGCAAAGCAATACAATGACACTCCACAGGATGAAATTCATAATTGAATATGAATTCATTAATCACTGTACCATGAATGTACAGTTGTGCTGAATATCATATGACAGTTCGTCTGTCATGCAGTTTTAGAAAAATTAATCGTTAACTTCCAAATTTCATCAGGACTGTGAACAAGCACCTTTAAGCGTTATACAATCAGATTCTGAGATCAGACAGTACTACAGATGTATCCACATTTCTTAGATATGCATACTGGTGCTCCTAAACACATTAAACTAAACTTTACAGCTAATTTCTATTTTTTGACGACACAATGACCAATTGACAAGTCCATAGTCCATGTTACTTTTCTGTTGTTTGATATTTGGTTAAATGATATATTTGTGCAACGGTGCCATTTGCTGTAGTTCGTGATCCAAGGAACCACAGGCGAGTGAATCACCATTTTGAAATGAACTGAGAATCGTTGGAAACGGCGAAACTGCATAAAACCATGTTCATACGAAATTGCGTTCGCTCAAATAAACCTTAATAGTGCTGGAACCGACTTCATGCTTATCCGAACTGATTGGATCCTGGTCAGCCGCCAAGTAAATTGGCGGATGGCCTGTTATCTGACCATTTTGCTACTATGAGTAATTTTGATCTTTCCTCATAAAAATTAAGCATATGTTTAAGTTTATTGGTGAGTAAACGACACAAAAAATATATTTTTAAAAGATTACCTAGAGTTCTAAGGATAAACGTACAGTACTAACCTGTAAGTTCGTACGAGTTGAAACCGATTCCGAGTTCCATTAACCCTTTCTCAGTCATGTTTGCACTAAACTGGGCGGCAGGAAGGGACTTCTGAAAATAGCAAGATTAACTTTCTTTTACACAACTTTCCCCCCTAAACGGCTAACGCGGTACCAAAATACAAACCCTTGAGCCCATTACCAAACAACAACGACATTAGACCAGTTTGTTGCGGACGACTCTGGAAAACATTGTGGGATTATGTGAAATTGATCGTATGGAGCAATTTCCCCTTTTTCCCACAATATTTTCTGCGCTATCGGAAGATTATTTTTCAATTTCATCATATTTTGAAATGTCTTCTGCAAACTCCTTCAATCCGGGACATGCTAAAATTTGGCGTTTGGGTTGGGTTAAACATTTTGAAAATAAAGAAATAAACCAAAAGAATATTTTTTAAACTATAGGAAAGTTAGGCTTTCATGGGAACCAATATTATCAACGGAAGTATAGCGTGTGCTTTTTTTTTCAATTCAATTGATATTGAGATCCTGTCTGAATTCCTTGGAATTCCTTGGAATACGTAACAGTAAGCTGGCTTTTGGTCCCTAGAATCTCATACACAAATACAGAACTATGTTACGAAACAAAGCTATAATGACCAAAGTGCAATGATATATGTGTGTAAAGAAAATACCACTTTCATTTGACTTTAAGAATAGTTCATTATGGCAACTGAGCAAATGATTGCATGCCGCATTTATCTTCATTTGTACTTTAATAATAACTCAATTTATATTTACCAGTTTCTTTTGCCTTTGTTTTCGAGGCCTTTGTGACTTGGAATCTATAAAAAAAAAAAAGATAGTGTTAAGAAACATAACCCAAATCGTCAATAAATCTAAAAGTTTCTTGACATCATAAAGCGTTTTCAAAACACAGCATTATAGAAATAATCATAAACAAGGTAACTTCATTTGGCAAGTATGTTCTTTTGCCTGGAAATGTTCATTCAATAGTAGCTGATGGATTTAGTAAAACAGAAATAGTATGTAGCTGCCTGTGCATAATTGCACTATTAACTGATATGTAACCCTTAGAATGCTTGGTAATTGTCTAAAATGTATATTTTTGCGTCGTCTGTTTTCCAAAAACCTCAAATATTTGCTTAGACTTGATGAAGAATGATAATCTACTTGTCAATTTACTTGGCGACTGGCCTGGATCTAATCTGTCTGAATAAGCATGAAGTCGGTTCCAGCACTATAAAAGTTACGAGACGAGATGCAATTTCATCTGTACCAAAGTAATAAATTATCGTTACTTTGTGTCTTTCCGTAGTGTAATAGATGTTCCCGAATTTTGCAACTAGTCATCAGATTCATGCTTAACATGAGTCATATAACAAGGTTTTAACATTGTACTTGTTTATTTTTAGGTTTTATATTTTAGAATATCCGCTTTTAATATTACATTTCATGTATCTTAGGTCACGCCTTTATTTTTTATGCATAAGTACATGTATGTGCTTCCATTATCTTGTAAAGCACTTTTGAACATATGTCTTATTATGATAAGAGTGCTATATAAATATGGTGTATAATGATAATAATAATAAAAGGTAAAAGTGTATAGAACGGGTAAGACATACTGTTTTGTTTTTCTCCTTTCCTTCCTTGCCCCTTGTTCTTTCTCTGACCCCGTTTCTTTCCCTGACCTCTTGTACCCTTTTTGTTTACAGCTCCTCTGTTTGATCCGTCAGTTGACCTTCGAATTCTTCCGATATTCTATAAAGAAAATAAGACCGTGTATAATGTGTCATAAAAAGATGCAAGACTTGAGGAAGCTTGTGACCCCTTGACCAAATTCTGACTTTAACCCTTATAGTGCTGGGACCGACTTCATCCTTATGCCAACAGGTTGGATCCAGGCAAGCCGCCAAGTAAATTGGCGGATGGCCTGGCATCTAATCTGTTTGCTATTCTCTGTGTATTTCCTCAACAAAAATTAAGCAGATATTTAAGGTCTTGGAAAAGCAACGAAACAAAAATCTATTTTTAGAAAATACGAAAGAAAGTTATTGGAAGCAAAGTTTGATCGTTTCAAATTCTTTAATTAACCCTTTCCCAAACAATCACGACATTTGACGACTTTGTTGCAGACGACTTTAGGAAACATTGTGGGAAAAGGAGAAATTGCTCATAACGAGCAATTTTTCCTTTTCCCACAAGGTTTTCTGCTCTTTCAGAAGAATATTGTTCAATTTCATCACATTTTAAAATGTCGTCTGCAAACTCTTTCAATTAGGGACAGTCGAAATTTTGTTGTTTAAGAAAGGGTTAAAGTGTGTATATAGTGACATTATGTGTATTTTAATCCAGCAGCGTAACATCGCGTCTAAGATCTAACGTACTTGGATATGTTCATGTTTCCTATATTAATCCTTTCAAATATTTGTAAAATCGCTATATCACGTGTCAATCCTTTCTCAAACAATAGCGACGTTTGACTACTTTGTTGCAGACGACTTTAGAAAACATTGTGGGAAAAGGAGAAATTGCTCGTAACGAGTAATCTTTCCTCTTCCCACAATGTTTTCTGCTCTTTCTGAAGAATATTTTTCAATTTCATCACATTTTGAAATGTCGCCTGCAAACTTTTTTAAAATGGGACAGTCGAAAATTTGTTGTTTGGGAAACGGTTATGTTTATAATGCAAGACATGTTATTATGTAATATTATTTTAGATTAATTATGAATTCAAAGACTACTTTTGATTGTATTTCATACAACAGTTTTTATACTGTTTCAACAACATTTGGTTTTGAATTTCATATTGTTTCATATGTAAACTAATTCTTTTAATAAGAGAACACATTACCAAACAATAACGGCATTTGATCAGTGTGTTGCAGAGGACTCTTGAAAATATTAACGAGCAATTTCTCCTTTTCCAACAATGTTTTCTGCCCTATCAGGAGATTATTCAATTTCATCACAATTTAAAATGTCGTATGCAAACTCTTTCCATTTGGGACTGTCGACTATTTAGCGTTTAGTAAAGGATTCATATGATCGACTTCCTGTTAACTGGAGCGATCGACAAGCTATCCCATGTACAAATAAAGAGGGTTAATCTTGTGGCTCACTAATCGAATTAATTCATGCGAAATTGAAAGTAGGTTTCGAGAAATACATGCAGTGTAAAAGCCTTGCTGTTCATATTGTAAATTATAAACTTGCGGGTAGATAGCGAATATAAGTTATAATAGCATACATATTTATGATATGCAGCAGATGATTTTGTAGCATAACACACGTGTGACAATTAAACATTTCTGTTCATGACGAGCAATTTTTTTATTTAGCATAAAATTGCCTATCGATATAGAAAAGGAGATCATTTGCCTTTATCATCTGTTTCTGTTTAAACCTTTCCCAAACAATAACGACATTTGACGACTTTGTTGCAGATGACTTAAGAAAACATTGTGGGAAAAGAAGAAATTGCTCGTAAGAAAACAAGGTTTTCTTCTCTTTCTGAAGTATATTGTTCAATTTCATCACATTTTGAAATGTCGTCTGCAAAATCTTTCAATTTGGGACAGTCGAAAATGTGTTGTTTGGGAAAGGGTTAAACTGTGTTTATATTATCAAGACTACTTCTATTGAATTTGCAGTTTGACATTTTTGAATCGGATTTGGCAGAAGGATAAAATTTTCGTACGGAGCAATATCTCATTTCGTTACAACGGCCTTTGGCTCTAGTCAGAAAAATAACTTATAAGCTCATGCTTAAGATCCGTTTGACGTTAGACCGGGCCATAAGCCCATGTATTGTATTCTATATGCAATGTGCCACTATAGGAACCT
Source organism: Cerastoderma edule (assembly GCA_947846245.1). Taxonomy (NCBI): domain Eukaryota; kingdom Metazoa; phylum Mollusca; class Bivalvia; order Cardiida; family Cardiidae; genus Cerastoderma; species Cerastoderma edule. Next base: position 8,769,415 of record OX401419.1, on the reverse strand, counting down.
AATCCTTATAGAGCTGGAACCGACTTCATGTTTATGAAAATAGGTTGGATCAAGGCCAGCCACCAATTTAGTGGCGGCTGGCCTGTGACCTAACCTGTTTGCTCCTCTGAGTATCTTTCCTCTGCTTTCCAGAAAATTAAATATCTGTTAATATTTTATTGAGGATAGATTTTCAGTGTAGCAAACAGGTAAGATCACAGGTAAGATGCCAATTTACTTGGCAGCTGGCCTGTGATCAAACCTGTTTGTATAAGCATGAAGTCGGTTCCAGCACTAAGGGTTAAAGGTGCATGTTTACAAATGACACAATGTGCATGTCAATTTAAATGTCGTTGAAACAATACAGTTTTAGTATTGCGATATGATTTACGGAGTGCCGATACTGCCACTATCCTGATTATCAAACGTTTTCGACTGTCCCAAATTGAAAAGGTTTGCAGACGACAATATAAAATGTGATGAAATTGAAAACAACTTCTGATAGGGCAGAAAACACTGTGGGAAAAGGAGAGATTGCTCGTTTAGACCAATCTTTCCTTTTCCCACAGTGTTTTCAAAGTCGTCTGCAAATCACTTGTAAAATTTTTATTATTGTTTGGTAAAGGGTTAAACGTGTACAGTACCTAGTACAATGCAAAACTCTGAATTTAATGTATGAAACAAGCAAAACTAAGTAAACGAGTTTACATACCTCATCGTCGGAAAAGAAGCCAGATCCATTTTCAACACTTTCATCAATATCTGTATCATCCAGATCTTCATAATCACTTAAATCGTCATTAACGTTATCATTTACACCAAACGTTTTGTCCATATTGGCAAAACCATCGGTAGAGGCTAGATCATTTTCATCATAGATTTCATCAAAATCAGTTCCATCCTCAAATTCATCCTCAATCCTATCACCAAATTCATCATAACCTTCTTCATAATCATCATCATATTCGTCGTCATACAGGTAATTGATAAAGGGATCACTACTTTCCTTCGATGCTTCATCATCATCATCATCGGCACCTTCAATTTCAGAACCTTTGTCTCCATAGTAAGACGTTCGATCTAGCCTATCGCTGCCAGAATCGCTGGGGCGCTCGTTTGGATCCGTTAATCTGGAAGCCGTGGGTATAATAGCGTCACTCGGTCCCTCGCCTAGCGAACTCTGGATTCTCACTACGTCGGCATGCACGGCTCGAACCTGCCTCAGTGACGCATTACAATATACTGCACACGCCACCGAGGTAAAACATGCAGTCACTACAGTCAACACTGCAAACGCTTTGAGAGCATTCGCAAACGTGAGGATATTCCTGTCCTTTCTGTGTTTATGACAGGTGCACCGTTGTCTGTTGTCTACCGGTAGTAGTTTATCGTGAGGTAGATCTAGTGTTGTGTGCTTATTCTCCATGTTTAAAATCTACGTTTTGATAAATAAACTTTACTCGTATCAGATTTCAATAATTTACGAAACGAGTACACCCTATTCTACCGCTCGTTCTAGGTCACGGTTTTTAGTCGCTGATTGACAATCTGCCGAACTAGAAAGATACAACAAGCTATACCTGTTTCTAAGTATTCAGAATGTAGAATTGTTCTTTGCGTACGTGATATATCTATGATGAGTTAGAATTGATAATTAACCCGAGTGCTTACTTTCAATTTGTCAATTAAGGTAAAATTTTGTAACTTTTTGTTTTCTACATTAACATGCGCGTTACAACATTTCTTTTTCAAATTTAGTTTGCGCTTATGGAATATCTAGCCGGGTAATTGTAGCGGCTTATCAAGCCTACGGATCTCAGTGGAATGACAACTAAAGAAGATGCCCACGGTCTTTTATACGACTAGGAACAACTTCGGATCCGTAGGCAGAATCGAAACTTTTGAAATATTCGAGAATTTCGCCTGAATGTGTAATAGCACATATTGTCAGAAATACAAAGTCCCGATATTAATTCCCACTTGGAGAAGTATCTGTGTCTCATTGGATAGTCATAATGACTAACTTCCTCGATGTATTATACACAACATGGTGCAGTTGTAAACTACGTAACGCTTTCGGATCGAAATATTGGGAGCCAGATTTCTGACGAAAATAACAGTTTAATGTTTGAATAGAATTTGAGACGTGGTATTGTTTAAAATAGAAAATCATATTTGAGTGATAATGTTGTCTTTGATATATATGATTTGTAGAAATGCCTTTAACGGTTGTATTCATACGATAAAAGGGTTACCATAACAAGGTTAACCAAGTCCCCCCCCCCCGATATTTTATGTAAAAACCCAGTTCAACCACAGCGGTTGGCTCAAATTGGCGGTGTATTTCATTTCCTTGATTACTAAAGCTACACTATGGTAATGAGTGACATGTCTTAACTGCGCATACCAGCAGGAGACAAATGGAAGTATTATACGATAAATAAAGAGGCATTGTGACAAAAGATTGACTTTCTCTTTTGAAATATTAAAAAAAAACGTTTACAATTGTCTATAATACACATATGTTAACTTATGATTGATATACCTTTTCGTTAAATGTATTCAACAATATATTGCAGTGAACCTAGGTTTCAGTCCTGGCATTTCTGACATGGGAGTTTTGTCCAATGCGCAATGCTTCCCACATTCCAAGTGGAGACATTGGTGGTAGTCAGAATTTGGACTCCTTTTTGGTGTTTGGTCTGACCTAGCGAGGGTGTCGAACCTGTAATCTACCAGACACAATGCCTGCCTCTGTGTGACCATGGTCGGAATCGGACCATGGTTGGGATTCGTGGAACAACTGTGATAAGAGTTATTAAAGCAACTTGTTTACAGCTGTGGGGAAATTTGAAAGTATAAACGCAATTTCCTTAAAACTTAACTACAGATGCATTGCTGTATGATATGCATCGTAAATTAGCTATTTGAAGCAACATTAGTTCGACTTAATTTTTTTAAAACCATTCGAATCAAACTATTTTAAGCGTGCACACAGTAAACTAATGTTTTTAGATCTATCGCTTTAAAGATATTCATACTAAGATATATTGATGATTCCTTAATAAGTTATGATTTCAATAACCAATTAAAATTGTTTATCATACTCCAATAAAAAACTGTATTTTTTCAACGACATTTTATTTTGACATTCAAACTTTATCATCAGTGAGCAAGTACTTGGATGGCGCTTTCCTGGATGACTACCAAAGTATGTACTTTGGTTTTGGTAACATCATGTTCATAGTTCCAACAAACATTCACTACGAAGCATCTTGGTGTTTTTTTTAAACCTTTACCAAACGTTAAATTTTCGACTGTCCCATAATGGCAGAGTTTGCAGACGGCATGTGATGAAATTGAAAAAGAATCTTTTGGTAGGGAAGAATACATTGTGGGAAAATGAGAAATTGTTCGTTGAGATCAATTTCTCCTTTTCCCGCAATGTTTTCCAGAGTCGTCTGCAACAAACTGGTCAAACGTCTGCCGCCGGCACGCTAATCACGGTTTCGTGTTGAAAGACGTTAAGGGTTCAATGTGTCAAGGACAATATTTCGACTCTTATTTCGGATAGAATGAAAAACCCCGGAGATAACGAACCCACTATATTAAGAATCTACACTGGGGTTTTACCGCAGCGTTATGATTGGTCTAAATTTCTGTAATTATTGTCGTTATTTACCCCGGGTATCCTTAACCCTTTACCAAACAATGACGATATTTAACCATTTTGTTGCAGACGACTCTTGAAAACATTGTGGGAAAAGGAGAAATTGCTCGTCACGATTGCTCCTTTTCCCACAGTGTTTTCTACTCTATCAGAAGATTACCTTCCAATTTCATCACATTATGAAATGTCGTCTGCAAACTCTTTCAATTTGGAACAGTCGAAAATTTGATGTTTGGTAAATGGTTAAATTGCTCCAAACGTCACTTCGTTTTGCTTCGTCGCTATTTAATCGCAGTGGGTTTATCCAATGGAAAGGAAGGAAAATACCCGAGAAGTTGCGATTAGTTACACCATAAAAGTTCAACAAGAATGTCGTAAAATACTTTTAATTCTTCCTTGGCATAACGCGTGATATAATTCTAGGTATCCTAAGAGAGAATATGTTCGAAACTCGATGTAGTTAGTTTGTACCACATTACCACCTTCCGCTACATTTTTTAGTCTTGCAGCAGACGTCCATTAAAAAGCATTAAATTGCTTGTTACAAATGATGAGCATATACCGATATACAATTATTCATTAAAGTTACATTCATAACTTAAGACTACACTATCGGACCTAATTGACTGTCCCGTCAATCTGATGGGAAAAGATGTGTTATTCTTCTTTCTATTTTTCCTTTTCCCAAAATATTTTCTGCACTTTTGGAAGATTGTTTTCTAATTTTATTACATTTTGAGAAGTAGTCTGCAAACCATTTCAATTTGGGACTTTAAAAAATTTAGTGTTTGGGAAAGGGTTTAATAGGTGCTACTTGTACTTTCAGACAAGAGAATCATCAACAAACGCTGGGTATTTTATAATCAATTACGTTCTTCGATAGATTACAGCTTTGTCATGGAATCTATTTGCCTGTACCGAATTTTTTATCTAATGTCACATTTTCACTTTGTCTCCACCTACATGTAGCTTTAAAGGCCCATTAAAGGCGATTGATGTTTTATCAAACTATACTATTTGGTCATTTTCTGTACATATTCAAATAGTTATCCCCAGAAAGAACCATCAGCACAACTTAAATGTGAAAGTTAACCAGAAATAACCCAGATTAGCAAGTTTCATAATTCAGATTTCCTGATTCTTCACCTCTGACATTGACAGTTAATACACACAGTTTTGAACCGACCAATCAGAATTCGTTATTTTGAATATGTAAACAAACAGGTTGTTGATAAACAAGATTGAATTGGAGACAACTATATTTCAAGCACAAACAAACTTATTTTAAATGAGTCTATTAAATAGGGTCTCAATGCATTCCTAAAATAATTATCATGACTTTTATGAACATAATTAAAGAACTCCATATATTTTTCAGTAATTTATTTCTACTCCTCTCCTTTGATGTGCCTTTAACATATTACCGACTAACGCCACATACTTACGTCTTCCAGCAGACGACTTTTATAAAGCATTCTGGGAAAAGGAAACATTGCTTGTCACAATTTCGACAAAATGAATGACAAATCTTTGGGAAAGTAATGTCTTATTCCCTGCATGGTTCCGATATTAGTATTGTATAATGATTGGTGTATAATCATTGTTAATTTTATGAGGAAATCCTATGTGTAATGTTATAACAATGGTCTATAGTAATAATGGTCTATAGTAACAATGGACCGATGACTAACGGATTGCCCCCTACCCTGGTTTTTACAACTATTATCACGTAACGTATTCCTTATGCTATCATAACCAATTCATACTATAAAGTGAAACTGTAACGCAATTGAATCAGATGACATTCGAAAGATGTAGAGAGAAATGGTTTCGTTTTATTTTGCTCGATATGTTATGAGAAACAAACTTATTTTCTTGTCTTTTCTACTCTCTAAAGACATTCTCATTTTTTATACTCTCAGCTTGTAATTATTTTTGTATGTTTCTCTGTACTCTCCCCTCGATGAATTAAAACATAATGAGTATTTTATCAAAATCCGAACCTACAAAATATGAAATAAAAAAGGAGCAACTTAATAATTCTTAGATTAAAAGCTTGTCTTGTTTCCAACTTCAAACGGAATTACATAGATGGGGAAAGTAACAACATGTCTACTTTTTTGTTTTTACTTCAAACTTATATAATAAAGAATTACGAAAACTAAACTTATCCTCTTTTGTAAATAATAATTGTAATTCTTGTCGATATGTGATATTGGTATCGTCTGCTGGTAAGTCGCCTCCGATTTAATTACACACTTCTCACAGAAGTTTACGTTTATTCAAAATATGCTTTTTTAAACAACATTTACTATAAGTGAGTCATCATTGAAAAGTCTCAATAAATTCAGGCTCGGTTTTTGATATATACTTTACGAGTAAATGTTTCGGCACTATAGATCTATATTAAAACGATTCTTGAAGAACAATTGGCTGGAGGAAAAAGAGACTCCTGCATTTGAAAAAAGAATAACACATCTTTTCCCATCAGATTGACGAGAACAGTCAATTAGGTCCGATAGTGTAGTCTTAAGTTATGAATGTAACTTTAATGAATAATTGTATATTGGTATATGCTCATCATTTGTAACAAGCAATTTTAATGCTTTTTAATGGACGTCTGCTGCAAGACTAAAAAATGTAGCGGAAGGTGGTAATGTGGTACAAACTAACTACATCGAGTTTCGAACATATTCTCTTTCAGGATACCTAGAATTATATCACGCGTTGTTTTACGACATCCTTGTTGAACTTTTATGGTGTAACCAATCGCAACTTCTCGGGTATTTTCCTTCCTTTCCATTGGATAAACCCACTGCGATTAAATAGCGACGAAGCAAAACACAGTGACGTATGGAGCCATTTAACCCTTTACCAAACATCAAATTTTCGACTGTTCCAAATTGAAAGACTTTGCAGACGACATTTCATAATGTGATGAAATTGGAAGGTAATCTTCTGATAGAGTAGAAAACACTGTGGGAAAAGTAGCAATCGTGACGAGCAATTTCTCCTTTTCCCACAGTGATTTCTAGATTCGTCTGCAACAGAGTGGTAAAATGTCGTTAGTGTTTGGTAATTGGTTAACCTTCCCTATAAGTTAACCTCAATATTCTTCTTTCAGCCAACCAATAAATCGTCGAACGTGTGTGTGGCGAAAGGTGAAACACCTATTTTTCGTACGTCTTGTATCGTCTTTTACAAAAATTACGCTCTTATTGGCTTGTATGGCTGTTCTCAATTTACCCATTACCAAACAATAACGACATTTAACCCCAGCTATTACAGGCGATTCTGGAAAACATTGTGGGAAAAGCATTAATTGGTCGTGACGAGCAATTTTACCTTTTCTCCCAATGGTTTCTGTTCTATCAGAGATGTTTTCCCAATTTCATCACATTTTGAATTTCAACTCTTTCAATTAGGGACAGGCGAGCATTTGATGTTTGGTAAGGGGTTAAACGACAATACAAACGACAAAGCATAGCGAAAACAGAATGTTTTGTGGCATCGGAAGGAATCTGCCGTTACTATAGTAGACACTGTTTGTCTTTGGCAATTCCTGCGACGGTTACATTAAATTGTATTTTTTTAACCATTTGCTGAATGTACATTGAAATAGGAATACAAACAGTTGATGGGTCAAACATATGCTTACATGAAAAAGGGACTATCGAATCATATCCCGGTGATTTCACCCCAGAACAAACATATCCGGGTATTCTCATGTTTGAAATCTCGTCTGCGATTTGCCGCCTTGAAATGATCGATTTGATAGAGAAGAAGAATTGTGCTGATTTATTTTGTGGTTTGCGCTCGGGTAACACCTATAAGAAACAATATTTTGTGGTTTGCGCTAGGGTAACACATATTACAAACAACATTTCCTATTCGAATGACATTCTGTTATTTCTGTCAAGGAAGTAAGAAAGTGTCACATTCGTCATGGGGTTAGCGAAACGTTATAACACAATAAGAACTTTATAAGTTATAAGAACTTGTTCCACAATCGATGTAAAATAACTAAGTTCGAAACTAAACACAGAAGGAAAACTTGATCACTTAACCGTTATAGTGCTAAGACCGACTTCATGCTTATGCAAGCAGGTTAGATCCAGTCCAGCCGCGAAGTAAATTGGCGGCTGGCCTGTGATCTAACCTGTTTGCTACTCTTAGTATCTTTTCTCATCAGAATTAAACAGATACTTAAGGTTTGGGAAAGAAGACGACACATATTTTATTTAGAATTATACACAAGGCAATCATGTCTCATAACGTTTCCAAACATGTCCGGTATAAAGTTCTTTTTTTGAAACCCCGTATGTCTATTGCAGCAGACGACATTTGAAATTCAATAAAAGAATTGACAGGTGTTACTTATTAATGGACACAGGTTGATAGAAATGTCTTGTACACGATTATTGATTTGTTGTTGTTACAATACTAGCCTGGGGTCCTGGCCCATGCTAACCCGCATTAGGGTTCGCGGTATACGAACGGGCCAGGACCCCAGGCTATTACAATACAAGCCATGTTGACAGCATGTACTTCCGGAAAATTCGTCATTTAACTTATATTTCTATTAAGTGGATGTAATGAAATGTTATCTTTTATCAAATAAATATATCTATATATCTATCCAACTTGACTTATTGATAATATAACTATATCTTAATATGCATACTAGCTGTTTGAGCGATTGAAATGCATTATACTATGAGCCTAAAAAAGAAGAATATTATCCTAGTCGTATTTGTACCATCTCATTTGATTGGACTCCAATTGCCAATTGCTCATCATTATAGAGAAATATGTACAAGGACAAGCCGTAGATCGTAAAGTGTTATTTAAAACTTTATTCTCAGTATTTACAAGAGAGTCCCTAGCATATAACATCATTTACGGGTCGCATTACTTCGCCGAATGGTCTTCTTATTTGAACATAACAGATTTTTACTTCACGACGTGTGCATAATACATCATCATACATACATAGCATGAAAAACAAATATATCACATGGTATATGAAAAAAGATACATATCACGAGGATGAATTCAAAAGATGAATTCAAAAGAAAGAATACAACAACAACAACTATACAATTGAATTTCTGAGTGAAAGGCTTCCTTTGCGTATTTTGCAACTCTAAATAGTGTATTTCTATCTGTTGATTTCATGGGTTCATTAAATTTAAACATATTTGGTCTGTTATAGTAAAATTTCTTCAAATATCTTTTCCGTTAGTTATTAAAACACATACAGATACAAATAAAGTGAAAATCATTTTCGATGACATTTGAATCACAACATTAACAATATCGTTCAATTCTATTAGTTCCATTTCGCCCAAAACCCCTGTCTGTATTTTCAAGGAGTGCGATGACAGTCTTAACCCTGATAAAATGATTCTTAAGGAGTTTCTTATATTGTAAGTAAACAGGTGATAGCATGATTGTATGCAACTCTTGGCAACCAGGGTACCGTTTTACTAAACAACTTCATGAAAATATTTGCGTAAGTCATAACTGATATACATGGATAGTATCTTCAATGGAAGTACAATATTGCAATGTGACACGTCATTGGAAGCGTCTCGGAGAGACGATTCCAATGATGTGTTACTTTGCAATATTGCTTAGCCCGATATTGAAATAAGAGGAAGTGCTGTTTTGGACTTATGCAAATCTTAAGCGTAAACTGTTAAGTAAAACGGTACCCAGGTATTTAGCTGTACAACGATACCGCTAAACGGGTTGCCTTAAACTGCGTAAGCATACACTTTTCATGACGATCATATGCAAGCGCTCAATTTCTACGATGTGTTCAATGTTAACCCTTTCCCAATCAACAAATTTTCGAACATCCCAAATTGAAAGAGTTTGCAGACGACATTATATCTCTTAACCCTTTCCCAAACAACACATTTTCGACTGTCCAAAATTGAAAGAGTTTGCAGACGACATTTCAAAATGTGATGAAATTGAACAATGTTCTTCAGAAAGAGCATAAAACCTTGTGGGAACAGGAAAAATTGCTCGTTACGAGCAATTTCTTTTTTTTCCCACAGTGTTTTCTAAAGTCGTCTGCAACAAAGTGGTCAAATGTCGTTATTGTTTGGGAAAGGGTTAACTGAAATCTTTTTTACACTTTCGACAATTTAGCTCGTTTTGATCGAAGTATTTAGTGTGGGCTTTGCTTTGAAACAAGTTAAGGGTTACATGTTATATGAAATCTGCTATTCGCGTGCTTCACTATTTGGTACACATTTACTCATTTGAAACAAGAATAATATGCACCTATATGTCGTTGTGTCAGACAAACCACTTGTGCATGATAGGCGATTATTTAATATGTTTCAACGTTTTTAAAAGTATTGAAATGTAAACAGCTTAATACATAATTCTAGAAGAGTTTAGTCCCAATGTACTCAATTCAAACAGATAACCCATTAACCCATATAGTGCGGGATACGACTTCATGCTTGTTCAAACAGGTAAGATCAGGCCAGCCGCCAAATAAATTGGCGGCTGTCCTGTGATCTAACCTGTTCGCTACTTGAGCATCTTTCTTCAACAAAATTAAGCAGATATTCGCAGTTTTGGAGAGCAGACGACACATAAAATCTATTTTTAGAAAAATATCCAGCAGTCTAAGGGTTAATATAGGGAAGGGCTTGACCAGGCAACCCCTCACGATGGAATGTTGGGTTACCGAAAACTGGGTGGGTAAAAACTGTTTACTATTTATACTGACTCAGGGATTCCACAATGTGTTAATATTAAAACACACGAAATAGTTTACTATATAAAAGCCAAATTTCAATTTCTCTGCCTTTCTGTGTGGGATGTACAGTTGTATTCACAATGGAGTTATGTTACCGTGAATTTACCGTGCTTTCAACAATACTTCGTTTACAGAGTGGATTAACCATGTTCTATATGACAGGAACTGATCATGGGGGTGGTGCGGATTATCCATAGGTAGTATACTAGGAGTTTCCTTTATTAATGTCCTTATTCGAGTGATCAAGAATGGACTATGTTTTTTTGTTATTTTATTAACGCTTTCACTTATAAGTATACATTTCATAGCACCCACATCAAGGGATAGAATAACTCAATACAATAGTTGTTATAAACGTTCCTAACCAATACCACATCAAATCATGTAATTTCAAAAGGACTTAGATCAGAATAACAAGGAATGTGTATCTCATGACACTTGGGGAAGTAAAGTAGGAAGAATTATATACTCGTTTTCACTTCCGAACTTTTGTGATAACATTGAAGACGGTGAATAGATGTCAAGTCCGTCTCGAATTACGTACCATTAGCTTGTTTGTTGAAACGAGATTTGGGTATATAATGGCATACCGAATATTATATCTCTTAACCCTTTCCCAAACAACACATTTTCGACTGTCCAAAATTGAAAGAGTTTGCAGACGACATTTCAAAATGTGATGTAATTGAACAATATTCTTCTTAAAGAGCAGAAAATCTTGTGGAAAAAGGGAAAGTTGCTCGTTACGAACAAATTCTCCTTTTCCCACAATGTTTTCTAAAGTCGTCTGCAACAGAGTCGTCAAAGGTCGTTATTGTTTGGGAAAGGGTAAATTAACTGTGATAACATAAAGAATTTGGCCGGTCTAGCAGGAACAAAGCTTTCTAAATCATGTTCAACGTACAAACATAGATCTTTCATTCGAATTCAATTGAACAGTTCCGGCCCCGATCGATGTATACCGAGAACGACAGAGTACTCCGACGAAATTCCAAAATGGCGGATTGTGGGTATTCTATATTAAGAGTCAGTACTCTGCCGTAAGCCGTGGTTTCGGGGCTTTGACTGGTTAAAATGTATCAATTGACTTGAGAACTAAAATATACTTTGGCGCCTTGATTTAAGATAATGATAATGATCCAAAATGATATGCAACTGTTTTGGACAGAACGACTTTGTTAATACGTACATACATGATGAGAACATGATAATCTGATATTGTGTTTCAAAATTAGACTCGCGTGATTATATGTATATATGTACTTATACGTGCATATTGTATTTCGTATATGTGCATATTGTATTTCCTTTTTTAACCCTAACGTTGCTGGGTAATTTTTTAAAAGAAAATATTTTTGTGTCTTGCTTTCCAAAACCTTAACTGACTGCTGAATTTTTTTGAGGAAAGATACTCAGGGTAGCAAACAGGTAAGATCACAGGCCAGCCGCCAATTTACTTGGCGGCTCGCCTGTGATCTAACCTGTTGTTATAAGCATGACGTCGGTTTCAGCACTATAAGGGTTAAGCCATGTTCACGAGAGAAAATAAGAATACAACTGCTTGTAAAGCAGTAATAAGTTATAACTCTTCGGTTATCCCTTTAGTTCATTCAACTTTAGACCAAGTCTTTAAATAGAGCGCCCCAGTGGACCTGAGTTCAAGTGGACCATGCCTTTTTAAAGTAGCCGTTCTCCCCCGGCTGTGAGTAGCACTGCACGATGGGCTAAAGTTTTGTCTGCTTGGCTTCGCACCCTGGTACCGCCACAGAAGCTGGATTGGTCTTGCTCTGGTGGTGCGAAAGCAGCCCTGGAAAACTTTCTAGTTTGCAATGCTTTTACTATTTGTATTAAAGAATATCTTTTCGACTACTGTTCTTACTTTCCTGTCTTTTGACTCTGTCTTTTAATTTTTTTCCTCGAGTTGATATTTAAGGTTCTAGAAAGCAGACGACACATTAATCTTTAATTAGAAAGTTACCCATCATTCTAAGGGTTAAATATTGAACTGCATAAGTCGTTTGGTAATGGAGAAGCATTTGACAACCTTTGTTATTCGGAAATGTCACTGATAAAGGCATTTGGCGTGATCGATAATACCTAGAAGCACACAACCCATTTATATCTAGATTTATTCTTGATATTAAAAGCGATAACAAATACATCTCAATGTTCGATAAGACCTATTTTATCAGACGAATTCTGCGTAGTAATACATGTAATACATTCTGCGTAGCGATACTTAATGACCCGAGACCTCAATACCGAGAAACTATTTATAACCCTAAGGAGAATACGCTAAGTTTCTTTAAATAGATTTTTCGAAAATGCCTCTACATAACCTTAACCTATATATATATTTACAATGATTTTCGAAAAGGCTGATAATTGGTTTACTGCCAGAAGTGTCCAACGCACTTAATGAGTACTGTCAAACTGGCCTCAAACGAATCATCTATATACAATACAAGAACGTCTGTTAAATCTGGTGTAGCATTGCCAGTTTTGTAATACAAAGCTTATACGAATAAAACGACACTCAACCCTTTCACAAATAACACATTTTCAACTGTCCTAAATTAGAAGAGTTTGCGGACGACATTTTAAACTGTAATGGAATTGAAAAATGATATTGTGTGATAGGGCAAAACACATTGTGGGAAAAGGAAAAATTGCTCGTGACGAGCAATTTTTCCTTTTCCCACAATGTTTTCTAAAGGCCTCTGCAACAAAGTGGTCAAATATCGTTAAGGGTCAATCTCATATCATCCTAATACCGAACAAAAATCGCGTAAAAAGCTCATATTACAGCTTGCTTCACGATTTACAGGACACTAATCTAACATGTTAGATTAAATATCAAATATGTAAGCTGTCTCATACATCCTAATACATATATGCCAATCGGTATTCATATCAAATGCCTTATATCATTTCAAAAGGGCTTACAAGGTAGCTCGTTGGAATAAGTGTACGGGAGGTGTATGTACGAAACGTGCGTAGGGCGCTGTCAATTTCTTGACATATTATTATAAATAAGGTTACTAGTAAAGTATCAATAAAGCAGAATTAATTTTTAATAAGTTATTCGTTATATCAGCTTAGCTAATTGCATTGATTTTCATCGCATTGCATGTGTTGTCAGGTCTCTCATCCCATCGCATTGCAGTTGTTGTCAGGTCTCTCATTCCATTGCACTGCAGTTGTTGTCCGATTTCTCATTCCATCGTATTGCAGTTGTTGTCAGATCTCTCACTCCATCGCACTGCAGTTGTTGTCAGATCTCTCATTCCATCGCACTGCAATTGTTGTCATATCTCTCATTCCATTGCATTGCAGTTGTTGTCAGATATCTCATTCCATTGCATTGCAGTTGTTGTCAGATCTCTCATTCCATAGCAGTACAGTTGTTTTCATATCTCTCATTCCATCGCATTGCAGTTGTTGTCAGATCTCTCATTCCATAGCATTGCAGTTGTTGTCAGATCGCTCATTCCATCGCATTGCAGTTGTTGTCAGATCTCTCATTCCATCGAACTACAGTTGTTGTCAGATCTCTTATACCATCGCATTGCAGTTTTTGTAAGATCATTCATCGCAGATTAACTGATGGTCTGCTTATTCTAATGAGTGTTGTTACTTTAGCTTGAGTTTCACGAACTAACATAATTCAACGAAACTTGTATGGATGAATCATTGCTGATGCTTTGCATTCGCTGTGATCTGCGAGTATTATACGATTTGCCCAATTAGTTGGAATATATTTAAAAGATCTCTGCGTTGATTTCGCTTTCATTGATTAGTCGTCCAACATTGATTCGGGGTTTGAATTATCATATGTCTGAACTAGTTTTCTTCCTTTCTAGCAGTTTCTCTCCTATCTAGACGTGTCGACTATTAATAAACAAATCATAACGGACATCTTGTTTTATCTTTTATTAATTGAACACTTCACCCCTTTGATATAAATTAGCACGTACGCCGGTGACATACTTTTTATCACGTGGGGTTGTTTACGTAAAGAAATGACCGATCGTTTTTTTTTTCATGTCAAGGCCTTTAGAATCAAGATCCGTCCTTACTTGTAACAGATATATATGACTCAGTGCACTAATAGAGTAAGTCCTCCAAATAAGCAACTGACGTAAACTGATGTTGAACTGACTAACTAGTATTTGACCTAATTGTAAACAATTGGTTACAATCGGAGATCTATCTGTTTCGGCGAATTAAGATAATCAATTGAGACAAGGTTTATCCTTTCTCATCTTTCATAAAGCTGATATATGTCATTTCAGATATGTATGGCTTTAGATTTATTCCGTGTTTTCGTGAATTTACTTGACGAATCAGTGCACATTCTATTACCGTTTTTGTGCGTGTCACATCAGGCCTGTCGGCATAAGATGTTAGGCCTATATCAAGAAGTTTGATATATCTGGTCCACAAGCAAACTCTACGTTAAGGGTATGAACCTAAGTCGGCACATGCATACGGTCCTTATATGGTAACGGATTCGAAATGCTCAAGCACATAAGTAGATGAATTCTCCTTGTCAGGATTATTTCTATGTATTTGTATTTGGAAAGAAATGGGGAAAAGGTCCAGAATTTACACTGTATATGAGCGCTTTTATCACTTTAATTGTTCTTCTTCCTTTTCCTTCTTCTTCCAATAAATTACTAATACCACATAGGGTTATTGTCACACCAGTACATGGGGCCAAAGGACGATTACATGTATATCAAATTGTTTCCTATTAATGGTTGTGGCCTCGATCTGTCTCTCGAACCAGGCCACAGATTTACAAGTCACTACTTCAGTTGGAAGGGCGTTCGAGATCCGTATACCATCTAGGACGAACTAGTTTTGGTATACCAGCGTCCTGGCATAGGGAATGAGGGAGATGTTGTTTCCTATTGCACAGCTGATTGGCTGAATGTCTGCAGATGATATGTCAATCAACTGGTTTATCACGTGGTACATCATAACTGCCTTTGCTTGGGCTCGTCGCATTCGGAACACCTCGGCCATTTCTTAAAATAACCTCGGTAATGGGGAGCCATTTTTGAAAGTAGGTCAGCAACGAAGGGCAAGTCCGTTTGCAATCGTATCTACTCGGAAATCCCCGGCACAAGCCGGGGATTGCCGAAAAGGGCCGATTGACAAAATATGAAACAAAGATGTGTTGATACGATCATCTTTAATGGAAATAGTAAAAAAAACCCATTCAATTCTGATACATTACCAATTTGTGTGTATTTAAATACATAATTAGTGCCTGTGTGCATTTTGCGTTATCCGCCGGAAATAAGGCGAATTACCCCAGGATTTCTGGTGTATTCATGTACTGCTTACGAGGTATATCTACCAACTTGTTACGGGGATTGCCGAGTTGATACGATTGGGGCTCGTCGCTCTTGAAGTGATGTCCATTTAAGTTGCACCAGCATGGATGAAACGCTGCTGTTCCTCTGATGTTCTGAGAACACCAGTGTTATGTGTTTATCGGGCGTTGACCTAATACATATGTCAACATTTGTGTTTTTATCAGTCAAAACGTTGTACATAAACTTTGTACTCCTGTACTACACAGATGGATATATAACCATTATGATGTAGTATGACCTTTTGTTATCAGTTTCGTGCAAAAAAATCACGTTTAATAGAACACCAATCTATACATTATCAATGCTTTGATTATATAAAAAGGCTATAATGTTTATTAATATTCAGTTCTTTCCATATCTTAACAGGGACCTTTCATAGTAGGTCATGTCTACTTTAGGTAAACTCATGTAAGCTTGAGTCTAATGGCTCTTAACATCATATAATCCAATTCACAGCTTAACTCTTTACCACCTACATACGACATCTGTTAAATTGAAGCAGATGACATTCGAAAAGCTTTGGGTAAAATGTGAAAAAATTCAATTTCTACTTTTGTAAATAGATTGAAAAAAGCTTTTTTTTGCAAAAGGCGAAATTGCTTTTTGTAAAGATGTATGGTTCTAGAAAATGAATGTGGAAAATGATAGGGTTATACAAAACCCATATTTCGTAGGACCGGGGTTAGTTGCGGCATGTGATTGTTTATTGTCTTTAACAGTGCTCGTGCGTATCAGGGAGTATGGTGTTTATATTCATTGAAATATCACACAAGGCAGCGCATAACAAACATAGTTTATAATTGTTATTTAACATAAACCAAATAAAACGTATATATAATATATTATTTACATATATCAAAAATAGATAGCTATATTATTTACAGAACAGAACATAACGAAGTCGTTAACAGTTTACTCATTCGTATCACAGTATAAATTGAGCTTTTCTTTCGCACAAAATCGCACACAACACATATAGAATATGATCACAATTTTAACATGAATCTAATCAAATAAATATATATAGTATAGTATGTACATACATAAACAATAAAAAGATATGCATTTTTATTTACATGCTACCTTTATATTACTTTATTTAAGCACAAATATCTAGTAAGCACTGTTTTATCATTGTGAGTGGAAATATTGGAAGGAAGAGCCTTATTATTACACAAACATTGTAAATACCTTATTCTACCACCAAAGTGATAATCGCTTACACACCTTTTGTTGGTAGATTATCTTCAAAGCTTGTGACAAGAATTTTTTCTTTTGCCACGATGTTATTTGAAAAAAACGTCTGCTGCAAGACGCAAAAATGTGGCGTAAGGTGTTAACCTTTATAGTGCTGGAGTCGACTTCATCCCAATGCAAACAGGTTGGATCCAGGCCAGCCGCCAAGTCTATTGGCGAGCATTTTTATGGTTAAGGACCAGTTGAATTGTTAGCGTGCGGTGAAAGGAGGTTTCGACCTTCCTTTCGTCGACATGGAGTATATTAAGATATAAATCTTCTCTCTATGAGTATGTAAAGGCAATTGTATTGTCATTCCATCTTAATAACACAGCGAACATAGAGTCTTCAATGCAATACTATAGTAAGTCCTTCATGTTTATGAAGCACTTACTATAGTCTTGCATGAACACTCGATATATAATATCATTCTAAGGGTTAATATGTTGTTAATCGAGAGTATACATCAGAAAACTACCAAAGTAAAGTTTCTCTGCGGCCAGAATAAGCTTCTCATCTAATGTCTGTACCTCGAGCTGCTCGCCTGCGCGTATGTACAACACGCCCATGATGTCGCACGGATGGAATATCCGGTCTCTCTGCTCGCTGGGCAGGCACATGAGGTTACTCCGGACCTCGAACCCGGGAGCTTTCGAACGATGGACCACGGCTATGCCAGTACGGTTAGGCTGTTGTCTGTATTGAGCCTGAACGGGAAAGATCGAAAGCTCTTTGCATTAGTTGGTTTGATAAAAGTATATTGCGTTTTTAAAGTGACAATACCGCTCATATACAGAAGAATCTCATACCACATTCGGTGCGAGTACTGGTTATGCATCCTGGAAGCAGAATCAAAAGTGATGAACCAAAGTTGTAAGAATTTGTTTCACAATCAATGTTAAATAAAAAGGTTTGAAATAAATCTCATATATTTAATGAGATTTGATACATTGACTCACTCAAAACCTGTAATATTCATTCCGAAATAAAAATGACTTCTTGATTGGGAGTTAGTCATGATATTCTTTAAAGTATGTTGTAATATTGTTAATTTTCTGTAAACTTGAAAGCTGCATGTAATGGTAGGGCTGCGGCTTTTGTACCCTAAATCTTTCTTCATGTGTTGGAAAATGAATACAACACTGATGACGAGCCCAAATGAGACCTGGAAATCGTGACTTTCGCAAAGCATTAAGTTCATTCTTCAATTAAACGATACACGATTGTAATGGTTTTTTTTATTCTACATGACCAGTTGAAAAAAGGGACATGCATAAAGTATCATTCCAAATAAAAACCCAACAATTGGAGTTCAAGTTTATATTTTAATCATATTCTATAGGATATTTAAATCAATAGATTACAAACAAACCGCATCTCAATTGAAAGTTTACACATATCACTACTTCCAAACGAAAATCCGGACGAAATATACCCTGAACAAAATACTTCATCTTAAAGTTGCTTGTTCATAGAAGAAAAAATTTGAAAGTCAAAATATAAGGTCGTTGAAACAATACAGGTTTTGTATTGTTGCATGATGTACATAATAACAACTAGATTTTTAGAAGCATGGCTAATTCAAGAAGCGTCAAAGTGTCTAAGTATCTACAGTTTATATGCAGTAGATCTAAAAAATGTTGCATCGTTTTTTTTATATGAATACATATCAATCATTGTGCACATGCTCTAAGAACTAATTTTCGATCCCAAATGGCTATTTTCCAGTGCATGTTATACAAACGTACAGCTAGTGTTACTGTACAGTTTTAAAGAAATTAATGTTTGACTTCCAAGTTCCTTCCCATCTATGGACAAGCACATTTAAAGGGGAACGTTTGAGAGTTGTTTCTCCTAGAATCTTTTCTTTAAATAACTTTTCTCAGTAAGGTTTATATAGGCAGATAAGGGAGTATCTTCGTTTCGTTCAGTTCACGATATGCGTTATACTTACATTAATATGCTATTTTAATTACACATGCTAGAATATATAGTCAATATATGGGAAAATAGAAATTGAAATCGTACACATATATTAAAAGCGTTGTTCCAGGTCAGATACCCACGGCCGTACAAGCTAAGTTAACTTAATATTTCTAGAGGTCATTCAAATGTTTGATAATGTCATTAATCGAGTGTAAGCCATAAATTAAGAGTTGCATTTATTCTTAGAATTCTGGGTAAATTTCTAGAAATAGGTTTTTGTGACGTCTGCTTTTCAAAACCTTAGATATCTCCTTAATTTTGATGAGAAAAGGTTCTCAGAGAAGCAAATAGGTTTGATCACAGGACAGTCGCCAATTTACTTGGCGGCTGGCCTGGATCTAACCTGTTTGCGTAAGCATGAAGTCGGTTCCAGCAGCATAAAAGTTAAACCATCGACTCTATTTACATATATTGTTTACCGTGTTAGGACATCTGTCCTTAGATCTGTCCATAGATGACTAAATCATAAAGATCGTGCCGGATATGAACAACTTGTAACCTGAACTTATGTATCTAGTACAACACTTTTAACATATTTCCGAATCTCATTCATTCTCCTTATCAAACTGGGTATCGAATATTTACAAATTAAGAGCGTATATAGATCTTTTAGTGAATGTTATCATTATGAATTAAAAGGCTTTTAACATGCAAGTTGTTCGCTTGGTGTACAAGTACAATCATCAATGTACAATGCAAATGGCGAGTGGTTAAGATTGAGTTTTGTATGGAATAATTTTTGTACGTCAAGTGTGTCGTCCTTGTATCTATCGACACTATATCTTTAGTTTACTGGTGCCCTAATCTAACTGATGCTTTTTATGGATTCTTTCATTCGTTATTTATTAATCACCTATTGTCGATTTTGACGACTTACTTAATTAAGTTTTAAAAGCAAGGGTTTGTTAAATAACGTATATATAGCACTTCATGCATGATATAAGCACAAAGTATTTTCCATTTTGGACAATCTCTTTATTTGTAACAACGATCTCTAAAAACTATAGGCACTGCTACGCTAACATTAGACGACGGTTAAAGCGACCTGTTTTATTTGTAAAGAAAACAGACGGTCAAATTAACGACCTTTAAAACAATTACTTGATACAATTATATTAACCCCCATATTGTATAAACACTATTTACACTTAAAGTTTTCCTCGATTCTTGTCTGTCAATTTCCCCTATTTGCAAGCACATATAATGTTTTAAAGACCATTTCACAGCTTTTGTGTAACAAGAAAACGTCACAGTGTGCATGATAAAAGGAATGTAGGAACTTTAAAATTTAAACACCAAAAATACCATCGGACCATAAACGCGTAATATAATATTAATGTGTCAATCAGATCTATAAAATGTATGACCACAAGTTCTTATATGCCGCTTTAACTTCTACTAAAGTCAATATATTTCGCTTTCTTGAGCTACTTTAAATGATTTGCCCTCCGATAGAACTTTTTGACAACCAATGGCCAAGCTCTTAATTAAAACCAGACACAGAAGCGTCTTATTTTACAGATATCTACAGTACATATAAGTACACCTATTTTACAAATATACAGATCCCGACCCCAGCTTCAGTTTGTTTTAATCGTCCACACTAACAAACACTAATCCGCCAAAATAAGTCGCTTCGGGGGTCAAATCGAGGCTCAAATCGGGGTAAACAGTCTGCACTCGGACTGTGTCGGACTTTTTCATATAAACAACGGCGTTAAGCGAGCAGGATTTGTGTCTGGTGTCCGGTAATCCCCCGCCCGCTTGCTGGGCCACAGTATCGGTACTGTCCGTACATAGAAACGTGTTCTCGTCCCGACCATCGCTGTCATGTACCAGTTCTATGGCCTGTCGCGGCTGGGAATCATAAAACAGGACCTGGAACAGGAAAGCGATGGTAGAGATAAGAACACGTATTAGAGGGGTCTGTCTCGGATATCTTACTTCAAGTCTAGGATGTGTAACATTTGGTAATAGCTGTGCTGTCATGCTTATAAACAACACTTCTTGGTATTTGACATGTTAATTTGGTTGTATTGTGATACTACCAATCTTCGCGCATTGGTTTGTTACATTTTGTATTCGTTGCATTACAAGGCTCATAAACAGCATGTCTTGGTCTTGTAACATTTTGCATTGGTTGTGCAAGGCTTAAAAACTACACGCTTTGGTTTGAAACATTTTGCATTGGTTGTGCAAGGCTTAAAAAATACACGCTTTGGTTTGAAACATTTTGCATTGGTTGTGCAAGGCTTAAATACTACAAGCTTTGGTTTGAAACATTTTTCATTGGTTGTGCAAGGCTTAAAAACTACAAGCTTTGGTTTGAAACATTTTGCATTGGTTGTGCAAGGCTTAAAAAATACACGCTTTGGTTTGAAACATTTTGCATTGGTTGTGCAAGGTTTAAAAAATACACGCTTTGGTTTGAAACATTTTGCATTGGTTGTGCAAGGCTTAAATACTACAAGCTTTGGTTTGAAACATTTTGCATTGGTTGTACAAGGCTTTAAAACTACACGCTTTGGTTTGAAACATTTTTCATTGGTTGTGCAAGGCTTAAAAACTACAAGCTTTGGTTTGAAACATTTTGCATTGGTTGTGCAAGGCTTAAAAAATACACGCTTTGGTTTGAAACATTTTGCATTGGTTGTGCAAGGTTTAAAAAATACACGCTTTGGTTTGAAACATTTTGCATTGGTTGTGCAAGGCTTAAATACTACAAGCTTTGGTTTGAAACATTTTGCATTGGTTGTGCAAGGCTTTAAAACTACACGCTTTGGTTTGAAACATTTTTTATTGGTTGTGCAAGGCTTAAAAACTACAAGCTTTGGTTTGAAACATTTTGCATTGGTTGTGCAAGACTTAAAAACTACACGCTTTGGTTTGAAACATTTTGCATTGGTTGTGCAAGGCTTAAAAAATACACGCTTTGGTTTGAAACATTTTGCATTGGTTGTGCAAGGCTTAAATACTACAAGCTTTGGTTTGAAACATTTTGCATTGGTTGTGCAAGGCTTTAAAACTACACGCTTTGGTTTGAAACATTTTTCATTGGTTGTGCAAGGCTTAAAAACTACAAGCTTTGGTTTGAAACATTTTGCATTGGCTGTGCAAGGTTTGAAAAATACACGCTTTGGTTTGAAACATTTTGCATTGGTTGTGCAAGGTTTAAAAAATACACGCTTTGGTTTGAAACATTTTGCATTGGTTGTGCAAGGCTTAAATACTACAAGCTTTGGTTTGAAACATTTTGCATTGGTTGTGCAAGGCTTTAAAACTACACGCTTTGGTTTGAAACATTTTTTATTGGTTGTGCAAGGCTTAAAATCTACAAGCTTTGGTTTGAAATATTTTGCATTGGTTGTGCAAGACTTAAAAACTACACGCTTTGGTTTGAAACATTTTGCATTGGTTGTGCAAGGCTTTAGAATTACACGCTTTGGTTTGAAACATTTTGCATTGGTTGTGCAAGGCTTAATAACTACAAGCTTTGGTTTGAAACATTTTGCATTGGTTTTGCAAGGCTTAAAAACTACAAGCTTTGGTTTGAACCATTTTGCATTGGTTGTGCAAGGCTTAAAAACTACACGCTTTGGTTTGAAACATTTTGCATTGGTTGTGCAAGGCTGTAAAACTACACGCTTTGGTTTGAAACATTTTGCATTGGTTGTGCAAGGCTTAAAAACTACACGCTTTGGTTTGAAACATTTTGTATTGGTTGCATTGCAATGATTATAAACCACGTGTTTTGGTTTGTAACATTTTATTTTGATTGTATTGCGACACTATCGAAATACAGGACTTGGTTTGAAACATTTTGTATTGGCTAGACTGCAAGGCTTATAACCTGATTGGGTTGCGATACTACCAGACTAAACGACTTGGTCTTGTAACATGTTGCATTGGTTGTATAGCGAGACAATTAAACTACATATCTAGGCCATGTAACATGTATTGTTTTTTCCCAATCAAAGGAAAATAAAACCCTGCAAGTGATTTTATGTCAAGCTGTCGATGGAAAGGCGTTTGGCAATAACATTTTACATTTTATATTAACATGCACAAGATATTAGCCTGTGTGCCTGGCCATCGGGTACCATTACTTACATGAGCATAGACAAGGTATATTCCTGTATGCCTGGCTATAAACACGTACCACTTACATGAGCATAGACAAGGTATATTCCTGTATGCCTGGCTATAAACACGTACCACTTACATGAGCATAGACAAGGTATATTCATGTATGCCTGGCTATAAACACGTACCACTTACATGAGCATAGACAAGGTATATTCCTGTATGCCTGGCTATAAACACGCACTACTTACATGAGCATAGACAAGGTATATTCCTGTATGTCTGGCTATAAACACTCCGTCATCATTCATATCAAATACTCGCTGACTCGACACATTCTTCATCCAATCAGCTTCCTTGAACATTTTCAAGGTCACCGGTGCCCCTGTGTAAATGGGAAATAGATAAGGAATATTTTATGCTCTAGACATACATGGCACGACATGTTTAAATCAGTTATATTCGGCTTAACGCCGTCACAATTGAATTTGAAGTTCATTTCGAAGATTGTTTTTTCATAACATTATCCTGTGTCTTGACTTGTACACTAATAACGAGAATCGCCTTGCCCAAATATGTCTTTTTTCAGAACATCAATACAAATCTGAAACAACCTACAAATTTCATTCGTTACTGTCTTGCTCACATTTTTTCAACGTTTAATTCAACGCAATGTAACTTAATCTTTTCTTTCCAGTGAACCTTTATGGTAAAATCGGGAAAGCAACTAGCTGCTTAGAAAGAAAAGTTTGCATCATTAGCGATCGAATACTTATGGCATCATAGATGTGCTTACTAACAAATTTCGACAGAAATACTGTTCATGTAAGCGGAGTACGTCTGAAATGTATGGGTATAACCCGAATCGAATCAAATGACTGACGGAATTGCATTCTTCATTCACCCGCTCGCGTCTATGCAGTCTAATGTTGAGAAAACAGTCTAGCTCTGCAAGTGGTTATGCCATTAACAAACAACCCCGTTACCATCAATATAAACTCGTCAAAAATGTGATACATTTGAGGAAATGTGGTCTGGCATCGTTGTTATTTGTTTAAATATGTTTAAATAACGACTTGTTAGTTGTGTCTTGTCCGAAAATAACATAGTCCATCTATGCTTATCAGTTCGTCTAGGGAGTCAGTTAAAGAGTATGGGTCAGAGAATGATGCCATTTATATATATTTATTTTTGCAGCAGTTCTTTTATCGTCCCTTCTACAAAAATGGCGTGCATTTCATGTAATAAGACAAATAGCTAACTCGTGCAAGAAACCATTAATACCAATCTGAAAAGGTTACAATAAAGTGTGGTGCATACCCGAAGTCCGAAAGGTTCTGTTTCTACACAGTTTACCCTGCCAATTGGGTTTGTCCATACACATCACTGCAAATAATAGGGATGGGGATTTAACACAGTATACATGTGCAAAAGAAATTCACCCAAAGAGTATCATGCAGACAAGCCTGTGCAAATGGTTAAGCATTCGTGAACGTTAAAGGTGTTTGTCACATTTATCACACAATAACAAATTTGCAAGTCAAAATAAAACGTCGTTAAAACAAAACAGTGCTGTATTGCGGCATATCATTATTGCAAAATAGATAAGATCATATGTTGTAGATGGACAATTCACACTAAAGAATTGAGTGATCCTTACGAATGAAATGTTAAAGAAGTGACAAGTTACAATTTCCAAACAGTTTGGAACAAGTTAACCCATTACCAAACAATAACAACATTAAACCACTTTGTTGCAGACGACTCCGGAAAACATTGTTGGAAAAGGAGAAATTGCTCGTGATGAGCAATTTCTCCTTTTCCCACAAAGTTTTTAGCCCTAGCAAAAGGTTGTTTTTTCAACACATTTTGAAATGTCGTCTGCAAATTGCTCGTAATAAGCAATTTCTCCTTAGCCAATAATCTTTTCTGCCCTAGCAGCAGATTGTTTTTCAACACATTTTGAAATGTCGTCTGCAAGCTCATTCAATTAGGGACAGCCAAAAATGTGCCGTTTAGTTAGGGGTTAATTGATATTACCTATGTTGTTGAGATTCCCATCGTCTAGGTGCCGGAACTGTGTCTTTATGTAGTCATTGGTGACGATACTCGTGTAGTGGGCAGCAGCCACGTGCTATGAAAAATAAGGGAAACCGTACCAGCTCACGTCCATATGAAATTGTTACTTTTGCCAAAATTGAGAGAGAGTTAACAAACAGAATTTCTATTTCTAAGGAAGGACAGACTCGATGGTCAAAGTTGTTACCAATAACGAAAATGCCATACCCTTTTATACTCTGGGTTTCTTTTTTTTTTTATTATTATTTCTTCTTTTGTATTTTTGTCAATCGTTTGGTTGGGCGTCATTTAAAACGATATTTAAGTTATCTGCAACAAAGGTTTACATGCTCTTTAGTACCCAACACTCTTTCCATGAGACTTCATACTTAAACTACACAGCATATAAGGCCTCATAGTATACGGTGCATAATACATAAATAATATCTGGCATGGGACGTGTTCTTGCGTCACGGATGTTACAAAGTTACACAGAGACACAGAGAATCTTAAAAAGAAGTCATAGTTGTTTCTTGTCTGAACAAATGAACCCGTCGAAGATTCTAACCCACAGCTATCCATAAACGCGATCGACACTCTGCCTATACGCCACTGCAGCGACCGATAAAAAATAACCCAGTCACTCAGGGAGGAAAATCGTTCATGCCGTTATGCCGTAAGGTATTTGGATGCCACGATTATGTACAATGTACAAAAATAGCCAGTTTCCACGAAAACCGTTTCCCAAAAAGAATTTGACACAGTTGAGATAAGCTAGAATACAAGTTTGTTACACAACCTCTTTAGGAGACATTTCAAGCGAGTTGAAGTGGTTAAAGAACTAACATGTAGTGTAATAGAAGTTTGTTCATGATTGTGTGATTTGAATGGGAAACCGTGATAACAAAGGAAAACGCCTACCTCAAAGGAGTACAAATGAACGAAAACTTTTATTATTGGAGTAAAACAGTTTTACAGTAAAATGTTTCGGATTTTCATTTTCTGTATATCGTGAATATCTGTTACGTAATTAATGAGATAATGGTCTCTTCATCCATAGCTCCTAAAAGAGATAATCAAAATATGATAGACAAAGATCATTGGCAAAGATTGAAGTTTATCTTCACTTGTAGACATTAGGTACAATGTCCATTGGTCATAGAAATAGAGCAATATCTTCAATGTATACTATATCCCATAAAATGAATATAAATTACAGTAAATACGAGTCTGGAATCAGGATATGGAATAATCCGTATATCAAAACTTACCGATATGTAATTCTGTCTTTGATGTGTACCTGTTAAAAAGAAGTGATCAAATACAGTAAGTCTTGTTTTCAGCGATCGTCGTAAAAGAAGAAAGAATCCTGTTGTACTGAACAAATTGTTGTTTAGAGTTTGCGCTTAATCGGTTTCCTGTGCAAATAAGGCAATGACTCTGGGTGTCCGGCATGTCCATATGATCCCGTTCGAAAAGGCGTTAGGAAAAATCTTTAACCCTTATACTGGAACCGACTACATGATTATGCAAACAGGTTAGATCCAGGCCAGACGCCATGTAAATTGGCGGCTAGCCTGTGATCTACTCTGATTATCTTTCCTCAACAAAATCAATCAGATTTAAGGTTTTGAAAAGCAGACGTCACAAAACTCTATTTTTAGAAAATTACCCAGCATTCCAAGTGTTAAGGTGAATAATTAGGTATTCTGGGTTCAGGTATAAGCAATGCATCGCTTCAAATTCCTATATAAATCGTGATTGTTTGCTTGAATCTTTGGTTTTTGAAAATTCTGATGTTCGGTTGGCAACATGCATTCATAATTCAAATCCTACGAATAGATCAAGCTGATATTACATGGACAACATGTATGTCATTTGTAGGTTTTATTTAATAGCACGTTGTCCATACCAATTGAACCATTGACTGTAAAATATGTGTACATCTCATTGAAATAGCAATACCGCTAGTACTAAACAATACGAGAGTACGTTTAAGTGTAAAGATGATAACAAGGATGATGATAAAAATGATCAAATAGTAAAACAAGCAACATTCGAACGATGTTTATCAATACTACATCTTACCTTGCTGGTTGCGCGGAGATGAGAGTTTTAGAGTCGACATGGTTGTTGGTACTTGGCTCACTGACGTCAGATTTCTTACGTCTCTTTTCATTCGGTCCAAAGTCCTTTTAAGCCCTCTGAGCTTCTTGTCTAACCCTGTGATAAACAAATATAAATTGTATGAATATATATTGGATATGAAACCGACGTAACGATTGATTTGTTTCCTGTGTGGTATTTCTAGCCTAATGAACGTTCTGACAGTAAGTGGAATATGTTGCGCCAATTGAAATGACCATCAAATAGATTGAAATTTCATCTTTTTGAAATAAAACGTCTCCAACGCCCAAAGTGACCTCACATATCTATAGAGTTACATAAAACTATACTATATACTTTATTAAACCTACCATCCCCTTTCATAATCGTGTTGTGGAGATATTGTACAATTAAGTTGCAGATATAGAAAACCGTTTAAACGGGTTGTTTAATAAATAATTATCTTGATCTGGACTACCAATACATGTATGTAGGCATCGGTTTTTAGGCATGAGCGTCATGCGGGTCTCGCACACGTATGACTATGCATTTGTTTATCATGTTTTTATCAAAATTCTTATCATGATAAATCTATTAAGAAAATTGTATTTTTATTTTGAAGGAGACGACTTAAGAAAAGCTTTGTAAACTTGTGAAAACATTTCAATTTTGCAATTGTGATATGAAACTAGGTTGTAAAAGCATTGTGACAAAAGGTGAAATTATTTGTGACAATCAGTTTCCTCGTTTGCCACATTGTCTATTTAATGTGGTCTGCTGCTAGATTCCAACATTTGGCGTTAGGTTGTAATATGTTTAGAAAATGCGTGACGTGGGGGTACCAGTGCAAACATAGCATGAAACGAAAAAATTAGAAAAATTGTTGGTTCAATAATAAGCCACTGTCGTTGAATGAGTAATTAAAATCTAGACACTAATTCAGTACATTTGTAACAACTCCAGTTCAGAAAAGTTAACTAGCAACAAACTTAATTGATTGAATCTCAAAATTCAAAAAAGAAAATGTATTTCATCTGTGTGATTCTTAGGATTCTAGACTATGCTTCGGACAAAACGAGATTTGAACTTCTATACGATTCGAGTTTGTGTTTACGCCAATGTCAACTATATTTCAGTTCCATCGCAGTGCATCTAGCCATGTACGTGATATATTCCCGAGCACGACAGGCAGGGAACAGACTCCGTTTCCATAAGCAGTAGGGTAAAGGGTGCTGGATTTGTGATCTGAGAGGGTCACACATCATTATTTAGGACTCTGTTTCCACAAGCAGTATGTAGGGTGCTTGGTTTGTGATAAAGGACTATAAGTATGGGTAAGTGCTTACGTTTACAACATTTGGGACCTCTGTTACCTCGACCATGGCGAACCTTGCTATCTTTACCGGACTTGGTGGGTTTGTTCTTCTCGTCAACGTCTTTTCTCTTCTCTCTATCAACGGGACTTACCTGTGGGATGATAAAAATAATGTTTTCTGCGTTTTAAGATTGCTTCACAACTAATGTATTTTGTGTTTGTATGGTGTTTAACACCGTATCAAAAGAGGTTTCAGTTATGTAACGGGTTTCCTGGATTCACCAACTCTAGGCTAGGGCTCTGAAGTGACCTGCCAAAGGTCACTCCCACAAAGCCAGAGATGTCGGTGGGGATCGAACCAACGACCCCGAGTTCTTAACCATTGGGCCACACATGTTTTTTTCGTGAATTAGGAACCAGCCTATGGAATAAAAGAAATTATGATTTCTGAGTTTTATGATTGCTTCATATAAAATCTAACCTTTCTACCGACATTTGTCATCAGATTTGAGAAGGAAGGATATTGTTACTTATTTGGTTTATCTCCTTTGAGGAAATTCATAATCCTTATCTTATAATATTGACAACATGACATCTTAAGGTCCTGGGGCCCGTTTTACTAAACAGTTTACGCTTAAGATTTGCGTAAGTCTAAAACAACAAGTCCTTTTATTTCAATATTTGGCAAAGCAATATTGCAAAGTAACACATCATTGGAATCGTCTCTCCGAGACGCTTCCAATGACGTGTCACATTGCAATATTGTACTTTCACTGAAGATATTATCCATGTTAATCAATTATGACTTACGCAAATATTTTCCGTAAGTTGTTTAGTAAAACGGGCCCCTGCTGAAGTTGTGTAGGACCCATAATAGATCGTACAATTTACTGTAGACCGCATTGCTATGGTAGTTAATGTCGACTCCACTCCTAATTACAGTAAGTCCTTTCCAGATACGAAGGACTTACTGTAGTATTTTACTTAACGGTGGAGCTGTAAGTTTTACTTGATGAAAATTATCCCAGCGAATAGTTTCAGTCTTATTCATTCTTATTTAACAAACAAACCCTCTCAATCTATTTAAGGAAATGACCACTTGATTCGAAGTACATCTAAAGAGTGTCAATTGAGTTTTCTCTTAAAATAAACTCATTCTAAGTCGTCTTGCTAGTTTCTATTCTTTACCGCTCGTGCAAATTCATTTTCCCCTTTCGCACTGTCTTTTGTAATATTAAATTCATTAATTTTGGTAAATTTAGTGGGGTTAATGAATTAATAAATGATCTAGCATGCTTCGAAAATATCTTTCCCATGCTACGACATAGATCTACAGCGGCTTAGTGAAAGAGTGTCGGTCTTTTGTACCGAGGGTCCCGGGTTCGATTTCCGTAAGCAGCGAGGTGAAATACTGTAATAAACTAATATTATATACCACGACATCTCTTCCATTTGAAAAATGGGGTGCAACTCTTGGGTTTCACATCGCCGTATAAAGATATGCTTACACATTGCCAAGGTATTATCTAAATGAGTAGAACAGGTGTACACGGGCTCAACTTCCCTTTTTACGACAAAATTCAGGTGACGTAATTGGATTGACGCTAGGCCAATGTGCGTAATTTCGTAACAAAATCGCGTATCAACCATAACTGGGTTAGTTTCAGTTTCCATTCGTGTAAACCCTTAGTATGCTGGGTAATTTTCTAAAAATTAATTATATTCTGTCGTATGTTTACCAAATCTTAAACATCTGCTTGAAATTGATTTTAAGGAGAACTACTCAGAGTAGCAAATAGGTTAGATCAAAGGCCAGCCGCTAATTTACTTGGTGGTTGGCCTGTTTGCATAAGCATGAAGTCGGTTCCAGCACAATAAGGGTTAAACGGAAACCTTCTTTGCGCGGGATTCGCCTTCCTTGTCTAAAAGTGGACACTTTATCTGGGTCAATGTCGATAAAGATGCTTTCTATTAAACCCATTGCCAAACAATAATGACAATTACCCATTTTGTTGCAGACCACTCTGGAAAATATTGTTGGACAAGGAAAAAATGCTCTGAGCGAGCAATTTCTCCTTTTCCCACAATGTTTTCTACCCTACCAGAAGATTTTTTTTTATTTCATCACACTTTGAAATGGCGTCTGCAAACTCTTTCAATTTGGTACAGTCGAAGATTTGGCGTTTGATACAGGGTTAACTGTCGGCAAGAAATATCTTACTACTTATCCCTTTACTCAGTATAGGAATTTGTGGTAGTAAATGTGAATCCAAAGCAGAACCAAAAAAAATAGAGAATTGAAAGAAAAACTTAAAATGAATTGTATAGATAGACTGTAGCATTCATACCTTTCTACTCCTTAAAGTGAAATGGGCTTGAAGAATTGTGGATACATATGTCTCAAAGAATTACATGAAGTTGTCACGTATTTGCTTATGCTGATGTTAACGTAGTGTGTAGCATCACTGCCTTATACTGATATAGTCCGCTGTCTTTGCACTTAATGATAATTTAAACTTTGGAAAACAAAGACGAGACTTAAGACTTATACTTATGAAGTGTTTTGTATCTGTGTGTGACAATAATTTGTCTGTGTAGACTGTTTCTGCTAATTATCAGAGCCTGATGATAATGTGCGACAAGACAAACTTCACAACATACACGAAGCCTCTTGTTGATATAAACCAATATATACAAACTGATTATTTTGAATGTAATTTATGGTTTTATTTTTGAGACGACGGTAACATGTTATGAAAAGCAATTGTAAATATGTATTTGTATATGACTAGAAGTTGTACTTTTTGTCTATGTCTATGACTTAAAGATATCTCCATATATAAGTCTCTTATACTCCTATCAAAGGAGGGCTAATGTACATGTGATATGTAATATTCTATGTTATATGTTTTAAATTTGAATGTACATATGATGAGAATTTGATAAACAATGAACTGAACTATCAAACTCTCGTTTTCCATTAATTCATTGATTTGCAATTGTTGTAAAATAAAAATATGTTCTGTTCTGAAAAACTTTAAAAGAATCATACGAATCATACTATTAACTCATTAAAATTAAAAATACATTTAGATCTATTCAACATATTGAATTATACACATGTAGACTCCGTTTTATTGTAAATGTTCGTGTGCTTTGGTATCAGTTACGAACTAAATATTTTCACTTCCCTTTATCATATAGGCCTGATTTCTCACCCATGCAAGCAGAATTGATAAAACATCGCAAGATGGAGAGATCATTCGAAATTTGTAACAGCTGTATTGATTAAAAACGCGTTATATCCCAGACTTCTGGTCGTTATCTGCCATTTCTTTCAATCTTAACCAGTCAACAAAAGAGATAAAGATACATCGAGACATGTTGTGCGTTCTACCATAGCTCGGTGCATGTTTGTATTGACAAGCAACGGCCTTCGCCCCTGTTGAGTATAGAGGGTCAGACATAATACAATATATATACACGTGGGTATATCTTTATATGTATATTGTTGTATGTTGTACTATGTACAAGAGGCCTTTATCTTCTAATAAACTTTTCTGATATTCTGTTCTTTCTAAAGCTCGACCAACTTAACTTGAGACTAATAAACTTTCGCGAGACATTTCGGGTGTTTCCGTATTCAATAAATAACCAACTAATCTTTATCAAACGAGGTTGCCCGAACAAAAGGACATTGCATACGGATTGTCCCGAGTAATCTCAAGTTGAACTGTAACATAACCTACATAAATGTTAAATGTAAATTTACGCTGAATTCTATTGTGTTATGCAAATATCAAATTAAAAACAAGTCTCGTATTACCTAAGGAAAGCTATACCTTACTTAGTTTTTTCACTTCCTTCTTTAATATAATCTAGAATAATATAATTATAATATAATGTTTTATACTATGAACCGACTTTACTTAAGCCGAATTTGAATTACGTCATCTCTTCTTTTGTAAGATTATCGTAAATCGTAATTTACCATCTGAAGTACAAATGAAGATTTATTTTTAAGTAATTCTTTCAAAAGGGAATGGCCAAATATAATGTTGTGGCCAGTGCATTTTGTCATAAATTGTATATTTTGTGTTTGTAATTTACTATACAGAGACATAATAAACATTATCTATGTCTCTGCACTGTAGAATGATTTCTGGGAATGAAATATGTTTAAAGTTAAGAATTATAATATTATTATCATGATATAAAGTATTATACTATGAACCGCTTATACATGTCTTGGATATGTGTACTATTTCACACAAGGGCGAGCTGACGAAAGAAACGAAATTAGACATTGAATAAAAGTCTTATTTCGTATACAAATAATTATCAAATTTAATGAGTCACGAAGCATATGCACGACAGGTCAAACCGATTTCAAGATAATCAATGCTTTTGTAAAATCTTGGAAAAAAGTTTGATCTGTTGGTTGAATTGGTTGAACAGCATTAAATAGAACATTCACAGCTATTATCATTGATGATTCCGTATAATAGAAACAAAATAATAATGTTTCATAGAATCAAATTTAGTAGTCGACATTATCATCCTCTAACTTAATAAACTCTATGGAAGGATATATGTGCCATTTCAACATATTCATAATAACTGGCTTAGCAACTTTTCATCAAACTATAGAATCTCATACACAATTCATCCTTTTATCACAATGCTTTCCACCAATAATGATAAATATGTACAACTGTGTAGTATTTTGTTGCTTTCGATTAGGACGAGTCATAAAAGCTCATATGGGAATCTGGATAAGACACACATGTAGTAGCGGATAAAACTATTGCCGCAAAACAAGGAAAGTTTTCTTAATAAGGAGTACAGTCAAACTTGTGTTAAGAGGCCAGCCTATGGGACAGAGTAAACTGGCTGTTTAAGACAGGTTGGCTGCTTAACACAAGTTGATGTACACTATAAATCGAACAATGGGACTTTCTGCAGTGGTTGTTTAAGGCAGGTTGGCTGCTTAAAAGAGTGGCTGCTAAACACAAGTTAGACTGTACTTCACTTATATTGACATTGCATTTTGCACAAGGAACAACGAGAACGTTTTACCATATCTTTTCCCTGTTTTTTAAATCGAATCAATCACCAAAAATCAATATAAATGGGAATTGATCTATACGTGTGTGTGTAAATTAAGCTTTACTTTGATTTGCCTTGATTTACCCTTATCTTCATCTCTTAATAAACGTATCATATTTTCCTTTTACATGCATGGTCGATATCATTCCAAAGTATTTTATTTCAGTCACCATGTCAGATTATGTCTTTCAGCATTCAACTGTGACACTATTCATGTTTCGGTTAAGTACATTTTCCTAACTGGAAAATATTGTTTAAGAACAGAACAGATTTTAAGACAGCTTACATTTCCAATCAAACCGATAAAATTACCGATAAAATTTGTTAACCGAGATAATACACCAGAAAACTACCAAAGTAGAGTTTCTCCATGGCCAAAATAACAAAAATGTAGCATTAGGTGGCAATGTGTTATAAGATAACCATCGAGGAACTATTATTCATTTCTTTTTTATTCTGGTCTAACGATATATAAGTTGTAATCATACATTGCTAATCTAATTAAGCCCTGTCAATGAGTCAGCTGATATCTGTTTTCAGTACGTTTTCTCGCTTCAATAACTAGGACAAGTCTGTTAATTACATTATCGAATCCACCCCCCCCCTTTATCTATTTATAGGAACACTCCGAAGCTGCCGTCATTCTGTCATGCAAACTGTTTTGCTGCAATTAGTGAATCATTGCATTCATGTTAAATATTTTTAACATAAGCATCATACAACAGGAATGCTTTGTTTTCAAATAAAGTTTTGCTTCTATAATTATTTCTTTTCAAACCATTTTATTTAGGTTTATTTTTCTAAGTAAGCATGACGTAATTTGTACTTCCTTATGAAATTCCAAATGAAGTCATTACGGGTAATAAACAGCACAGGATTTGGCCTTTTCCTTAGATATCAGCGTCAGTTCCATTATTAGAAAGTTTGTCATAACGAGCATTTTTGTCTATTTTTTACAATAATTGATATCATCATACCATAATGTCATGATTTCAGGAAAATACGTATCTTCAAACTTTAACTACTGATGTTGCTTGCATTTGGGTTTAACGTTCAAGACTTTACTATTAAGGCACATGTCCTTTTTGATGGATTAAACACGGATAATTTTTGGTGGTTGAAATCTCTTGAAAATCTCTCGACGCCCCTGATCACCCGATATTTGTATGACCTAAGAATTATATTTGCCCTTATAATGCTTGGTAATTTTCTAAATATAGATTTTCGTGTCTTCTGCTTTTCACACTTTAAACATCTGCTTAATTGGGTTGAGATAAGATACTCAGAGTAGCAAACAGGTTAGATCACAGACCAGCCGCCAATTTACTTAGCGGCTGGCCTGGATCCAACCTTTTTGCATAAGCATGAAGTCGGTTCCAGCACTTTAAGGGTTAACGTTAGACGACATCTTTTAATCATTTCGTTCGTATATTTTCAGAGCTGACGAACTGATACACCATGCTCCGTGTACTTCTCAAAGAAACCTGGGAAATTGGACATTCTTCACCGAATCCGGCACATCTTGTGAGTAATCCGAGAGAGTGTCAATGCTGTGCGAAAATTGTCGAAACATGTTTTCTAGAAGCGACCAGTTCTAAGTATCAACGGATTATGTAAGGATGAGGGCGACATTGGTGCAGTGGTAGAGCGTAGGCCTCTCGTACCTAGGTCATAGGTTCGATCACCATTTTTGAAGTGAAAATTCCAGGGACTGCTCAACAAATCGGCACAGAGAGTGAATTAATTAATCATCAAGCTTCTGTCACAATCGATGTAAAACGAATAAGTTTCAACTTTACTATAATGTTAGGATATTATGCTACAAATTAAACGATCGTTTAAACCTTATCCTTGTCAACAGGACAGCAAAATAAACGGCGCAAAGTCACATGATAAGAGGTCATAACCGGAAGTGAATTCCTAGGTCAATTTTATACTGGATCCCCACCTTCCATGCATACATCCGATCAGCTTTAAAACAAGGGAAGAAATCAGGGGACCAGTCAAGATTTAACCTGAATGTGCATCTAGTTGTTTTACAAAGTGGAAAGACACATTATTTTCGGCCGCCTAGAACTTCGACAAACATTATGCATAAACTATCATTTTGCTTCACAGCTTAATCGCTTAATCTTTGAAAGCTTCATTATGAACTTGATAGGTATCTCATTTGAAGTCAAAAAAGTTTCTTGTTGAGATAATTCAGGCATTTAATCATAATTGCTACCTACCAATATGAAAAATAAAATAAATACAGTTTATTGTTCTTGTAATTTTGCATCGTCTGTTGATTTTTACAATACGGAGCAGTTACAAATTCCCATATAAAGAATTGTTAAACCCATTACCAAACAATATCGACATTTGACCAGTTTGTTGCAGACGACGCTGGAAAACATTGTGGGGAAAAAGGAGAAATTGCTCATATCGAGCAATTTCTCCTTTTCCCACAATGTTTTCTGTCCTACAAGAAGATTTTTTTTAATTTCACCACATCTTGAAAAGTCATTTGCATTTTTCTTTGTAAATTTTGGACAGTCGAAAATATGGCGTTTGGTAAAGGATCAAGAACAGTAACACTAGAATCAAGAGCTATGTACACGTACGTACCTGTAGGTCAATAAGTGTATCATTCTCGTCCGTATATCCATAATCCCCCGATCCCGTCAGATACTCATAATAATGCCATCCATCGTCATCTACTGCCTTCCCGCCATCCGATTGCATTCTGGGCAGGGACGCCATTTCCTTCCGGACATTTAGAATCTCCGTGTACAGAAAGATGCAGCCCCCACAAGCTGCCAGCGTGATCATACACAGGAAACACGAGATCAATA
Source organism: Cerastoderma edule (assembly GCA_947846245.1). Lineage (NCBI taxonomy): Eukaryota > Metazoa > Mollusca > Bivalvia > Cardiida > Cardiidae > Cerastoderma > Cerastoderma edule. The sequence continues at coordinate 8,732,865 of OX401419.1, read as the reverse complement.
TCAACCAAAGCATTTTCCGAAATGTTGCGGTTAGTTTGTCCTCAAGGGCGGTAATTCTATCCTCACACGTGCATTTGTCCTCCGTTTCTATGGTAACACGTTCGTCCACAAAATGTCCAGATCCTTCCATGGTTTTAGTGGGTTTAATGTTCGGATTGTCAATCGCCTGAATACAGTACAGCCTAAATATTGAAAGAAATTAATAGTTACACTTTTACCTATTTGCGATAAGTTGCAGGGGAGCCTTTCCATCAATTAATGCAGCTTTTGAATTGTAGGTATGTTCATTTTCTTACGTAACTAGAAACTCTGTATAGTTTACTTTTCTGAATAAAAGGCTTATCTTTTAAAGTAAGATATGAACATACATTAAGTGGCTAAAACGACCCATTGTGTTTGCAAAAATGTGTCAGAATGAAGATGTTTATAATTGGTCCGAGTGGACTAAACAGTCCAATACATACAGAAAGCGTTTCGTATATGTATCCAAATTGTATTAAACCATGTCGCCAGTTTGCATGTATACTGTATTTTTCTTTTTGTGCAGATCCCCTGATTCACTCATACAATATACCCGAAATTCAACTACACTCAATCTGCCTTCAGTAGTAAAGCGTAAGTACAAGAATGCGTAATTGTGTTGCATTAATATCAACATCAATGGTCAACCATGTCAGTCTATACAACCAGCACAGTCTAATCACGGACGAGACGATGCCTTCTGTACCATGGCCATTTTGCAAAATGAATATCGTGCACCTCACTATTGGAGCTTAAAGTGGTGTCTCAGATCAGCATGTGCAATTAATTCATGCTGATCTGTTACCTTAATTTACACCTATTTGAATATCCGGATTCCCATACACTTCAGTAGTATATGAGGGTACCCCGGGTTCCCGCTCAATGAGTACACACAATAAACATATTATCTACGCTATGCTAACGTTTACTTTTTGGTGCAGGATAAAAGCCTAAACTCGTGTCTAATACCGCAATATGACGCTTTTGAAAAGAGGGATACATTTCTGATAGAAATGATTTAGGTATTATAAGCTATATCCGTTTAAAAGAATTAACGTAAAAGACACTTCCTGTTTCGGTTTTGCTTTTTGCCAATGGAAAACAGTGATATGAAGCGACTTAAGTCTCCCTAAGATATATGGTGTATCAATTGCAATATTGTTTTTATAAGTGGAGAGATGTAAATTATGCTAAATGAACGCATGTCACCTCAATACTGTATGCCTTTTTACGAAATAACTTTTAAAACGTTAACGACACGTCACAGGAATTATCAATTTGCATTTTTTCCTTTCCTAACTTTGTTTAATAGGCTGCAAGCTTTATTTTGCAATATATCATTGCATTGTATTAACTACTATATATGGAATACTTGTATCCATGTAAATAGCACAATGTATCAGTTGTCCTGAATCGAGGGTTCAATGCAAGTTTATTGTAAGTCTATTGCAAGTCTATTGTAAGTATTTTCAAATTTATGATATACTTCTGGTATTCTTGCATCGAATCATTGACTTGTTGACTGCAATTAAAAAGCATCAAACAGTACCCAAGCAGATGCAATGACCCATTTGATTTCATTTAAACAAAACAAAACTTACAGTTTCGTCCATGCAAATAACACTTCACAAATTGCAAAACTGACACGTACACATTAATAATTGCAAGCACATATACAATGTCTACATCGATGCACATTTATCACAAACGATTTTAGTATAAATTCGCGTCCCCATATAATACTGCGTAACTTTTGAATATTTTTTCTTATCGTGCAAAACCCTGCATGCCTGACCCAGATGATCTTACAATTACCAACTTTCACTTTCGGTGGCCCGATTTTGTAACAGTCCTAACCGTAACATCCACAAATAAGTCTGCACATCTAGCTTAGAACACTGTCACAGGCGATAGACGCTCACACATATCAATTGCTCACTTAATGATATAGCAACGCGCTTATTAACCTATTCGTTGAATAGTTCATGACAAACGCTTATGATTATTTTTTAATTCGTGTAACAAAAAAGTGTATTGAATATGGACGATATACCCCCACTATCTATGTAAACCTAATCACGTGTTTATTTCGATATTATCTTTGATATGCTGAATTAATAATCGGAGCGTTCCAGGAAAGCTAGCACAGGCGACAAAAAGCTCAAGTTGCCTTCATGCAAATACTGCTTTATATCTTTTTGATTTATTAAAATGCCGTTACGAATCGAATTTGCTAATGAGAAACAAAACATTTCGTTTATTTCCTGCATTATAAGAGCATGTTTCAAAAGCATGATAATATGTTGTTATCCGATTTAACTCTTATAGTGCTGGATTAGTCTTTATGCTTTTGAAAACAGGTTAAAGTAAATTACTGGTCTATGATCTAACCTGTTTGCTACTGAGTTTCTTTCCGCGTCAAAATTAAGCAAATATTTAAGGTTTTGGAAAGCAGACGACACAAAAGTCTTTTTTAGAAATTCACCCAGCATTCATTGTCAAAGGTTCAATGCTAGATTATAGTAAGTGCTTTACAAACATGAATAACTTACGATAGTCTTGTATTTAAATCTTGGTATGTTAACTCATATATATAACATGATTGAAAAACAAAACGTTCTCTTATTATCGTTTGCTTTAATTGAATGCTAGTAATTAACCAACTTTTTTCTTACGTTTAGCCCTTACTAAGAAATTAAGAATTTTGTTTTTTTTTTCATACTGTAATTAGACGCGTTTCTTTTGTTATGATTTCTCTTGTTGCATAGCAACTGATTTTGAATGTTGAATGAGTTTTCTGCAACAACTAATTTAAATTATTTGCAATAGAAGAGTATGAGGAAAACGTGTTAAAATAGTTATTGCTGATAGCAAGTAACTGTACCTATTGTAGTATCGATAAACATTCAAACCATCATATTTAACTTGGTTTGACAAAATAATTTCTAAAGGAAGGACGCAGATTATGTTACTCCAAAGAATTTATGTTTACAAGTTCATTAAAGTAAAATGTTATATGCGTTTTAGCGACATGTTACTCATATTACAGAAACCAATGCACCTTCCCACTACTCGTTTTCTTTTTCGAAGCAGACGTGTTTTAATTCAAGTAAAGTGCGACGAAGATATCGATACATGTATGTTAATGCGGTCCGATCTATTAACACCATTTTAATTTTATATACGAGTAATAGTGCACTCTCGAGCAATTTGTAGCTAATTGAAAGAAACACAATATTTGAGGAATTTCTCCCTTTTTCAACATCGTGTCTACCATATATCACAAAATAAGCATTTCTTCATTGCTTATAAAAATTTCTTCTTTCTACCGGTTTTAACCGTCATAACTTCAGATGCGAGAGATTCTGTTCGGATCGAGTAAACCAGTGATCAGCACTGGTTAACTCAATCCGAACAGAATCTCTCGCATCTGAGGTTGTGATGGTTAAAATAGGAAGAAAGAAAAACAATTCCTGCAAAATGTATATCCTCAAACCTTTTTTTAAATGAAAACAATTTGCTTTCTGCAAGAAACGTACGATAAAAATTCCACCAATGCGAAGCTCAGAGTCGTTTTATTAAACGTAAACACTAGGTAATTTATTATCGTTTTTAACAGAATGTGTGTGAAATTGTAATAAACTAGTTTCTGCTAACCTTGGTTTATATATATAGGGCGTATGAAAGCTGTGAAAACCTTGGATTTTTCTTCAGTAAAACAATATACTTCCCTGTTTAACATCGTAGGCTAAAACTGTTTTTATACAGTTGTATCACCATTGTTTAAAACGCCCTTTGTTCTTATCTATATGGTTGAGCCTCTGCTAGTTTTCGATTTGACTTTCGTTATTGTTTCGTCATTGCAATAGGAAAATTAGACAAAGCCACTGAGCTAACTCACTTTTTTAATCAATCCTCGTAAAAATCATCAATGTACTCAACACCAAAAGCAGTGGGAGGAGCAACATTTTCATCATTATCATAATTATCGTCATTATGATAATAGTCGTCATCATCATTACTTTTAGTATTGTAATTATTACAATTGTCCTTACTACATGCAACATCATTATTGTTACAATGGTCATCATCATCATCATCATCATCATCATCATCATCATCATCATCATCATCATCATCATCATCATCATCATCATCATCATCATCATCATCATCATCATCATCATCATCATCATCATCATCATCATCATCATCATCATCATCATCATCATCATCACATCATCATCATCATCATCATCATCATCATCATCATCATCATCATCATCATCATCATCATCATCATCATCATCATCATCATCATCATCATCATCATCATCATCATCATTAGTATTGTAATTATTACAATTGTCCTTACTACAAGCAACATCATTATTGTTACAATGGTCATCATCATCATCATCATCATCATCATCATCATCATCATCATCATCATCATCATCATCATCATCATCATCATCATCATCATCACATCATCATCATCATCATCATCATCATCATCATCATCATCATCATCATCATCATCATCATCATCATCATCATCATCATCATCATCATCATCATCGGCAGTGACAATATAATTGGGATTCTCGATTTATTGAGCAGTGTCATTATATTTACAATCGTCAGTGCTACCATCAGCACCATTGTAATGACAATCAACACTATCATCACGTACCCAAGGTAAGAAAAACGTGCAGCGAGACCGGGACTCGAACCGTAGACATCCACATTACATTTCCATGTATTTTTCGAATGTAGACAGTTGAGTGATATAAGGAGGCAATATCTTTATAACTGGTATACCGGAAATACACTTGTAGAAAATGTTTATACTTTAATGAAGGCAGATAATCCAGCAATAATTCGCAAATTATCTATCTACATATCTTTTATCATGAAAGCGAAAGAGTCTGAACTTAACCCCCAACAAAGAGTCTAAAATTGATAAAACGCTTGCCTCAGAATACTAAATATTTTAAGATCTTCGTTTATTCATATATATGATTTTCTTACCTTAGTTTATTTAGCTCCCTTCCAAAAGGATGTAATTTCTACCTGTAATAAGTTAGGGTTACCTCCTTTTCGAAGGAAGCGTACGACTATCGCAACTCTAGAGATATGTATGTATTCTATAATATATGTAGTATGATGGGCCGGAGGCCTTTATGTACATTACAAGATTTGTTACCTTGTAACCACAAACCGTGCGAACGATCCCCTGGCTGAGCTATCCGTCCCGCTTACACATTTAACTCTACCTTGCAAATCGAGACCCTTACTACATACTGCCCCCACACAATTGGAATTCGTCTCGAATTTGCTGGGAACAGGACTCCTTTGGGGAACGAATCTGGGGTATCTACCACTGTAGCTTTTGTTGGTCATTTACGTCGAACACCAATGTAACCAAGGTGAGAAAAGAGAAAAGCATGCAGCCAAACCGGGAATCGAATCCGGGACCTCGGCGAACCGTGTGCACGCTCTTCCGACTGATCTATCGGGCCCGCTTACACATTCGACTCTACATTGTAAATCAAAACCCCTACTTCAATCACATGTATCATTATTATTAAGAAAAATATTATCATGGCATCATAACAAACGTGATACTATTTTGGTTTGAAAAATGTCGTATTGTCATTGTTAGCCCCAAATGTCACATCTCTCATTTAACAAGTGTCACCTCATTTAGACGCATGTACCGCAAACGTCTTCGCATAAGTATTATGTCAAAAGAATAAACTCTTTTATGAACAAAGTATTCCTTTTATCGTAAATGTTCTCAACTCATTAACCTCCCAGAATTTTTATTTTTGTTTTATTATGATAGTGGCGTCTGTTTTAGCTTTTAATCTGGGCCAGTCACATATCAGGAACAGGGTAATCATTATTGAGATACATTCTGTGCGAATTACATTGTCAATTCAAACTGTTAATGACGTTTATAAAAGAGCAAAGGTTGTCCGACTTTTTGGGAGAAACCCCAAAACAAATGGAGATCTGTGGCAAAGAAATGCAACTGAAACCAACAAACAACACCATCAGTAAAAGTGGTGCAATGCAACATAAGTCCACAGTGAATGACCTGATCGGGCTGCAATAACCACACATTCTTATCCATATCTTACTCTGTGATACACTTTGGGGAACATAGAGTCTTGAAAGAGTTCATTATATTTTACCATGTAGCTCGAAGTAACAGATTCTGGCAACCATGAGAGGACAATGTGCATGTGAAATCGGCACGGTATTTTACGCTTACGTAACAAAATATATGACAGTGCATGAGGTATGTCGAACGAAAACGAAACACGGACACTTGAAAAAAATGATAATCCATATAGACTGGTTTTTTATGTCATGCTACGGAAAGCCCTCGGAAGCAGAAACCGGAAGTATCAAGTGTTGCGCGCTTAAATATTGGTCACAGACCCAATCAGCAAGCTCGTTGTGTTCCGGCCTTAAACCAGGAAAGTAAATATCAGTATTTATGCATTTTTTAAATTGACCAACACGATTCGGAAACGTCACATTACAGATACACTAAACCTTAGAATGCTGGGTAATTTTTCAAAAAATAGGTTTTGGAATCGTCTGCTTTCCAACATATTAAATATCTGCTTAATTTTGATGGAGAAAGATACTCAGAGAAGCAGACAAGTTAGATCACAGGCCAGCCGCCAGTTAACTTGGCGGCTGGTCTGTGATATAACCTGTTTGCATAAGCATGAAGTCAGTTCCAGCACTATAAGGGTTGAATAATAAGTACGCTCACTGAGATATATCTGAGAAATGTTTGTAGCAGATGGAGAACTTCCGTTACTAGGATTCTTAAAGGTGGTTGTTTGCAGACAAAAAAAAATTGAAGTTGAACATTAACTTCCTTAAAACGGCACAATAGCTGTATTGTTGTATGGAACGCATTAACAAATGGTCATTGGAAGCCAAAGTTAGTTCATTTTTTTCTTCGTATGTTTACAGTGAATTAACAATGTATTTTAATCCCAAAAGCTTGACATTGTTTTTGAGATCCATATCTCCATTGATCTCGTTGCCACAAGTCATTAACTCGTTCGCACGACTTATTAATTAATACTCGTAGCCATGACATAAATAGAAAACTACGCATGTTACCTCTGTGTCACCATAGCCTTCTAATACCGAAGAAAAAAGGTCAACATACAATGAGGGGACTTTTTCGCTAGTTTCTATTCCTTGATTTCTTAAGAAAAATGTAACAGACGAGGGGAATCTACCGAAAATATCGTGACATTTACGAACATCTGCATTAGACTGTGATTTTAGAGTAATTGCAACGATAATTTGTTAATGGATACTAATTATTTCGTCATCAGAAACAGCGCAGGAAGACATATTATGGATAAGAGCAAGAAAGGCCCAATCTATACAAAAGTCCTTAGTTTCCTGTTCAGATTCCGTCTTAAAATCATATTGAATGTGTTCACTTGAGTTGTTCAATTATTTTATTGTGTTCTGTCGTTCATACCTCTGCCAAAGGTAATTGAGTTATAACAACCATGTTATCCAACAATCCTGTAACAAGTTAAATAGAAAATCAAAAACAGAAGCCAAACTTATTATTTATGGATGTGTAAAGGGAGGTAATCAAATGATGAATATGACACATCTTCACGAATAAGGCTGTTTGATTGCTCTCCCCTAAAGATCGCTGCTTTTGTTATAGTCAAAATGTAGGCTGGAGTTCATTCCCTTTATCACTGCGTTAGGTTCCATTCGTCACATTGGATGGTGAAATTCTTCATTATCAAAAGTCAGAGGGGAAAACACAAAGTTTCTGCTAAATGCCTTGTCAAATGCCTCATTGTCACTTTCTAACATGAACGTATTTACTTTGATTATGAAACGTGAGGTCTATTCTAGACTTTACGGAAATTTAACTTGGAGTTGGATACCAAGTTTAATAAAGGTTGGTAAAATAAGCTTATACATGCCATATATACGTACCCTAGTGTTACCCTTCTGCGTTTTCATCAACATCAGAAACAATGGCCTAGATAAACGAGTTAGCAAATTGGAGATACACTGTCCTACTACTCTTTATCATCTTAAATAATCGCTCGTACTACTATTAGAAAAGATGTAACACACATTGATTATGAAGTGTAAAGTATATCTTGATTAAGTTGTTTATTCATTTAATTTTTTTGAAAAATTAGGTAGAAACAAGTGAAATAAGATAAAACGAGTTCTCTTCATAAACACCTGAGTCGTCTGATGCAGTCGCGTTAATTCAAGGCAAATGGTAAGTATTTGTCGGTGGTCTCATTTGCCAATTTGCCACCCAGAAGGGTTCATACATCAAGGCATTTATCACGATATTAGACGTGAAGTGTACAACCATTAACGCTTAGACACCTGTAATGAGTTTGTCTAAATATTAGTGATTTCAGTGAAGAATTGTCCGATCTTTCACGACCAAAACGCATTTATATGGACTGTTTGTTGGATGGATAAAACAGAGTGAATCGGTTAATCTAGGACCTGTATTAAACTTGTCTTAGTCAACGCAACGCGTACAACAACCGTAATATAATTATATTTGAAATTGTAAGAGTAGATACAACAGGCAAAGAATGTGGCTTGAACATAACCAACAGAAAATACAAACCCCGACATTTTTATCTGAAAACTAAGAATTTGAAGAAAAGATGTGAATGTTAATTGTCGTTAAAACAGTCTTGAATCAGACACTAGAAAATATATCTTTGAATGATTTGCATGGTCAGTTTCTGCAATGTTTTTTTTCTCTAAAATGTACAAGAAACGAGTGATGTCCCTTAGATAATCCAACTTTAGGAATATAGCAGTGCGCATGTGAGGAAGACTTTCTTTTGGTGACATGGTCAGTACAAAAAATTCATTAAGATGTATTTTCAGAAACCACAGCGCCTATAAACCAATAGATAAATGAACATGACGGTGTGTTTGTGGTTGTCAATCAATCACACTACATCATTGGTCCAAAATCGCGAGATCGCAGGACGTCTTCTCAACCCTCAACAGCGAGGTGCAAGACGAATTGCGCAATCAATTCACCTTTAATGCAGACAAATCGATACCTTCTTTTAACAAGAATGTTTACAATCGTATAAATAAGGTTAACAGCATCTCATTTAAAACACATGTTCTGTGCCATTGTTTCCCGAATGGCTCTGACTGGGAAAGCTGTTCTCATAAATTGAACGTTATGGGATATAATGTTTTTTGTTATTTACCTATATAGTTTACATCGATTCTGAAGGGAGCTTGAAGCTTTTTCAAAGTCCCCCTCGATGACTGCTTCCTGGATACTGAACCAGTACTCGCGCTGATTTGTTAGTCACGGTAATTTTCACCTCACCTAACGGCGATTCGAATCCAGGACAATTGGTAAAAGCTACCTCTGCTCCACAGTCACCCATATATATCAATAAAGATTCAGTAAAATTCGTTTATGTGCTGGCCAGCAACATGATTTGTTTTATATCGCATCTTCTGTCGGTAATATTATAAGTGGTAGCCATACTCCCTAAATCGGTTAGAAAGAAAAGCACATCGAAGTGATGGGGGTATCCCACTACTTTTGTTAAAAGGACTACCTCACAGATAGAGATTTTCATATCTTGTTTTAAAACAAAATGTTTTCTATGGATAGATTAACATCGGGGATCTATAAAGTTTTAACTGGATTAAGGATACATTTCTCAACCTCATTTATAATTGTGTGGTAAAGATATAGCACAAAAATCTTGCAGGTATAGTAAACCGTTTAAACGGTTTATCTTATTAACGTTAATCTAAACTAGAGGTGACTATAGGTAAGGGGTGGTATCTTAGATACCATCATAACATGGGTCTCACTTCCATTTAACTACACATGTGCATACCTTATATTCGTCTTGAAATGATCAAATGGGTGAGAGTTTGCCACGCTGCAGGTCACCGATGCTCCTCTCATTTCTTTTTAATGAAAATACAGGTAGTCGGCAACTAAGAAATGATATAAAATGAAATAAGGCTTTGTGTTATGTGACAATGATAGTTTAAATCACCATTTAACATTTTGTCGCTCAAAGAACACATTCTATGAGATGGTCGCATTGATTTCATACACTATTTGAGTCGCCACTAGTGCTTAGCATTGCCTTATCAGGACTCCACCATACTGTTTAGACAAACAACAAACAGAGACAAAGGAACACAACAACAGAAGACAAATATTTGAGTTGGGCACTGTAAGGGTTATGTAATCGCAGCGACTTAGAGCAGCATACTTCCTTTATAAGCCGGTATTATCCGAGCATGGAGAAAGCTCCTCGGAAGTCATTTGACAAATCACGGATTAATTCTTTTAACCCTTTCCCAAACACCAAAATTTCGACTATCCCGAATTGAAAGAGTTTGCAGACGACATTTCAAAATGCGATGATATTGGAAATTAACCTTTATGATAGGGCAGAAAACCTTGTGGGAAAAGGAGAAATTGATCGTTACGAGCAAGTTTTCCTTTTTCCACAATGTTTTCTAAAGTCATCTGCAACGTGGTCAAATGTCGTTATTGTTTGGGAAAGAATTAAACATGGTTCAGTGTGCTTTGCTTGGCCTTAAAGCTGCTTGTTCACAGACAACCTGGAAACATAGGAAACCTGGAAGTTAAAACTTAATTCTTTTTAAACCTTTGCCACATCTTTGATGGTCTATGGTGCGCACTGAAGAAAAGGCATTAAAAGCAAATTATTATGTATTTTTGTCTTAATTTTCAGAACATTTAGATTGTTAATTAACATGTATCTAAATCCCAAGGCTTTGCAATAGTTTTGTGATCATCCGCATATACATTGTACATACTTAGATATATTACCGCAGTCTAAACCAGCAATGCTTTCAATGGCTATTATAATTCTATATCATACAAAACAAAAATTGTATACTTTCAACGACATGCTATTTTGACTTTTAGGTCTTTTCACATTTGAACACGCAACTTTATTTCCTCCCATAGTAAAACGATTGGTAAAGGAAGCATGCATTGGCTGACGGCAATGATTTTTCAAGGACAGTGCCAAATCCAATAAGGGCAAACATGTTTGACCTAAAGGAAGCGTTAAATGTTTCCCGATCATGACGATTTTTGAATCAAATTTTTAAACCTCTGTTCCATAATCTCCAGATTTGACGCCCTAGCAGAAAGAGAATATAAAACTATTGTGACAAAAGGAGAAATTGCTTGTGACAAGCAATTCCTCCTTTAGTCACAATGGTTTCTACTCTATTTCGTTAAATAAGACATTCGTTCATAAGAATTTATTCTCTGCTGTTGGCTATACAAGACATCAACTTTTAATTTGAACAGTTTTTAACCAAACACACATTTCCCTTTATCCTACAATCACAGACATATTTCAAGATTATATTCGCTCGCCGTTTTCAAATACTTAAGAAGTCTGCAGTTCCCTCCCTTACAACTATATTACGGTAATCTTAAAGAGTATGACAGGGAACCCAACTAAATCTTGGGCAACTGAGAAGACATGAATGAAACGAAGAGTATGACGGTGTCAAGTAAGTTGCATAGTATGCATAGTTATCAAAATCTAAGGCTTGTTGGGGCATATTAGTTGGACATAAACAACACTAATTACTGAGTTTAAACTCATTAATAAATCAGATATACGCATATTGAAATCCTATTTGCTGTTTTTTGAATATTCAATAAAAAAGAATTGACATTTCTACATAGCTATGAAATAACTATGAGATAAACAGCGAAAGAAATAAATCTGTATGCTTTACTGGAGGACAGTGGTCAAGGGAAAGAGCGTCAGCCTCGGGACACGAGGGTAATGGGTTCGAACCCCGAGAGTATCAGTACTCTCCTTGCAACCTTTAATGAATCAACATTTGAAGCGAGTGCTGGTTGTGCATCAAGGAAGTAGACTCGTTAATTATTAATCTATTTTGTAAGAACTTGTTTCATTTTCGATTTAGAATAAATAAGATTAGCAATACTGGAGATATTTTACAGTTTCAATGTAAAATGTATTTGCGGCTTTATGACGTAGTGTATGAAGGGGATTATTGTTAGACAAGAGTATTGAAAAAAGATGCTGTGACCGTCTTGGTAACTACTGGGGCTGATTTCTGACACGGCACCACTTTTACAATTGATGAAAATAGACATAGCTCCCTGAAACGGCCATCAAATAAATGACCCTTCATAAAAACAAACCTTTGGGAAATATGGAAATGTTATTATCATAAACTAACGTTTTGGAAGTGACCTCTTTTTTCTTTTCAGTTGTATAGATATCATCCTTTTTCCATGCATTCGTTTTAAACCGCCCAGAAATTCTCATTTAGGGAATGGAAACATATTTTGTAAATGATTATTGAGTTCTCATAGAATCATCTGATAGCAAACTCACAACTCTTGGCGGTAGGCATTTAAACTTTTCCCGTAACGCCACTTAAACAAGTCATTTCTCAAACGTAATTCAAGGTTCCGCGAATAGACCCTTCGGGGCACAAAAATACATTACAATTTCGATAAATTTCAATTATGGTGAGGAGTGATTCGTATGGGAATGTAATATTTACGGAATGAGAATTTTAGCTCGAAGTGGACATGAAGTAGAAATCAATCACTCTTTCATAATGTTTGCCGCTTTAAGGACGAATCAAGGAGAATGACTGTGTTTTAAAATAATGGTTCGTCCATTTTTGATTGCGTTGAATATGAAAAAGAAAGGAGATTCACTTCTGCTGGGGGGGGGGGGGGACATATCCGTATCGTCGGTGTTAGACTGATATGTTGAGGGTTCAGCGCAATACTATAGCAAGTGCTTCACATTTGTGAAGCACTTGCTATAGTCTTGTGCTGAACCTTTAGGTTGTTCTCTACATCTTGAAATGAAAATTGACAAAGACTATGTCCCATCGAGAGTATGTACTATAATCTATCGAAATAGAAACAGTCCTCTCAATCGATAATCAATTAGACTTATTGACTGACATAAGGCGCGTATAGCAACACTATAGTACATATAAACGGTCAAATGTATGATATAATGCAAGTACAAACAGATGGATGTATAATCAGCTGCGACTTCCAATTACCAAATGATACTTTGTTTGGTCAACACAATGATAGCGTTAGATGTTCGCCTTTGTAACTATTGGGCATTGCAGTACATGTATATCACAATTCCGTGTCCTATGCTTTTTCACAAGAAATCCCCAAAGAGTTTCCAGGGTACAATTTGAAAATCAAATCAACCATGTCAATAATTTCTTTTTTTTCCCAACAACAATTCTGTACTGACGCTAAACTGTCATTTAACAAACCTTTTAAATTGGGATAAGAAAGAGCTCAACGTTTGGGATATCTAATGTTAAACAAAAACGTTCTGAATTCCCGTCAGGGCTTTCAAGACGTTCTAAACGTATGTTTTAAAATTTGTAAATACAGACACGAGAAGTAATAATCTTAGAGGCGATTCCAGCATTGATTGAATTTTATATAAGAACAGTGTGTCATTAACAGGGACATAAACACAAAATATTGACATCATACAATCTTTTTTCAAAGCAAGAACAATATAATGTTTAAGAAACCACTTGAACACAAAGAGTAAATGAAGTTGGAAGACTGTTTTTAGTATTGTCACATTGGTTGCTCGAAAATATCACAATCGCATTTTCATTGATTTTGTATCGAACCGAGTAAATGAACTCAAACGCACCCGATCAGTGAAAAACACTGTCGTTCACTGAGCGGTTGTGTTGTCTATATATACACCAGCAAGTCCTCTCCAACAATGCATTAGGTTCCTCATTTGCATAAACGTTCAACGAACGTTACAATTTCATATCAACATTGTAATCTGTTTTTTATTTCAATGTTAAGGTCCGTTTATAAATGAGTAAAGGGACATGACATAGAGCACGTATGTTGCCCTGTAACGATTACCGAAGTAAATAAGTGACATCATGGTAGGCTGTGCGAATCCTCAAATTATAAACATTGGAGGATCACAATGGGTAGATGTTTCTGTGAAATTATAAACAATCTGACGATTTTCCTGTTATACATTATTTTTTGTATTATACTTATCTAAATAGACAATATTTAAATACACTATGTGCATAAACAAATATTCTGCAAAATAAGGCATTCCTGATTAAGTGATGTACAATTGTATCTCTATTGTACGCCTTACGCCATGTTACCTCATTTATGGCATACGCACAAGAGAAAAGAACCAAAGAAACATCCATGATAAGACCACGAAATGTTTCTTATGACCTTTTATCCATTTGTCATGATAGTTTCTACACAAGACATAAATAAAATGTGTCTTCATACACCATAGAAGTCGGTCAGTGTTGTTTTGATTTTGGACGATTCACACATATCCATACGACGATTCACACATATCCATACGACGATTCACACATATCCATACGACGATTCACACATATCCATACGACGATTCACACATATCCATACGACGATTCACACATATCCATACGACGATTCACACATATCCATACGACGATTCACACATATCCATACGACGATTCACACATATCCATCCGACGATTCACACATATCCATACGACGATTCACACATATCCATACGACGATTCACACATATCCATACGACGATTCACACATATCCATACGACGCTTCACACATATCCATACGACGATTCACACATATCCATACGACGATTCACACATATCCATACGAAACATTATATTTGGTGACGATAATAACCTTGTTTAGTATACTTACAACATGAATGACATATCACTGCGTATTCATCATTCAATAGTTTTACTATGATGTTGGTGGAAGTTAATTACGGTTTGACTGCTCGTAAAACACACACAAAAGAGTTGTATAAGTCAGCTGTTTCTACGAAGTGTTCTCTTCTTCAAAACAACGGTTTGTCACCATTGCTTTAGGAAAACGGTGCGGGCGCTTGTTGAAATAAAAGGACTTTGGATTTGAACCGTTAAAGGTACGTGATTTAAGATATATAATTATATTTGTACCAGGCCTACGAAAGAGGCGTTCAAGCTTCTTCATCGCTACTTTTATATATGAAGATTCTCCCAAAACATAGGATAGACATATAGTTAATTAATTAATCTATTAATGAAACCAATCCGTTTGTCCCGTTGCGTGACATCCACTGGGGTTATTTCCTTTAATAATCTTTGAAGACAGTGTAGGCGTTTGAAGCCTTGAATCGAGTACCCGAAACGGAACTTTCTTGACTTCAAAGACATAACAAATAAACAAATCCGCTCCTTACTTTATAATTACAATCTTTTATGCATCTGCTGCAAAATTCTTTAACCTTTATAGCGCTTGAACCGACTTCATGCTTTTGCAAATAGGTTAGATCAAGGCCAGCCGCCAAGTAAATTGGCGGCTGGCCTGTGATCTAATATGTTTGCTACTCTGGGCACCTTTCATAGAAAATAAATTTTCAGATATTTAAGGTTTTGAAAAGCACTCAACACAAAAATCTAATTCTAGAAAATTACCAAGCATTCTAAGGGTTAAAAATTCCTGTAACAAAAACATTAAGAATTCATTGAGAATCGGAATGATTTCATACTAATATCATACAGGACTTGTTTTGCATTTTGTCCGATTCATCTTTTCTATTGTTTTTTTTTTTATTTCGAACCGGTCAAAAATTTCCATATGGTGGAATGTGTAAAGGGGAGTGTCCCACCTACATAACACAAATTTAACCATCAGGTATAAATGCATATCAGAGACGAATCAGGGATAAAAACAAAGGCGATCGAACACATTTTCCGTCTCAATTTAACGGCGTAATTGGTGTAAACTAGTTTGATATATATTTAATCGCGATGTAAGAATGCAGTGATTCACTTGATGTTGGTGGTCGATTTGTTTGTTGTGGGGCTTGCATCGAATAAACAGTTTGTGGGAAAAGGAGTTATGTGTGTAGATTTCTTGTCGATTTATTCGTGTGAATGACATGGATTGGTACAATGTATATTATATCTTTCTGTGCATGTGGTATTATCCGTATAATTTGTTTTGTTTAATATTTAACTTTTTCGGGAATAGTGCATATCTTTTGATAGTGTTGCATTTAGATTTCGATACATGACAGTCAAACTTTCATCCAGAGTTATTCGTCAAAGCAAACTGAATTGTGTGCCTCATTGAACGTACAGAGTAACGCCAATTCGGTTTCGTGGTTAAATGGTTTGCTGAAAGTACGATTTCTTATCATCTACTATGTATGCTAGCCGATATTGAATCCTTTTTGGTGGCATAGTGTTCTGATGTCATGAATGCTTTAGAAGAGAAGACATCTTGCTTATTTAAACAACTCTCGGATGACTTAAGGTTAGTATGTACATGTATACTGTATCCACGTTCGCTTTCAGGTTATCTTTAGTTTAGATTAAAAAAGAAACATAAATTGGAATGACCATACGTTTTATTTGAAATGATCAGGAATATCTGCAACGACTTCAAACATGTCACCTATAGCTGCACTTCCTTCGAGGTGACAAGCGAAAACGCAGGACTTTCTTGGCAAATTCATTTAAGATCCATGTAATCAACTAAGGTTATAAACGCATCCGTTAAGCTAAAAGTAAATTCCGTTCATTTATTTAAATGAGAAAACCATATCCTAGTTCTACGTTGGCGTTATTCGTGTTATAAAGCGGATTGTTTGTCAAATATCCTTAATAAAGGAAGTACCTGAGTACTGGTACAACAGCGTCTTTAGAGGTGGCTGATTTCCGGACATTTTCATTGCTTTGTACTCGGAGACTTGTCTTCATATAATTATTTTTGACATCAAAAGGTGAACTTTATATTATAAGGAGCAATAAGACATGTTAATCACTGAAGAGGATCAAATGTTAAATTTGATAATATAATGGTATCCTTGACCATTAAACAAATGTGTTGTGTCCAATTATTTCAATTTTTACATAGAGCTAATGCTGCTGAATTGTAGTTTCTTGATTTGCTATTCAAATAGTCATAGCTTATCAGTTGGTATAACCTTTGTATATTCGGTAGGCCCCATCGACAAAATGGCCGCCTCATCAAGAGATTGGTATAATAAGTGTTAACTTTTGTTAAGCGACTTTCGTATCTGATGAAGATGTACGTCATCAATTCTGACCCATAGTCTATATCTAATATTGAGCTTCCATGGCATATTGGTAAAGAAAGCAATGTGAGAAATACATGCAATGAGACCGGGTCTCAAACCAGCGACCTGCGAAAAAAAAACATGTAGTAATTCCACTAACTGAGCTATCCGACTAGCTCTCTTATTTAACTTTTCCTTGTTAATCGACACCCACTATAATAAGAGAACAGATACGTGAAATTGTGAGCTGTTTCTACATTTCGAATTACGGCCCTGGATGGTCCGTGTTATTATTGAAGGAGGTATACAGAAAAAGTATTTCGACTTGCAAGTCATTATCGGCTAACCAATCACTAGAATATGACATTTGAGGGTCCAAGGATCACGGATATTTGCCATATCGATTCGATCAAACGGAAGTTGTTGAGAAAGACATCACTCGCCGAGAAGTTTTAGTAAAAGAAGAAACTCGTAACATAATAGCTACTGTTGAAAACGGCTTCATACGTCTATCAACCAAAATATGATTGAAAAGTCGTCTATCGATAGATAACGAGAAGTTGTTTGAAAACACAGCATAAGCCACATTTAGAGAAGTTTTAAGAAATGTAGAGAAGCGACTTTACCGATTTGTCATTCGATATCGCATTTTCTTTCAGGCGTTTGAAATCTAAATCATCTGAATGGAAGTGTGACCAAGGTTTGCCTCCAATTAGGGTGAACATCTTTCAACATATTCCCTCTTGTTGGATATCGTTATTGGTCGTATCTGAAAGGAACAGTCCTTATCGTTTATAAATCGTATAATAAATTTAATTTCTTCAATTTCTTTGTTGGCAACCATCGACAATTTCTTTATGGCAATTTACAATAACATAGAATATGG
This sequence comes from Cerastoderma edule, assembly GCA_947846245.1. Classification (NCBI taxonomy): domain Eukaryota; kingdom Metazoa; phylum Mollusca; class Bivalvia; order Cardiida; family Cardiidae; genus Cerastoderma; species Cerastoderma edule. The sequence goes on along the minus strand of OX401419.1, from coordinate 8,714,747 downwards.
CTTAAACAAATAATGAAAATAGTTCAAAATGAAACATTTTAACAAAACTCGAAGGGTGATATTTCGACTTTTATCACAGTGTTTTCTTATAACATTTTGCTGGTAGTATGTTTAGCTATGTTCAACTGGAGGTGTAGGAAAGGGTTTAAACACCGTATAAATGGCAAGATGGCGAGATTAAAGGCAGTTTTGTTCGGCCATAAATGTAAATTGAAAATGCGAGCCACATACTTCTGTCGTGTCATCGATATACATAAATCAAGAAAGGTTCTGATGGCCTTATGCCCTACGACCATGGTTTAAGATTAATGTCTGTTCAATATCCATTCAAAGTTAATAAACACATTTTTTTTCTAATTAGCTAAGCAATCGACAGTTATAATTACATTTCATGTAGCTTAACAAACGTTGATAATATACTGATCAAGGTACAGGATAGTCAAGACACATATTATCCACTCTTCTGTTCAATGTTTCTGCAAATATATTATAAAATCAGATCTTTTGAAGTTTCGGGAAATAGGGAGGGGTGCATGAGTAAAGTTTTGCTTTGTGCAATAAAAGATAAATATATGAATTAGACTTTTGAATGTCCAATCAATCACGTTAACATTTCGAATTTTACTGGTTCATGACAAGTTTCTTTGGTATATTAAAATTGACACTGGTGGTGTCAATCTATTTCAAAAGGCTCGAAAATGGTGTCTGGTAAGAACAATGATAGCCGAATAAGTTTTTCTGTATGGCGTTCCTTTAGAAAAGGTCTTCCATAAACAGAGATAGCTGCATTCCCAAGAGAATGATATAAACTATATGATATAAAACATTGATAATAAGAATGTTGCTATGTCGGCTAGTTCGTCACGTATAGTTCGTGACAAACCACAGTTCCGTCGTTCTCGTGTGGTCATTAGGGACGCTAGAGTCCTCGAATCCGACACAAGGGCCTGTCTTTTTAAGATTCTTACCGTTTTTGATGATTTCGCATGAAGGAAAGAAAGTATACATTTATTAAGTCAAACGTTTTTGAGACCTACATGATGATAGCATCTAAACATTACCGTCGTTTACCCATAGACCATTCAAATTTAGACCATTACATTGTTTACAAAATAAACCGTTTAAACGATTTACTCTATCTGCAAAATAAAAGTCTTATCTATCCACCACAAGGTTATGAAGGGGGTGATAAGTGTATCAAAGGTCTAGTTATACGTAAATCTATAGATCTGTGATCTCATTTTATCAGTACAATATCTTCTATTTCAAGAATGCCAAATTATCAAATCTGTGAAATAGTCACTTTAAGGTCGCTATATCAAAGGGAGACCCCCAATTAACACCATCTATATTCCGACTGTACCAACCACGTCTAGACGGATGACACAAGCCTAGAATGGGAAGATGAAACGAAGTGCTATTGGGCTACCCGGGATCAGTCTAAATATAACCCATCGGGTTTGAGCTTTGATCAGTAATCTGATTCAGATATTGGCTGAACAAACCCTTTTTCGAATTATTTCTTTGTCTCGCATATCTGTTGTAGACAACGATGGAAACTGTTTACGTGTTATATTACGGCGTCACTTCACATAATCGTGTTTTTTTATATTCAAAGAACAGAAAAAAGCAGACTTTTATTTAGACTTGTACAAAGTACATCATCTACAACATATATAAAGTACAATTTGATGTCAACGTGACAAACATATACTGATAGTAACAAGAAATAGTTATGAAAAGAAAACGAAGAAAACATTTATTTTGTTATCTTTGGAGGTAAACCGCGATAGACTTCGAAGACATGTCATGCTGAATGAGCCAAATACAATACAATACAATGATTCTATTTGCAATGTTAACGAAGTCATTTGCATATTACAAAATAAAAGAATATATTTGAAACAGTAATGCTTTTATGAAAGGACGATATATGAATGATCAGTAACATAAAGTGGAGTTATAATGGGTTTAGAAAGCTCTGTCTCAAAATATTGCTGTATAAATGTATTTAGACACGTTTAGAATTTATTTCTTTTGTTGTTGTTTTTTTATGTCATTAGGCTTTTGATTTTGTAAAGAATGCATGTACAACAGGTTCAAACCCAAAACGCTTCCGCTTGTACACATCGTGGACCTATGGAACACACCAGAGCCCCATGAAAGAACTTCTATTAACCCCAAGAATGGTGTGTAATTTTCTTAAAATAGATTTTTGAATCCCAAACCGTAAATATCTGCTTAATGTTGATGGCGAAATATACGTAGAGTAGAAAACAGGTTAGACCACAGGCAAGCCAATTTACTTGGCGGCTGGCCTGTGATATAACCTTTTTGCATGAGCATGAAGACGGAACCAGCACTATAAGGGTTAAAATGTAGTATGAAACAGCCTTTCTATCCCAATTGTCAAGCAGAAAAGGTTCAACGATTATTGCGATATACGAACAAAACAATTGCTGTATAAAACTGTAACCCGTATAATGTTGGAACCGATTTCATGCTTATGCAAACAGGTTATATCCAGGCCAGCTGCCAAGTAAATTGGCGGCTGGCCTGTGATCTAACCTGTTAACAACGTTTGTATATTTCCGTATCAAAATTAAGGAGACATGTAAGGTTTTGGAAAGCAGACGACACAAAAATTTAGTTTTTAGAAAATTACCCAGCAGTCTAAAGGTTAAAGGAGAAAATTCACTGTTGAAGTTGAGTAATGGGGCATTAAGCCATGAAATTGAGTTTATCGTCATTTTGGTTAGTTAATGGTACATTTTGATAGTAATTTTGATTTATCATATAAACATAAAACCACTGTTTTATGTGTTAGACAAACAATAGAGTCACGGCACAGTAAAACAAGCTATCTATGTGTTTTAGAAAGGATATGAGAGTATTCAAAAGTTGGACTGTCAGGATTTAGTCTGGATTTTGTTATAGACTGTTTATAACTATATAGTCTCGTCTGGTTATAATGTAATGTTAAAGGACAGGTTATACAGACAAGTCAGGATATTGTTATAAACTGTGAATCTGTCCCCAAATACTTGATTGTTGGTACCAAGGTAAAACATCATGATACGAGTACAACTTGTCTTTTGAACAGACCATCACTGTTTTATCAAGGTTAAGTTGATTCCTGTTTACACACAACCACCTAACGCCAATTTTTTGTGTCTTAGGAATTCACATCAGACGGCAAAAACAGACGGTGAGAATTTTTTTATGAAGTTCTATGTAACAGTAGGATAAATTGCTCATTTGGAGCATCATTGCCCTTTGACATGATTTTATATCTTTTAAGATTCCTGCGGTAAATGTTTTAAAGAGTATTATGGCGTGAAGGGTTAAATGTTAGTTAACAAGAGTAGGAGCGTATCTCTCAAGTAACAGGTTCCTTTATGAACGGGGCGTAGGCCTATCGTATCATAATGATACCGAATTGAACCTAATTTCTATACAGTTTTTATAGAATTGTAAAATGCAAATCGTAAAAGAAACAAACGTTTAGATGTGAACACTATCAATCAAAACAACAACCTTTTTCATCTTAACTTCCTTATTTTTTATGTTGGTCTTCTGCTAATGACAAACTTTGAATTTTCCCTAGCCCTCATAGAACATATGAATAATATTCTCTCTGTGTGGCCAAAGTTTCTGTCCTACACGAGAAGCATTTTACATTTGAATATAATTCCCTCTGTAACAAAACATTTGTAAACATATTCCCAGATATCGGGACAGCAAAATACCTGGTCGAAATTGCAAGCACCAGCATCCAACAAATTGAAAAACATTAGATAAACATGTGGACCATTTTGACAAAGGGATAAATTGCTCATTAGGAACGATATATCCCTTTGTCACATTGGTTTCGAAATGCTTCGTTATTAGATTCGTCAAAGTGGGATAATATGTGATAGGGGATCGAAAAGAATGGGGCTACAAGGATCAAAACTTTTTGTACACACCTGATCAAAAGCCAAAGTTCGGACTGGATATTTGACATTCCTTTAGAACCGACGCATTGTGGATCAATCTGTTTAAATGCTGTAGTTAATTTCGGTTTTATTGTCTCGTAAGATCGATTTGTGGTTGATTTGTTTGTGAAATGGATGCATTTAGGGGTTTTATTGCAGTTTTTGATAACCGCAAGTACGTATTCAACTTGTAACATATTTATCCCAAATTTAACTTTTTTCCTATCATTTCTTCTTAAAGAGGAAATTCTGAGTTTAAACATTAACCTATTATGTCATTTGTGCTTTGTGGATGACTTAAATTGATACCACTGTCAATGGAAAATCTTTGCATGACATAGTAAAAGTTGCAAACTGTTAGTGATATTGTAAACAAAAAGCAACAAGATAATAATTAACCTATGAAAAATTCCAAGTTTTGCTTTGGTTATTTCAAGTGTCTTCTGGTTGAATCCAGAGAAAGTCGTGTTATAACTTGAAAATCATTGTCAAAGCGATAACTCCAATCAAACCGAATTCTCATTCGGCAAATCTCGACTTCCTAACCTAAGGCCGCTAAATAACATTGATAATGCTTTTTGTGTTTTTGTATCTTTTGTTTATATTACTTTTGTTATGATAACCTGTTCTAAATAGGTTGATTTCTTAATATTTTGAATCAAGTCTTGAATCTTAGGGCATATAGACTCATCTCTTATAAATCCATCATGGAATGGCATTGTATCTTTTATGAAATGAAATTTTTTTGTTGCAAATGTTTTTTATGATTGTACAATGATGAGATGTAAATAAAGATTACGTCTTGATAACTGATTTAACGCCGCAATATAACGGACAACTCATGAAAGCAAAACCAAAGGAATCCATATCATCATGACGAGCCATTACTTCGTCTCATACAATAATACTCGATACTACATACATCGTGTTACTCCATAAAGGAAAATAAAATACTAAGACCGGGGTAATATAGGGTCATAAACCACCCTTAATGTAACCAATACATAGGTAATTTATCGATAGTATCATAGTACCCCAAATGAGGAAATAAATTCCTCGGTCAGATTACACGAAAACCAATTACTGTTAACAATCGAATGTCATTCACGTCGACCCTTTACGTTATCGGTGAACAGTTCTAGGTCGAATAATGCGAAATAATAGTCTTGAATATATGTCAACTCAAACATTCCTATATAAAGGGAAATAGTAAAAAGATATGTAAAAATTAAGTTCACTATATTTACATTTCATCCGTGTACAATCATAAACCATTTTCAACATAAAATTTCATGTCATAAAATGTTCAATTCCACTATATTATGGAGTTATAACAGATGAGTCTTAATACTACAAGGTTCAATACATAGTGCATTTATGTTGAGATAGTGTAATTTCGATAAATCAGAAACAAACAGAACTGAGTTTATCTTTATATGATCTTGTTTTAGAATGTTTCCCTTGAAACGGACTTACAAAAGTCTGCATATCTGGAGCGAAATCAGGGATTCTGTGATAGAATTGGTATGTTACACTGTCCAGATTGAGGTTAACAATAATTGTATTCTGTTTGGTCAACTAAGTATTTATTTAACTTTATTGATTTAAATAAAGTTAGATAAAAAGTTGTTGGAAGCATAATTAATTCAAGAATCGTCAATAAAATGTATATCTAAGTATGAACAGTCTATTTGCGGTAGATCTCGAAATTGTTGCAAAACTTTTTGGTCAACTTACATAACCAATTCACTATATGTATATATAGACTAGAAAACTGAAACTATTTTTGCTAGCAATAGTTAGTGCGTATCAGGTAATAGTACAGCTATTCTACAGTTTAAAAGAAAACAAGTTTTAACTCCCAAATCCTAACATCTGTTAACAAGCAGCTTTAAACATAAAAGTATAACATCAGGAAGATGCAGACAACTTCATCTCTAACCAAGTTGTGCAGAATTTACTTGTCAATCTAAGGCTATACTTTCCCCATACATCTGCTGGTATGTTGCAGTGCCTTTTTTTTTACATCAAACGATCTGGGCGAAAAACAAAGGTTTTTGGGAGTGAACGTCAATTTAGATTTACTTGTATTTTGATCAGAGAGTTTACTCGATACGATCAAAGGGCGGGTTTGCCCGTGTGACGGGGCATTGGGTAAGGTTGCATGCGTTGTGTATAAGTTATCCTTATCCACTCTCACAGTGACTACCATATCCAAAGGTACATTTATAATGTGTTATTTGTGTGATTTATGTCATTTCCAACCTTCGTTGAGTTGTATCCGGTGTTCACTCTATCTACGCCAGTGATTCTCATGGTTTGGTTTGTCTCATGGTTTGTCATATAACAATGCTAATACAGAGTTAATTCATTGATAAAAGCGTAGTGTGTGTTGTAAAAGTTCTAGTCACGCATGCGTGAAAGTTCGTTTCAGCAGATACACTGGTATAAAAGGATGCTCATTGTTTATTCATAAATGTAACAATACTATTTGTCTAATCTATTCTTTAAAAAGGATTAAGTATCATGTCATGAGTTTCATGAAAAAGGGTCCTTTTTCACACATATCAAGTGCATTCCAACTACGAGAAAAGAGAAGTGCTACCCTCCCAGACGTATTCATTCTTCAGTTTAACTCATTTAGGACTAGCTTTATAACAACATTTTCTATTATGCCATAATATAGATTTCATGAAATCTGTGCTTCTTTTTTTTAAAAACAAGCCGTGAATGACTTTTTGATTTGATTGATTTTCTTTGACATCAACCTTAGAAGATATAAGGGTTATAAAAAGGGTAATGCGCTTTCCTAACACACAACCCCCCGCATGACTGCCCGTTTCCTAACTCCGCGACCAGCCTGGTATTTCGATACGAAAAATAATTATTTATGTACAAGCTAATATTCCTACATGTCATTCAAACTCCTATCAACACCTGGTTTAGTGTCGACATGGATTCGATTGGTCTATCCGCATCATTGTGTGGGGATATGGAAACTGGAAAACAACGGAATTTGTGGAATCGTTTATTTGGATAAGGTAATCCATTATACACTTTGTATTTTTCTTTACTTTTTGTCTTTCCCAAACAATTACGACATTTGACCACTTTGTTGCAGACGACATAAGAAAACATTGCGGAAATAGGAGACATTGCTCGTCACGAGCAATTTTTCCTTTTCCCACAAGGTTGTCTGCTCTATCTGAAGAATGTTTTTCATTTTCATCACATTTTGAAATGTCGTCTGCAAACTCTTTCAATTTGGGACAGTCGAAAATTTGTTGTTTGGGAAAAGGTTAATGTTTCGGTTAGCTCGTAAATATTTAAGGTTTGCTTTCTGTAAGTGGAATATTTTTCTTTTTTGAAAATATCAAATCTGTTCTAATTTTTCATGTATAACCGAGACATTGTTGACACAACCTTGAATCCTAGATTCTAAGAGGATTTTTAGGAACCTCTCTTTTTAACGACATTTTATTTTATCTATTTTCATTATTTCTTTTATCTGTCATCTTGAAACAAGCGAATTCAAGATACATAACGAATAAAAACATCGGTCCGTATGGTAAATAGTCGATCAAGGCATCTTAATGCATTAGCTATGTGTTGAATCCGAACCATTTAGCAACGAATCAATAAAAATCTTTATCGTATAGATTTGTTTCTTGTTAAACGTTAGACTTTTTTGTCGTCTGCTTTCCAAAATTTAATGAAGAAGGATATTCAGAGTACCAAACAGGTTAGATCATAGGCCAGCCGCCAATTTAATTGGCGGCTTGCCTGGATCCAACCTGTTTGCATAAGCATAAAATCGGTTCCGGCACTATAAGGGTAAACGTTTGCAAGAAAACGTGTTAAATTCTAACCAACCGCAGCAACCAGATAAAAAAGTCTTTATCGTATAGAGTTATTCTTTGTTAAGAAATCAACATTAATCATTGATATAGTGATATCCTCAATGAACTAACCCATGTCGTCACAATGGTACATGTATTAGCTCGAAATCAAGGCCAGTATTGGCTAAAAGGAGAAGTTACACGAGTTTTACGAAAAACGTAAAAGATTCTTGCTCCAATTAGTTGTCTGTTCCTAGGCTCATCTGTTCCGAGACGAATAATTTCCCCATATTCACGGAAATACGTTTTAGATTGTTGCGGTCGCTATGTGCGTTTATTTTTAGTCAAACGGAATATTTACACAAACAGCCATCTGTTTTAGTGGCCGAATCTTCATTAATCCTTTATCACACACGTTACCTATATATATCTCGCTTTATTTATCAAACAACAAAAAAATGCTAAATAATAGTTCCTCGAAATGCAGTATCATAATTGATATCTTTTATAAAAAAAAAATAACACTGGTTGGGAGGGAGAGGAAGACATTGTTCGTCAAGAGAAATGTCCTCTTTTCCCACAATTAATTCCCATTCCATATTGTTTTTTCTGTGAGAAGTTTCGAACTCCCTGTGTATGAAAAGAGAAGCGTTCCGCATGTACGTTAGTGAAGACGTTACAGTAAAGACGGTAAGTGAAAGAAAACGAGCGCTTTCAAAGGTCGTAATAAAGACATAATAAAGATGTTGAAAGGAAAACAGGCGCCGATCGGCCGACAATAAACGGGCTAGACGTGGCATTCGAAAGGGGCATGTCAGCCTTGCATTTGGTTTCCGAATTCTGTAGTATTCATGTGGAATTGTTATCATTCTGGGAAGGTGGGTTTAATCTACTCTCAGGCATATTTCCTGCCTATGATTCGAGAAAAGCCACAGGGACTCGAAGACAGGGAAAAATAATGGAGTAATTGCTATGTATACATATCCATTACCCTCTAATAGTATCCTAACTTCGATCCCTGTGAGAAATGCATTGTGGTAAACGGATACATTTGTGCCAACGTTTTCTGCTTTCTTTCTATTTCTTTTACATTTCATCCTATTCGAAAACGGTGGATACCGTTTTAATCAACATGTACATGATCTAAACGAATGATAACTTCATATGAGCCTTCTTGACAGAGATTGAAAGAAATTCTCCCTGGCTTTAGGAAGCGACAAAATGAAAAGCAACAACAGATGATTTCAAGCCCTGTAACACTGGTTATTGTTTTATTTAGCTTCTATAGCATCGTCTGATCCTATGTCTGAATGTTGAACTTTTAACTGGCCTGATCTGAGCTGAGCTGAATGCAATATTAAATTATGCAGTATGAAATAGTGTTTTCTCATTGATATCGGCTGCAACAAAGTCGTCAAATGGCGTTATTGTTAGGAAAAGGGTTAAAGGAGTAAAACGCGGTGGGCAATTTCTACTATTAACAAACTTGATAACTTCTTGTATGTAAGTGCCTTTAAAGCAAGATTTGAGATATAATAAGCTAATATCCTAACATTTATTTCTACTCTAACTCCTCCGTGAAATACTTTCTTCATCAACACCTAATGTTCTTTGTGTCAGCATTTTTTCGTGACAAAACATTTGAAAACCAGGTTTATTGAATCTATTTACTGAATTCGTCATATAATTGATAATGAAATGTTAAAATGGTGAAACAAAATTATAATTTAAGCACTTGTCAAATTTTGATATCTGTTGAAGAACAAGTAAGGTTAAACAGTGTGTGCTTTGGTTCCAAAAAAAACACATATTGTGAAGCACGGCTTTAAATACGAAGTTTCATAACATCACATATCTTGTGTTTCGATAAGTCAGAAAACAAAAGTAATTCAAAAATGATAGAGAGTGATTTTGCGATCTCCAACATCATCAGATTGGAATTGAATGTATTTAAAACATTTTCGACTGATACAAACTTACCGAATACTCACAGAAAGGGGTTATGTTAATCAAAGATAAAACGAGAAATGTACTCATGAACCCACGGGACCTGAGTACAACATCTCAGATCTCTTATTACATGGCATATTCGTAGAATCCACCCTTTCAATAAAAGTACATGATGGAATTGACAACTTCGTTTTAACCTAGCAGACCAATTTTTGATTTGACAGAGTTTGTATAAGACTTGGAGCGATATAAGTTGTGTAGGTTGTGTCTTATAGATTTCGTTTGTAGAAACAAATGAGAAATTATTTATAACAAAGCATAATGAATCCACTTACCACTTTGTTACAATGTTTTAAAACGTTTACTGTGGCGAACCCTGCAAAGTATTTTGTAATAGCTAAATGTTTACCCCTAGAATGCTGGGTTACTTTCTAAAGATATATGTTTGTGTCGTCTGCTTTCAAAAACCTTTGGTATCTGTTTAAATTTGTCGAGGAAAGATGCTCAGAGTTGCAAACAGATTAGATAACAGACCAGCCGCCAAGTAAAGTGGCGACTGGCCTGGATCTGACCTATTTGCATAAGCATGAAGTCCGTTCCAGCACTTTAAGGGTTAAACTCATTTCTGTTTTTGAAATATCTATCGCCCACCACCAACCTTTGATTGAGCGATGCATTAACTTCAAACCCCTCTCGTCCATTGATCCGCCATACATCTTTCGAAGAAACTTTTTCTTAGATCATGTAGGATCGAAACGTCCTAAGGTTAAACAGGCAGGAAATAGGTTCTATTGCTCCTTGAACTGCATGAACTTGTATAACTTTATTCGACTGTATAATGCGAGGATAGTCATGTGCTGATTATACTTTCATGATTGATTAATCTAAAATAGACCTGGTTTGAAGGATTGACCATAGTCTTGTTGGATGGTTTTTAAATTATTCAATGAGTTGAGTTTTTCAGTAACCCCTTTACACCATCTTGATTCATCTTGACGTATTTGTGTCAAAATGTAAGGTACCGAGAAGCGTAAAGGAGGTGCGCGTGAATGTATTGCACTGACGCCTTTAACCTATTACCTCAGCTCATTACAGTCGTTTCCAGGATCACATGGTTCACAAGCTGAGTAAACATACATCAAGGCGTTTTTATGCTGATTTAAGGTGTGATTAGGACTTTTTTGTAACTAAGGTCATATAGCATTACATCCAGACTAGCTTTAAAGTCGAGTCTAGGGGCTTACACTTGGAATACGACTGCCTTTCTATTGATGAGTTTGGGCCGCTTTACCGTTTGCTCCAAAAATACCGTATTCGACATACCTGCTCCAAAATATGTCAAAGTCATTTTGACTCATTTCTACAAATGAAGCTATTACATGGAAAAGTCTCAACCCAATGTACTAACGAAAATATATCTTGATACCATTTTTTGTATTTGTTGGGGGATGTGTTTACCAACGCTCATACATGAACATAAATAGCCCTGCTAGCCAACAGTAGTATAAGTTTATGCCATTTGTACATGTTTTCGTTGGGTTCGACGATACCCCCTTCCCCTTGATACGTCTGATCTCTCGGTGGTGTCTTAACTAGTAATGGTGAATCCCAGAATGTGTAATGTAGGTGAAGAACTGTTGACACAATGTTAACGAAATTTCGTTCTCGGAAAGTACTGAAAAATACAACTGTATATTTATGTATTGCTCATGTGAGAGCCAAGGGGGAAGGGATTCGAACTAGGATGGCAGATGAGAATAACAAGACTTATGTTGAGAGAAAGGGACATTTATTCGAAATGTCTTAAACAAAAGGTAACTTTTCTATCTCTAATCCAAAAGCAGTCAACTGGATCAATAAAACATTTAAGCATTGAACTTAAACATAGTGGATATACCATTAACCACAAACCTATCAAGTTGACACTATAGGACCAAAACCATGCCCTAAAGTATAAGATATTAGTTACCAAAACCAATTATTCACATCTACCATACTGGGCGGCCAACCAAACCGCAGCACAGTATGGCACATAAGAACAATTACCACTTGATTAAAAGAAAAGAATACACATGTTCTTATATTGAAACATATTTTGCAAGATGTGCATCGAAAAGAAAATTAACATATCTGGTAAAGCTTACTCAACTTTCCCATGTACCTGTAGCAGTAAAGCCAACAAGGAAATGAGCGTTCACCCTAACGATGCCGAATACAAGCAACAATAGTGCATGGAACATGTTATCTATATTGCACCTATCGTAAAATGCATGCATTGGTATGTGTGTTTGATGACGACAAAACACCACTTTAACAATGTACAGTTATCGCTCTGTGGCAGTTCGCTTATTCAAGTAACCTTTAAGAAAATGTTTTGGATTTGTATAAGGATACGTTGCATATTGCGTGTTGTTTGCTCTGTTGTCGCTTTTTAAGTTATAGTCTTAAAACGAGAATTTGTTCTTATATACATAGTCTTACATGTAACTCCTCTTTTTCCAACAATGCATTTTATAATGAAAATTCTCCTTTTCTTCAAAGCGTGTGAACTTGGGCAATTAAACACCATTAAAACATCACCGATTTGCAAAAGAAATACAGCAACTTTCAATTCTCTCTTTCTTAGATAAAAATAAACCTAGAACGATTCTACATATCTCTAACTTACTTTTTGAGACAGTTCAATGTTTGAATGCCATGACCATTACAAACAGACTAAATGTTTGAATAATCAGCCGTTTACTGTAAAGAATCATGAACCCCATATTTCACCGGAGGTGGAAATATTTACGCATGGCCCGGCTGGGTTGTAAGTTTAATGATTTGTAGAAGCGTGTTTTGACGACTCATCCGCAAGCAAGGCGCGTGCACATCAAATAAACACGAACACTTTATTGCGGTCACTTAAAACACTAATTGATATAAATAACATCTTGATAGTTTTTCGCATTGAATAGAATACGGTTGGTAGAGTGGTACCATATGTTAATTTCGGATACAGCCATATACATCCTTTTCATCAAGTTTGAAATAAGAATTGTTTGCTTAAATCGATTTAAAGTGATATGTGTGGTGGTCTCTCTTGATTCAAATATACTACCATCAACTATTTGTGATATAGGACAAAGCACTGTTTAAAAAGGCGAAAAGCAGGTCGAATTAGATTGTTTTTGGGGTGTATATTTAGATTTCAATGCTTCTTTTCGAGGAATTCAATTAAGTTTTAAAGCCAAGTGTTAAATGTATTTTATTCTTTAGTTCACCTGCAGATTGGTATTGTTTGACTGTGTGTGTGGTGCAGAAGGAGTTTTCATTAATTCAAATGGGACCATTATTTGATTAATGTATCGGAAATATTAATTTCTTTTTTAACTTTGGAACACATTCTGTTCACTTGATATTAATAAACACTTCTACAATGTGGTCAAAATTTGTTGGATACTGTTGTATACATATGAGATTATTGATTTGGTAAGAAAGATATTCATTTATTTTGCTTGCTTTATTTTTCACATTTTTTGTTGTTGTTGTTTCATTCTCTTATTTTCCACATTTAAGTCCATAATAAGCACATTTTAACTCGTATTCAATTTTTTTCAAATCATTGAGTTCCTTTTATCTTTTTAGTTCTCTTACTTAGTTCGTATATTCTTCCTTTAACATTTCGTTTTCTTTCTTCCTTGTTTCATCTAACCCTCGTTATAACCGTTTCTTCTGCTTTTTGCTCTTTGTACAATATCAAGCTTTCTACGCGTTAATGCTATCAATTAAAACATCAATTTGCTACGAAATCGCTTAAAACCGCTTGTTTTCAGATGTGAAAAAATTTTGAAGTTAGAGCATTTTTTCTTTTTTTCTAAATTTTATAATAGCTACATTATTGTATGAACAGTATCCATTGGAAGCAAAACAAGTCTGTATTTAAGTTTTAGGGTCTGTTTATAACGAATATATACGTATTTTGAAACAAAAGCTTTGTAATACTTATGAGAGCTACATGTCACAGACTGTACATATTTAAATAGTTCTTTAATAATTCTTTAATAATGTTTTCAATAGCTACTTCAATACTTCAAAAATACGTGGTCCAAATGCCATCTCCCGATTAACTTTCGAAATGCTGAGGGTTCTATTCCGTTTGACCAGCCCTGATGGGCAGTTAAGTTCGATCTTTTTCGGCATGATTACGAGTCGGACATATCTAAAATGATGTTAATGCGATGGGAAACCCATATATAAATAAATCAAGCACTATTTCTATTCGTCCCAATGTTGGCAACTCGATAAAACAAAAAAGTCCCTTATCTTTTTGTGCTTTGTTGTTGCTTTAAATTTAGGCCAATTACCAAACCGCACATGAAGAAATTAGTTACGTTAAGATCGCGGTTTTATAATCTAAGACTCAGGTTATCTGATGATGCGACTTTACTTTTATGTTGGCTTAACGTAGATCTGTTTTTATCGTCACATAAAACTTGACATCGGATCACAGGTCAAAGAAGTTGAGTTAACATTTAATAACGACATTATCTCAAGAGCTTTAAAGGAAAGAAATATCTGTGGCAAATTTTATCAATTACCTATTATAGTCCACATTCAACCCTTATACAGCTGCTACAGACGTCATGCTTATGCAAACAGGTTGGATCCAGGCCAGCCGTACATTGGCGGCTCGCCTGTGATCTAACCTGTTTTCTTCTTTGAGTATCTTGCCTTGTCAAAATTAAGCAGGTTTTTAAAGGTTTCGAAAGCAAATAACACAAGAATATATTTCAAAAAAAATACCGAACATTTTAAGGGTTAAAACTTAAAAGAATGTTTGAATTATGTACATGTATTCCATTTTACTTTAAAATTGTCACATACTTAAAGACGTTATCTACATTTTGTGATATAAAAATAAAAATAGGGCCTACATATGTACAAATGTATAATGATGTCAAATATAAGCTTATAAAGTTTATAAAGTTTACAATTGATATTCTTGAGATTATGCAGACAAACGCATTCTTTACTAATACTGATCCATTTCTTTATGCGTCACAGTTTTTCTAACCAAACATTCACCCGTAATACAGCTCAAAAGATGCTTCATTGAAGATTGGCTGTCCTCTTTATATTTTACCTTACCTAGGATAAAGTCGTCTGACGTAGATACCTACAAACGAATCAATTTGGGTTTTACCGCAAGACCCCTGTATATCTGATTTGATGAAGCTGTTAAGTTTAACAGTCGTTATAATGGCGTGTTAAATGTATAAAATTCGGTTTTATTTCCTAGTCTATCAGACATTTCGATCAGGTCGTTTCTCGTCGTTAAAACCATTAATACATCGACCACTATTCAAAGGAACCCAAATTAAACGGACATTTTTGTACATTAATAACACTCGCTCTCTCAATAGAGAAATGAATCCACCTAAAAACGCTCTAACCAATTCGGACAAGAAACATAGTCTGTATATTGTAAAATGTAAGTCTATAATTATTGATGACTTAAAGTATTGCATCGCTTATGCGACCTACCGCATATAGACTGTACATACTTAGCTAAATTGGCGCTTCCCGATTTACTATGCTTCCAAAAGCTACTTTTAATAGTATATCAAACAGCAAAACAAAAACTGTATTGTTTCGACGCCATTATATTTGACTTTTAAATTTACTCATATATGAACAATCACATTTAATCATGATTGCCATGTTTTCTATATGTGCGCCTTTTCGAGGCAACCACTCGCATCTAGACAAAAAGAACTAGATGTTGGTAATCAATTAAAGCGTTATTCACATGTAGTTTTTAGCTTTCTTTATTACTTACTTTTAACTAGTAAACTCTCTTTTTCTGCAATGTTCACACAGTACAATTGGAGTGACTAAGTCTCAAAACGTCATCCCTTTTCCTATATATTAAATTCTATATTTCCCAAAATGACAGTTGCCGACCCTGTCAATCTTTTAGATGCATACACTATAGTGAAGAGTTTGGCAGTAAAAGCGGTTCATTTTACAGTTCGTCTGTTTGTCAAATTAAAAGGTGTATCGAACTGCGTCTAATAGAAATCTCCACCTTCGTATCATACATGTTGTTGACAGCCAGGATCGAACATTTATCCGTGTTAAAAGTGAATTAAACGTTGGGATTAAATTGGATATTTACTCGACCTATTCCCTTCGAGATTAGACAAAATTGAATCCAAGGGCAATCAAAAAGGATAAATCACTCGTAAAGAAGCATTCCATCCTTTAGCTAAAGTGATTTCTAAAATCGACTGCAGTAAAATATATGTAAAGAACGAATATTTTGGAGTAATGTGTTAAATGTGCATATGAAAGGGTTGTCGCTTTAAAATTCGAATTTCTGTGTTGTCTCAAGAAGTTGCTAGTGAATTTCTTTATTCTAAAGTTGCTGAACATCTGTGTTTGTGAAAAAAACGCTTCTATCCATTTTTGTTCTTTGAACTCTTTCCAATTTGGATGATTTCGCATGACGGAAATAATAAGGTATACACATGCACAGACAAACGCGTCTAAGGCTAATATGATGATGGTATCTAATGGAACTGTCGCTATCCTACGGTTAGTTGGTATTTATACCATTGCTAACGAAATAAACCGTGAAAACGTGTTTCGTGTATTTGCAACATAAATGTGATATATCTCCGCTTCACGATTATGGAAGGGATGAAAAGTGGATCAGTAAAATAGTTTTGTGTAGCTCTATGATGTTTGTGATATCATTTTATCCAATGAGGACATTGCATTTTAAAGAGATCGAATCCTCAATCTATGAGACAGTCATTTTAAAAACGTAGTTAACCAGTGTGAAAAAACAACACCGCGATAAACATTATCGTTGTTTGGAAAATGCAAAATTATTATCATAAGTAAAGGTCTGAATCAATGTGCTATATATGACTAAAATAACATAATAACCATGTGGAATCGCGTATAAAAGAGAATGTTAATACATTGTATATGGATGCATGAACTACTTACATATCGTGTACACTATTAATACTAAATGCAATTTGTTGGAATAGCTTACTAAAACGAAATGTTAATATCTAAATGCATGAACTGCCGTCAGATCGTGTCAAAAGCGATCGCAAGTTGTTTCCATCTATCAGACTAATAAATCTAATTACATGTTTGATATTTTCAGGTAATTCTTCAAAGTGCGTGAAATAAACACGGATATCTCGGGTGACATGTCAATTAAGGCTGTTTACGATACATGTCAGTGTGTGTGTGATTGACAACATCGCCGTACCATGGGGGTAAGTGTACGCCCACAATCTATACTATCAGCCCCTGCATCAATTAGACCCGTTAAGCAAAGGAACGTGAAGAGAAGTACGTCTTTGGATCCTTGATGGTGGAGGCAAGTTCATGGACGAAAGGAGCAAATTTACCATGCCAATTGAAATGGCTGAAGACATCAGCTTCTTGCCCCCACTGCTTTCTCTCCAAGCCGCTTGGCATACGTGTCCATTTTACTGGGTGTGAAGCCGCAATATCAATAGAGTGAACTTGTAACTTTGAACCCAGACCCTGTTTCAGTTCAATAAATACATCTACGATTAGTCTAGATTAATGCTAGTGACAGTGTAGTATTCTAGGCAAAGGGCATTGATGAACTCGAGAAACGTGTTGTCAGGTTAATCACCATGTTAAACGACATAATGAGATTATTTGTGTTAATGAAAACTATTAAAAGTTGATAAAATCTTAAACAAAATACACCAATGCAATGCGACACGCCATTAGAAGTGTCTCGGAGTTTCTTGATGTTGAAATAAGATGGAATATTGTTTTGAACTTTTTCAGCATGAAATGTTTAATAAAACACAACCTTGGCCTACGGTCTCTTCAAGTACGTGCCAAAGCAAGCACACGTATACTAAAGCTGTGCTTGGTTAGTACATACATGTAGTTTATTTCCAACTGATCAAGTACATTGTTCAGCCAAAGTAACCGTTCGCACAAGGGATTTTATTTTTTTAATGAAGTTCGATTGACCTAACACAGAAACCAAACATTGCAATCACTGGCCGCACAGGGTCCGAAAAATAAAATAGATAACATTGGGAACGAAGCCTACATTATGACAAAAAGGTGTGGCAACACACGTATTACGAAGCTAGGTACTTTTTAATCATTAATTTGAAGTCGTCTGCAAGTTTTTGACCTTCAACAAGTCTTGCTTACTATCTGAATGAGCTTCTTTTTGGATTCTGACAATGGTAACAAAGATTGCTAAATGTTATTATCATACTTCAGTGTATTCCGAGTTTCCTAGTGCTGTTCACCATGGCGGCGATGTATATGGGTGTCGTTGGAAAGTTTTATCGAGACACAGTCCATCACAGTCCGGAACTTGTTGGTGATGACGTCACTGTTAACGTCTTCTCGGATATACCGGTAAAAAGAAACTACTTTTTCATTGTAAATTGAATAGATGGATATACATGTTTAACCTTCTTTCTTTAAAGGGCTCAGTCTCTGATCTTGAGACAAACGAAACTTGACTCATTATCATTTTGACAACATGATCATAGAGTTCTGCAATATATAGCTTTTCTTTTTTTTTCTTTTTTTTTAAATATGATTCTTAATAATGCAACGAGAGTGTGTAAACGTAAAATAAGAACATATGGGTAAGTTGGTTCATGTATGCGTTTTAATTGTTGAGCTGTGTCAGCGATCAACATCCAAAGTAAGCTACGCCGTAAAGCGCTGTATTTTAAATTGAGCTTCAACCCTGTGATAAGAAATACCACCCAAGGGTAGTGGGACAGCTCTTTGACACGTTTGTTATTATAATTGGAAAGGGTGTTGATATATCCAATATAACATTTTAATGGAGTTGTTAAAAAGTGTTTTAAAGTCAACGCCTCATTATTATTCAATTGGTTCTATGTCAGACGTGTTACGCATGCATGTTAAACGCTAAAGGGCTTATCGAAATCATGTTAGGAACTGCAATAGTTTAACAATTTATAAATGTTCAAGAAGTTTCTTATATCTCCCGTTGCAATTGTGTTGGTGTTAGTATACGTAAAGTAACACGTCTGATATAATCTTTATAATAGATAACGAGTATCCTTTCATAATAATGGTTTCTAAAGACGCATACAGCAGAAGAGTAAATATGTTTTATCACGGAATGAATGGTTAAATGCAATGAGCGGAAACTGGTTCGAAAAAAGGATTACACGCTGACGATACGTGGACCTACTCCATTCCAGAATTTACAATACTTATCACATATCGAAGAAACATCAATATGGCTTTAATTCGCAGCTGTCCTTATTACAGACGGCATAGAACATATCTTGATGATTGGTTAATATCCTGGTCACAGTGATGCCAACGTATGTCTACAGAGTATAAGGTGTCTTACAAAGTTATCTGTCACTTTGATACTTCAATAGTTGGTAGGAATGTTGTATCACAGTTCCCTGCAAAAACAAACACAAAGCAATGATTTCATTCGAAGAGGTCTTCGATTCTACGAAGATTAATGATTAAAATGACGTTTTATAGCTTTTTTATATTTCTCTTCTATGACAGGGCAACTTAAAATGGATACCAACCAATCAAACTTACCTTACAATCACCGTTAAAGTCACCGCAACAGCGTTCGATGTGCTTAACTCCACAGATATAGTTTTTACCTCGGACAATTCATCCGTCTTCCTTGATATCCGAACTTCCGGTTTACTGGAACCAGCTGCTGTTCATAGTACCGGAAGTAGAAACAGCAGGTTCATCGGAAGTCTAGAGGGCGTAATTGTTCTGCTGCTATGGGCAGCGGTTGCTGTGCTGGATTGGCGCTATGTTCATGCGGCGATGTTTGTTTTGCTGTTCCAAGCGTTTGTCGGTGCGTCCTTGGATACGAGTGATTTGGGCCATTATGTTGATGTTGTCGTGCAAGGTCCGAGGTAGGTCTCGTTACTCTAAACATGATCCCCATGCTTTAATAGGACTTCCTTGAAGATTGGGATTTTAATTCTATAAAATGAATTATCTTCTACCCATGAAATGACAATATATATTTCTAAACAAATATATGAGTAGATTATTGGCAGCTTACTGCGTGTGTAAACGGCAAAATATCGAACATCGTTGAAAAAAAAGAATAGTTTACTACAGAGCTATGGCGTTTGGTAAAACATAACAAAGTTACAAATGTCCGTACGTGACCGTTAAATGCGCATGGTCGTACTGCGGTACACTCCGTTGTTTTATTCCGTTGTGCATGACCGGAAGTGAGTCGTTTTGTTTGAAATTGTATTGACTTATCCTAGTTCTTACGACAATGAGTCTAGATAACATGACAGCCATATAGTCCAGGGTCACATTACCTCTACTCACACCTAGATGTATCATATATAATTATTCGATAGGACGTTTGCTTCCGCTGTGAAACCTTTCAAAACATAGTAACACAGACTGCGTTTGACATCGATCATGTGAACGCTGCATTTTCTCAATCCCATCGCATTCTATACAGAAAATAATGTTTAGGAAACACACAAGAAGATGAAGTCTGTTTAAGTGCCTTACACTTTAAAAGATTTGTGTTTTCCAGTATCAATTCTTCAAACTATGATTCAGAAGAAGTTTGGTTATAATCGTCAAAAAAAAATCTTTACCGCTTTTCCTAAAATATAGATTAGTCAATATGGAATCGATAAACATGGGTTAAGTCCCATACAATTCGGTATACTGTGTGATTCCTAGTCTATGTCAATTCGCATATTATCGAATAGTTTCGATCCAGACCGCTGTATACTGACAACAACCGAAGTAGTTCGACGAATGAATGAACCAAATTTGCGGTTTATGTGGATTCTACCCTAATACTGGTTAATAATTACTTCTATGGTATTCTGCTTGTCAGATGTTTCCTACTTAAACAAGTATTGAATACATCATAGCTGAGCGACATACATATCGACATATCACACTTTGACCTTGATTTGCAAACCACTTCATTTTACAAAGACTTTATAAGTCTTGTAATAAAGTTTCCTTTTTACAGCCATATCCGGTACAAGTCCATACATCTGAGAATGGAGAATGGAAACATTCGAGTACCAGACGACCTTTTCAAACACTCACCGAAAGTAAAATCTACAAACCTGGACTTTCCGGAAGTACGCTGTATCACGGATCAAAGTACCAAAGGTATTTGATTTTTAGTTCGTTCACAACGGTCTTTTCAGTTCTGCCAAATATCTGTTTTTTGGGGTTTTGATACCATCACATTTATGAGAAAAACATTCTGAAAGCGTCAACATCCTGTTCATGTTGTATTTCCAAAGCAGTTCAAAGAATAACACGCATTAGACTTCATCTTGAAGTTTAGAAAACAGTATAAAAGATAATTCATTAGTTTAATCTAGATGCCGTTCAATAAGATAGTGTTTATACTTCTTGATAAATGTGTTTTTCGCGATTCTTGTGTCATATACCTTACCTTATTTTGATTAACTTACATACATTCCTAGCCTTATAAGAATAACCAGCTCAAGTCCAAAGACTAACTACTTTTATTCTACTACTTATATTCCGAAATTGGACACACTTTTAATAAAAGCATTTAGAAGCATCTGGTTGTTGGTGCTTCATCTTCTATGAGATGGTTCTTATAAAAACAGTTGAACAAATAAGCATGGTTAAATTATTTGAATGTATTTGGCTTAATATGTTTTTGTAGAAACCTAAAATAAATGCCTTAAATTAGGTGTATGAATAATTCCAGGGGTAAATAGGAAGTTAGTTAATAACATCTGTTGAGGAATAATTGTTGTCCATTGATTTCTTGATATAACAGTAGTGTCCGGATATAATTTTTATATATTTTTATAACAAACACTTAAGCATCTTAATTATTATAAGATTATCGGTCCTTGATCTTTAAATACGAGTATTTGGCTAATAATTATTTTAGAAAATATGTGTTTATTTTCTTTTTAAGGTTGTGATGGATGTTGCTATGGTAACGGGGTATGTTTCAACAATACTTGTTTATGTGATGAACCGTTTGACCAAAACACCATGTGTAGTAAGTTCAGTTGATTATTTTGCTTATATTTTTTATCGTTAAAATAAATAAACTTATGGTGTTTATCTATCAAGTCTGGTTGTTGTAATGTTCAATAGTGTTATTATTTTTATCTACATAATCTGCATATTAGTCTTCCCAGCAGGTTAATTCAAGAATTCCGAATACTGTGATTTATGTCTCAACACCGCTTACAATTAACGAGAAACTTGTCAGATATATGAATCGAATCTTCTATTTTTGTTTTGTACTCCTACAAAACAAAAAGATTCAACAAAAGGAAGCCATGGTTTGATGTAAATATGGCTATTGATAAAGCCATTAGAAATACAGAAATACTATTAAATGCTTGAAATACACCAGTGCACTGTCAGTGATTCAAATTTATATGCAATCCCGCTAAACATTAATATATTAAATTATAGCAATTCAAAACACATACTTATATATTTTCCAGAAACCTATAAACAGAGAAAGATACTGTTCATCAGCCCACTAGACCCGAGGTTAACCAAGACCATTCGTCCAGATGGCAGAGTGTTCGATCTAACTTCGGCCAGTAATCATAAAGATGGTGTTTTACATGATAAAGGACGTGTACATTCTTTATTAAGAGTAAGAACGGTGGATTCCGAATTCAGTGACGTTACATTTCATTTTGAAAGGAATGGACTTTTAAAACGTATGCGTCACAATAAGTCATCGTTTATTCTCCGAAAAAAGAGGAACTCAAATTGTAACGCTGATATTGTTATAAAGAAAGGCGGTGTGAGACGAAATAGTTTGACAATAAATGTGTGTAATACATCTGATTATGCCAATCTACTAGACGTCATGCGTGTAGACCTGGGTGATGACTTTAAAGCATTAAGACACCACGGTCGAACATTAAACTTAGACCGGGTTAGTAAGAAATTACGAGCTAAGAGAAATGTCCGGGAAATTCCAGTTATATATGAACGTTGTGGACACGATACACAGCGTGATGTTGGTATCTATTTCAAGGTCAATCAAGAAAGTGAGACAGAAAGCCATCCACGACATTTTACAGATGATATAGTTCTACATACAACATTCACGCGAGACAGCCATAAGTTGAAAATTCCGGCGCGAAATGTTTCTAACAAAGACATGCAAAATAAATGTGAAAGGTCAGTAGAAGTGCAATCCAATATATGTAAACAAAATTATTTAGCCTTATATTCGTTTTTATGTGACAGTATTATACGTCTCGAGAGACAAAACGGAACCCAATTCAGGACTAAAGAGGGAGCCTCTGGTGAAGCGGTAAATATGTGTTATTTCCTGGCAGGAACACTTAAGGATTACTGCGCGTCCATCATATTTAATGACACGCTGGTGACAAGAGATTCATCCTGTCTGTCCGGATATCAGGAGAAAGTAGATTTATTTTCTACGGACCAACTCACCCTGTCTCCAACGGTAGTATTGTCGAATGGAGAAACAGTAACAAAGAAAGATATCGAGATCGATCTACAAAATAGTTCTAATACATTCCGTCTCAACGAAATTGTGCTGACGGAGGGTTTTCCCGAATTTAATATCGTAAACATTGCTGTCATTCCAAAAGACCCTGTTCCGCAAGATATTTATAAAGTACGCATGGACTACGCATGCGCGACCAACCAAACTGTGATCCATATGAATGTTACCGGAAGTGATAAATATAGTAGTCATGTGACTTGTCAGGGCGTCACAGAGTGTAATTGTTGTGTTGTTCACGCAGCGGGAGCGGCTGATGCCGTCATTGATTACGTCACAATAAACGTCACAGATCCACTGGCAAACACACATATCTACAGGGAAATGGTGGTGATATTTTAGAAGGTCCACACCGATTAAATGGACAGACGCCAAAAGATATGAGGTCAAAGTTCACATTTTGGTCTTTCATATTTGGCTTCTTTGAACAAATACCATTAACATAAAATTGAAAATGTCTGTGCAATATTTATTGTAGAAATTATTTGAATAAAATGAATTAATTCATATTGGTTTTGTTTTCGGCATTGGAATGATACAAAAACATATTGCCATAATATATCTTTTTTCTGCAAGCTAGAAGTCCAGACCAATGTCTGGCATTGCAAAGGGGGATTTCGATGAAACTGTCCAGCTAGTCATCGAAATAAAGTTTCAATCTTTTTGCATAATTGAGTGTGGCCTAGCAGTTACATAACATGTTGCAGAAGATATAATAGACACAAATACCTAATTATGTTTATAATGTCTTTGGGTGTGTCCAAACAGTTTCAAACAGAAATTCATATTGACAGTTTGTGTTTCCGAAAGGGCTTCAATAAACGTGGATGTTTTCATTGAAAAGAAAAACAAATTTCCTAATGCAATTCACCCATGTTATATGAAGTCCTTCGTAAGTATATATTCTGGTTTATGTTTTTCAAATAGATTTGATACATGGATAGCGTTATACAACACATCTTACGCCGAGAACTTAGGTTAGTTGAAAACAAACAACATTCGCTCTTATCTTAATATAGAGAAAAGCAAGAAACACTTCCAAAGAATTGTAAATTACAATAGTATACTGTTATTTAAGATACAATGCATGCATATAGAATTTTATTTAGATGTTTGTAAATATTTTCAAACGTTGTTAAATAAAACGTTATCAATGGTCTCTAAGAGAAAATTCACCAGTTCATGCTATCAGGTTTATTTGTGGTCCAAAAGTTCATGCAAAGAAGCATTTACATTGTAAATAACACTTAAAAATTGTTACTTCGCCACCGCCCTTTCTCGAATGCACTCGCATGCATATAGCCATTTCAATGTACTTCATAGAACGCAACTATAATAGTAAAGAATAGAATTCAACTATCGTAGTAAAGAATAGAATACAACTATCGTAGTAAAGAATAGAATGCAACTATCGTGGTAAAAAATAGAATGCAACTATCGTAGTAAAGAAAAGAAACGCCAAATACGTAAAACGCCACACCCTATACTCAATAAGTTTGTGACATTTTTGCAAAAATTTTAATCTCGATCCTGCAGTACCTTTTGGCTCAGTCAAGTACTGCTTTGGATCTTTTCTAAACTTTTTAAAATACCACCGGATCTCTTGGCCTACGTTTCGCAAGATACTCCTATAAGGTATTACTTATACAGGTCCTTTAAATGTTTTTCTTTTTGTACTCCTCCGCTGTGGTCTTAACCTTTCAGCTATTGTCTATCATTCTTTTATTGGACCTTTATATAAGGTCTTTCTCTTTTACCTGTATGTTACGATCATGCATTGTTACGAAAACATGTTAAAACGACAATCATTTGGTAAAGCAAATTATCTTCTTTTTAAAGAGATACATACATTGTTGTCTTTCTATTGCCGGAAACGGTTGAACTTTATCATAATTTAATTTTCATGTTTATGCGAGACACTGATTGAAAATGACGCTTCAAATCTACATGCTGCTGGTTGCAGGAGAGGAATTTGTTTTCAAAGCCTCATTTGGAACAATATGAGACAAATAAATAGATACTGAGAATGTAGAGCAACATAAAAATAATATGTATCGTGTTTCTACGTTATATCCGTGCTTAAAAAACATACTACAAAAGCAGATTGTACCGGAATGAAGCCCTTGCATTATGTTAATATCAAGTGCTTCATCCAGATACAATTGTTTTTTTCTGGGGTTTTATATAAGACAAACGTTTAACAAATAAGACAACGTGTAATGCCAACACGTCAACGCTTTATACTTTTGTTATTTGTGTGTATATTTGTTTTTACTTTGTTGTATATAATAGCTGAATAAAAGATAAAAAAAACGAATAGAATGCAACTATCGTAGTAAAGAATAGAATGCAACTATCGTAGTAAAGAACATATTCTCAGGAATCCGCATTCCTAATATGTATGGATTGTTCTACAATCTATTGTTTGGTTAAAGCCTACAAATTGGCAGGTGCTTACCGAAGGAATGGTATTATAAAATAAGGAAAAAAAGAAAAAAAACTAATAAAAGCTTGAAATCACTACTTTCGATCCAAATGGGGTTATCTCGTTGATGAAGCGGTAATTTATCGCACTTCTGTGATGAACAGTATTGGTGACATGCGGAGAGTTCGAGGGTACATCAATCCAAGTGGCTGGTTGTTAAAGACTACGTGGAACCAAAGGGTAGACTGTGGAGGGTTCATCATACTTTAATAACCTGTTTGCATGTCAAGAACACTATCATGACAAATAGTAATGATGACAGTCGAAGCGCTTTAGGGATTGTTTGTTTAAGACTTAATATAACGAAAGTTGCATTTGGAGGCTTCATTTCACAACGGATTTGTTGTCACGTCGGTGTCTGTAATATGTCCGGCACATTACCGAGAAGAACAGTAATGATGGCAGGTGGGAGAGTTTTAGGATACATCCATTCAGGTTGGTTTTAGTTATATTGAAAGTAAGTATTAACAGTGGAGGTTTCAGTCCATGCCTAGCAACATTTGGTCGGTACAGTTGAATATGTCGCTATGTCCGGTACACTACCTTGCCGAACAGTAATGATGGCAGGTGAAGAGTTTCAGGATACATCCATTCAGACAGTTGTTTGTTTAAGACTATATATAACTAAAGTATAAAATGAGGAGGTTTCTTTTCATATCTTGCAACACACTTGAATGTCCAATTAATATGTCGCAATATCCAGCATTCTACCGAGAAGAACAGTAATGATGGCAGGTGGACAGTTTTAGGATACATCCATTCAGACAGTCGTTATCCCTCTTCATCTGTGTAACGGCATCCTCAAAGCTGGGAACGTAGCACATCTTGTAGCAATTACTGAACCAGGATCCACACACCTTCATACAGCCAACACCACCATCAAAGTTTATCGCGCAGGTCATGGATAAGGTCAGGAGAAGTATCAACACAGCGCACTTCTGAAAGGAGAGAAATACTGTCAATCTTGTATGAAAAGTTGCATGTTCACATGGTGAGAAAATTAGGTGGTATTGAGTATCAACACAGCAGACTTCTGAAAGGATAGAAATACAGGCAATCTGGTATATAAAGCTGCTTGTTCACAAAAGTGAGGAAATTTGGAAGAACTGTATGACATAATTTCTTTGTAACGTAGAATAGCTGTATTACTGTTTGAAACACACCGGAGAATACCTTTGCAAGCATAATTAGTCAGTCGTTCAGTTGTTGTTTTTTTAGTCTGTATGTATACAGTGAACTCATATGTAGGTTTATGTAGATCCAAAAGCGATTCCACGGGGTTGAGATCCATCGCATAGTGTAAATACTTAGAGAAATGGACGCTTCCTGACTAGATTGTGCTTTCAAAGGCTACTTTAAATTGCGTATCAAACATCAATACAAAAACATTATTGTTTTAAAGACATTTGATTTTGACTTCAAAATTTTCTCTTCTGTGATCAAGTACCTTTAAAACGTTACTCAATGACACAACGCTATTACGCATCTGTTACGTAATGATTTTGAGACCATTGTGGTGAAATGATGGATTTTACCCTTTTCATCTATATCTTATTGTTCACAACATCAGTATGAGGACATAGGCTAAGAGTTAAGGCTTTATTATTTAGATAACAGCATACTTAGAAATTCAATTAAATGGTCCTGAAGCTATACCCCGTCGTTTCTCCCGTGCTTGGTGATTATTTATCTTACAGTCGTGTGATTATTTAAACAGTCAGACTCAGCATTTAGCCACAATGCTGCGTGACGTCTGAAACAACGATTCAATAATCAGTTTTCCCGATTTGAAGGTTTTACTCCCTTTGTCGTCTGTCTTGTTCATGAGTAAATCTAGCCGTGCAAGTTTCCATATTACCATCTTGCCAAGAGAACTTCTGAATTGGCCACACACAAGATCTGATATGTTATGGAATGGGTACCATGCCACTCTTCATTTCTATCTAAGTTTGAACCATGTAAATTAAGTGTCTCTACGATACAAATCGTCCATATCTATTGGAAACATCGTCACACCAAAACTTACCAATCACCATAGTTACTTAGCGACGACATGCTAGGAATCGTACTTATGTTTTGGAAACATCGTCAAATCCAAACTCGCCAAACAACATGGTAACTGAGTATTTTGGTTGATTTATCTGACAAAGTGTAATATCTTCTTTAGTGATATAAAGAAGTTCAAGACATTTTGAACTACAGCGATGCTTTAATGCCTTTTTTCCCCTCAGTAAGAATTAGGTTTGATTGACGTAATAGGTTTATTTCACAGAAAGAACGATTTTTGTCGCCCTACAATTTACCCCATGGTAAGATAATTCAAAGCAATTTAAGATTGAATAACTTCCACACGGGAGATTCTCGCGTAGTTATTTCCGTTTGTTTTGTCCGTGGAGGTTTTCTTATCAAGGAGACGGTTTAGTTAACCCTAAGAATACTGGGTAATTTTCTTAAAATAGATTTGTGTGTCGTCTGGTTTCCAAAACCTTAAACATCTGCTTAATTTTGATGAGGAAAGCTACTAAGAGCAGCAAACAGGTTAGATCACAGGCCAGCCGCCAATTTACTTGGCGGCTGGCCTGGATCTTACCTGTTTGCATAAGCATGAAGTCGGTTCCAGCACTATAAGGGTTAAGTGCTTGTATGGGAACACATGCAGGGATAGTTGGATAGCGTGTCGCGCTTTATTTGTTTTAAAGTGGCATACGTTTCTGATAATAACCCAACTGGGAAATAGCATTCAATCACGATGACTCGAATGTTATAGGACTTGGAAAGGTTATAAAGCTCGTTCGGACCATCTATGATTTTGAGGAACAAACGTTTAAGCGTTGAAGAGACTTGCAATAATTGCGACTTCCTTAATGAAATTGACATATCAACGTTTAGATATGAATACAATTTTAACGATTTGAAAGGCATTCATTTCAAATTATTTCAAACAAAGAGTATATGCTATTACAATGTATATATTATATATGTTTGTTTTCTGTAAAAAAAACAAAACAAAAAAACCCCGAAAAAACGAGAAAGAGAAACAATGTCTTATATCACCTTACTAAGACCAAACCCTTCTTACAGAACAACGGCAGCATTTTTCACAAAATCTTAAATACCTATAAAATGTTCGGTGAATCACGATGAAACTTGAACCAACATTTATATAAAAGAACTATCAAATCTCAGTGTAAAATCAGCGTATGCTTTGTAATTCCATTATTCTCCATTTCCTAGGAACAACAGTGTTGGCCCCAAGAAATACTGTCACCCTCAATTGTGATGTTTCAAGGTTCGATAAAAAAGACATGGTTATAACAAAAACTAAAAGCAACATACGTCAATTAAATCTTCCAAGATTATGATCCGAGTGCGATTGAAGCCTCCATGGTAAAGCATACTGGTTGTAGATTATAGGGGCACAATTAAATGAAGACACATCGCCCCTTCACAAAAAAGAAGGTTCAATCAGTTTTCCGTCATTTTAAGGTAAATGAAGATCCGTTTGATTGTGTACTACTTGATTAGATATCATTATACATTTGAATAAATCCACAAAAAACATAAAGACATCTTTTCAACAATGATAAAAGTCCCCCCTCCCTCTCGTAATGTAATGTGTAGAGTATCATAATTTGTCGATGAAGAACTAGCCATCGAGGGTTGTTCAGAACACTTTCGAATCAACAAATACTTTGAAAGTAATGCTAAATCTCAATCTGAACACATCGGGTTTATCCAATAGAAAACACCTCTGAAATAATAGGGATGACGCCACATTGTTTCCCGCGAGAATGACGTCACTTTCTTTCGTTTCTAAAATTAGATCTTGAATGTAAAATCCAAAAAGTCGTTAAATTTGATTGAGGAAACAAGTATACATGTCACAACAACAAGTTCGCCATTTGGTATGAGTTACTGATCGAAAGTGATTAAAAAGGATGTCCAACACTTCCATACACATTGAACTACTTAACGTGCACGCTTAGAAAATGTGTTAATTGGCGGATGCCGATTTACCCGAAAAATTGTAACCCTACACTTATATCCGAGGTGTATTTCACAGCTCACGGAAATACCCGAGTAGTTCCGATTGGCTAAATCTATCAATACAGTGGCATTGGCAAAAACAACATTCCTCTAATCGCTGTGAAAGATCGTCAAGGATCGGGATCACTTTTGGTGAACCGTCATTGGGGACCGGTGCTGAATTTTATCTATTAACCCTTTCCCAAACAACATGTTTTCGACTGTCCCAAATTGAAAGAGTTTGCAAACGACATTTCAAGATGTGATGTAATTGAACAATATTTTTCAGAATGAGCGTTACGAGCAATTTCTCCTTTTCCGACAATGTTTTCTAAAGTCGTCTGCAACAAAGTCGTCAAATGCCGTTATTGTTTGGGTAAGGGTTAAACAAATGATTCCTCGCTTGAGACATTTACCATTTGTTTCAGACTCCTGTCTTTATACTACAATGTATTCGTTTTAGTATAAGCAATTACATAACAGGTGTTAAATAATATTGAAGCGATAAATGCCAAGGTGAATAAATCAAGGCACTTTCTATAGAGGGTCATGCCGCTGATGTTGAATAAATCAAGGCACTTTCTATAGAGGGTCATGCCGCTGATGTTGAATAAATCAAGGCACTTTCTATAGAGGGTCATGCCGCTGATGTTGAATAAATCAAGGCACTTTCTATAGAGGGTCATGCCGCTGATGTTGAATAAATCAAGGCACTTTCTATAGAGGGTCATGCCGCTGATGTTGAATAAATCAAGGCACTTTCTATAGAGGGTCATGCCGCTGATGTTGAATAAATCAAGGCACTTTCTATAGAGGGTCATGCCGCTGATGTTGAATAAATCAAGGCACTTTCTATAGAGGGTCATGCCGCTGATGTTGAATAAATCAAGGCACTTTCTATAGAGGGTCATGCCGCTGATGTTGTTGGAAATTTTGGTCCAATCCTATTGTAATTAATTCTTTTATTCTTATCTCGACTTCTTCATCTACATCTTCATCATTTGTCTTGATATATGTCGTTTATTTAATATATATTTTGTTTGATGAAAAATATGACGTGACCGAACTAAGCAGCTTGATATTACAGTAAAATCGAAGATCAAAGGAAAATATATGAAATAAAACTTACCATATTTTTATTGTTAGTTTTGTTTTTTCGTGTAAGCGTCCTCAAGGAGACGAAAATGCCCAGCAAGTTGCAGATACCAACTAAGACACAAATTTATGTAAACCGTTAAATGTGTTAATCTTGAACAGACTTTAATATAAATATATAAAATGTTCTCCGAAAACCTATGTCCGTTTTTAGTGAAATACCAATAAAGAATCACAGTCAAGCTATTGACGAAATGCGACGAGAGAGTGACGGCCGGTGATTTCCGTAAACACAATGTTCCCCCAGACGACAATATTTCGGTATTATCGGAAATTTCAGAGGAATTCGTGGACAGAGGTTGACAAGACCTGTCACAATCTCCCGCCATAAATACACGTGTCGGGTTGTCTTTTGATTGGCTGAAATAGCCGGAGTATAAAGTTCTAAATATCAAGGTTTGAGTTGAGATGCCGTAAGGTTTGGAACCACGGAAGAATAAAGATACATGCATTGCTTCTTGAATAGCTATTTGGTTATGGAATTTCATTAGACAATGCAGTTTATAAGACGAAATATTCTTGCATGAAAAAATCTATTCAGAAACAATGTAATACGTTGGGAAATATTTCGATCTTTCGACTGCCATTGGTTCAATAAAAATATTCCATATGAAAGAATGTGTATTAACTGCTGTTTTTTACTATTTGTGATACTGATCCCCTAATGTTTTTCATGTTCGACTGTCGATTCACGCATAGATTCCTGTAAGGTGACTATCTCACACATTTATAATCTTATCATTTTTAAATAAAATGGTTTCTATGGATAGGATGAAAACATGGATAACAAAGTTACATGAACCTTAATTATCAATATCATTTACATCCCCTTACAAAATAATTTTGTTAAAAATATAGTTCATAAATCTTGCAGATATAGAAAAACTTTCTGCCTTTCAACAACGTAAATCAACAACCAGTGTGAAGACGTGATAGCTGTCATAGATGAATACATTAGCCCTCTTTCAAGTGTCGTCATACCACACTGATACTCATGTCTAATGCACATATTAAATAGAACTTGATAAAACCACAATGACAAACAAATAAACGAGATACCTATAGGATACTTTTAACCGAATATTACGCAGGAAATGGAAACCAATTGCGGCTGAAATTTAAAAAAAAAATGAAAAATATGATTTTTATTATAACAGTAATAATAATAATAATAATAATAATAATAATAAAGACTTTATTTAACGAGGAAACTCATTTGACAATTTAAACTGACAATCTTCCATAAGATCCTCAACAATGAACAAGTGAACAATAAAACTAAAAGACTAAGGACAATTAAGGTATTTTGGCCCATATGCCGTCTGACAGTGAGGTATCAATATCTCTGAGAAAGGTATAAGGAGCAGTGAGGAACAAATGATCTTAAAACTAAATGAAAGATGAAGACAACTTATCAAGCAAATCAATACTTGTCAAACAGTTGTGTGTTGTTGGTTGCTTTCGATTTAGACCAGTCGCAGTATCCCATAGGGGGATGTGTAAATTTATAATGATGATAATGACGAAATCTGATCCTGGTTCGAATGCAGACACTAGATGCATACTGTTATCATTGCGATGTGACCTTCATATCAAAGTCTTTCTTATCCAAGTGCTTGTTTGGGTTTTTTCCCGAAGTAACATCTACTACAATGCTACCGTGGCCGTATCGATTGTATAATTTGCTTCATTCTTTGAGAGGATATACAATGATATCTAATATACTCAAACATATATTTACCTTTAACAAGGTGGTAAATTGTTTAGATAAAGAGAGAGAAATGGGAACGAGGCAAACAAAAGAAAGAGGTACATATAGACAGACATGGACAAAGAGAGACAGAGAACGAGACAAACAGAGACAGATAACGCCTTGGAGACAGACAGACAGACAAAGAGACAAGGCGAACGAGACAGGAAAAGAGAGAGACAGAGAAATACAGATAAAGATAAGAGACAGACAGACAAACAAAGAGAGGCAGGAAAGATTGTTTGCGAGGTTGAGCCTGGTCTTATGGATTGTAAGTTGTAACTAATGAAAAAGACAATCAGGAAGAAATCACATAGACACGTGATGCCGGATCAATTTACGACGAGTCATTAGATCCGGTAAATCTGGGAGAAACTTTCTAAATACCCAATAGCATACATTATGAATCGGGGAAACCCCCAACACCGCAAAACACGCTGTTTTTATACGTTAAAACGACCTCACATTCCGTCGTGCATCAGTGTGTCACGAACACTAGCATGTATTTAAATGATTGATCACAGATTAGTTTTACCTTATTTAAACCGGCGGTCTTGATATCAGTACATATATACGTAGTTTTTGTTTGCATCAAACGTTGAGGATGATGTCGGATTCCATCGTCCTTCTTGTGTATATTATGTTGGCGGTATGTATCTGTTGAGTTCCATCATTTGTATGGACTAATTCATTTATACTCTAGTATTTACGATTACAATGTAGCTTTTCACTAAATAGAAATTCCTAAAGTAAGGCCAATCGCAATGTTTTATGTAATCGAATATACGTGTTTCATTCAATTATTATGTATGCAATCTCAATCTGTATAGTCTTATCTTATTTCATATACGGGTGGAAGCATCGCTAGCATGTGACACGAAATAATCCTAACAAAAGAACACATTTCGAAAGACCAGTACTTCCTCTATCTGTTATAATTTTGTAAAACATCAAACGTAATAATTGCTGTCTGGTTTATTTCAATTTGGACACTCTTAAAATCGCATATAGAGGAACGGTTAACGGTAAACAAGTATTGTCAAATTTGTTCAAGTTGTTTGACTCCATCACTTTCCAGCTCAAATAAAAAATATACTTCTTACAATGAATACTGTTATGTATATATTGTGATGCGCCAATTATGTTGATTTATTAATACCATATTCATCTTTTTAAGTTCGTCAGTTGACCAATAATAAATACCCTCCTGACAGTGTTTAGATCTAAGCCAAGTTGTAAAGACTCTTACGTTCGCAATTTCTATCTTACACTAATGCTGTGTTTTGTTTAATTGAGCTTCTTCGCAGTACAATGTATTCTATTACAGCACCTTCTTGTCCATGTACGATCACAACCCGACTTTTTGACTGCCTGTTTTGTAAGTACACGTTCATTTTCTCAATTCTTCCAGTTCACACGTCTAAGATTTATATTATGTATGTTGCTATGAAAGACAAAACGCTGTACGTATGTGTTGGAAATAAAAGAAATTACATGTATTTACATCATAAAATATTATTTGAAGAAAGATAATGTTAACGGAATAGATATTAACTACTCGGGTATTTCTTTAAAGGATCTTGTTCACAGATGTGAGGATATTTAAAGGTAAAAAGTAATTTCTTATAACTGAACAATAGCAGCTGTACTATTATATAATGAGTGAGTTGAATGTATTGGATTGGATGGTTAAAGAATATATTTGTTATGGAGAATTGTGTAGAGTAAGTTTGGTATAACACGTTGAGTATAATGAAGTTGGTGTAATGAGGGTAAGTGTTTTACACTTGCAGGATGAATGTGAACAAGGATATGAGTGTCGGTACTACTATACAGACCATGGAATAGTATCACCAGCCTGCTTCCGTAAGTAGCATAGGCTTAGTTTCGTTTCTATACAGCGTATAGCGTCCGGTTCGTTTTTCTATTCTTAGTGACAAAATGGCTGAATGTACCACTACTCAATTGTTATCGTTACATTATCAACCTTGATTCCAATTTTGGTCTTGCGGTGATAACTTCTTTAACACTTATAGTGCTGGAACTGACTTCATGGTTTTTGCAAACAGGTTAGATACAGGCCAGCCGCCACTTAATTGTCGGCTTGCCTGTGATCTAACTTGTTTGCTACTCTGGGCATCTTTCCTAAAGATGTTAAGCAGATATTTAAGGTTTTCGAAAGCGGACGACACAAAAGTATACGTTTTAAAAAATTACCCAGCATTCTAAGGGTTAAATGGAGCTTCTGTGGCTTACGGATTAGAATACAGAAGTTGAAATCACATCGCCCCTTTCCATGTGGGTTCAAATCACACTAAGGATAGATTATGTTGTTCACTAGAAGTACCGGCTTACAAACGAAACGAATTGTTGATTGCTCTTCCCGGCATGGCAAGTCCTTATTGTCATCTAAGCCCTCGGTCTTCCTTTATCTATATTGAGCAAGGCATCGCGTTTTAATTGAAACACTGTTGACGTGATACTAAACATTCTCCTTGAAACAATGTTGTTGTTTTTTTCGTTTCAGCCATACACTCAAATCAAGTTATACCAGATAGAATAATGAATGCCAATGTACCGACAAATGACGATAACCGACGTTTCGAGAATCACAACAACGTTATTAACAACAACATTAACACTAATAACCGCAACAACACTAGAACAAACTGGTTATCTACACGAATATCAATGGCATTAGATTCTATATGGCGTGGGGAACGGCCCACGAGTGTACGAAATACTACTTTCATCCGTACGTTCTCTTGGTATTTTACATACAATTATTCTTAACATTTTTCTTTTCATTTTTATTATACTTGCACAAATATTTCGCAAATTTTCTGTCAAAACACGTCGAGAGAAGTAAAAGATTGGATATTAAATGGTTTGCAAAAGCCCATGCTCATATCAGAATGATTAAAACACACGTTATTTAGCATCTTTATAATGTTGATATTGAAAATGGGCATTTATTACATGCTACTTATTATTGAATCATCTTTTATCGTGTGTAACTCACATAACACATTCTGTAGATAGTAGATAGATAGTCTATTTAACTGTCTGCCTTTTTTTTGTGATTGAAGGCAATACATCGGATATACCAGATCGTGCCGGCAAGACAACAAGTCCCAGACCTGTGACGTCCTCAACCAATATAGGCAGTTCCACAGTAGCCACTAATCCAGGTATCATTCGTACTTATATTCTCTAATATAACCGCAGTGATACTCGGTCTCAATTACATATAATCGCAGTGATACTCGGTCTTAATTACGGAATCTTTAAGATACTTCTTCTCTTCATAATATCTTTATGAATGTCCAAATTTTGCATACCACGTGATCTTGGTGATTCTAGCTCCCTCGTCTACCAATTATGAAGTAAATTGTGGCTCGCGTCATATTAGGCCTAATATAAGACCGAATACAAATGCTCACATTGATTCAAGTTAATATTGTTGTCAGTCGACGGAATCTTGATGCATAATCTCAAAGAAGTTTGCTTTTTAAGATAGACATTGTGTATCTTTATACAATTGGTTTACAAAACATCCTAGAAAGCATCAAGAAAGTCGGTCTTGTAAGAAGTTGGTTATATAGTGTTGGATCTGACAGTGTATTATGCGTTCAATGGAGATAATCGGTGAGCAACCATGATATTTTCAGCCAAGAGCCAACACTGGGACCAGCATGTTCCTTTGTTATTGAACCTTGCCCTATATAGCTCTTGATAAATACATGTTTTGTTTTCTGTTGCAGGTACTCCACGGTGTATTCTATGCCAATCCTCAAGCCAGTGTACAGAACCAAATCAGTATTGTTTTTATTCGTCTGACTGTGCTTTTAGGGTGTGTCAGTCTGTTTGAACATAAATAAGAGTTACGAAATACGCACAGATAAACAGGCTAGAAACATTACATATGTTCCAAGAGTTTGAGTTGACTGATGTCCCAATAATACATCGCTCTCACGCATTTGTTCATTACACTGTTAGAAACTTTATCATAATGGTTTCTACGAAATACCACAAAGAAATGTATTTATTCTAATTTATTTTTATCGTCTGCTATTGCTATTAAAATTTGACCCGTCCATACATCATATTTAGGGAACGTGTAAACATATTCGTCCAAATGTGTAACTTTGACGCACATGCAGCAGAAAAAGTCATAAATGTGTGCGAATTTTTTAAGAAACTAGAGATATACAACCTAGTCAGGGATTTTCGAGTATGAGCCTCAACACATGTGTGAAGTACCAAACCATTCCATACAGTAGTTTATGAGATACAAACTTGCTTGTAAAAACTCAACCAAGGTTTTCTAAGCACAAAATGCGGCATAATTTGCTTGAAACCAAAACAAGAGATATGTAACTTTATCGTGAAACCCAGGCCAGGTACCTAAGATTATAGACCACATGTTATCTACAAGAATAAAGCATATTAGAATTTAGTTTTGATGTCATTTCACAAATCGTTTGTAAAGAGTCATAGGTACTACATGGATATGTGCCATATTGTTTGTTTTTGACTAAGGACATAGTATGTTGTTTTTACAATGTTTGATTTAATGGTATTGCATTTGTAAGAAATTTGTTTGGTTTGAACCAATAAATTGAATTTTCATTAAGTCCTTAATGACGCCCATACAAGGTATGCATACGTGCTAATGTATGTTTGCATGCGTGCTTGCAAGCATGTATGTGTTCCCCTGCATTTGCATGTGCTTATACTCTTTACCACTTGCCTTTTTAATTGAAGCAGGCGTATTTAGATAAGTTTTGTAAACATATGTACACCTTTCAGTTCTGCTGTTGTGATATGTGAAAAGACTGAAAAGGCATTATGGCAAAAGAAGACAAGCCATTTCCCCTTTTGCCTCGATACTTTATGAAAGTCGTCTGCTTCAAGACGCAAAAATGTGGCGTTAGGTGTATATGTATTAGGTGAAGACGCATGAAATAAATGTACATGGTTATCGTAAACCTTACAATGCATTATTGTCTTTGCTTTAAGAAAAAATAAAAAATATTGTGTTATGTTTGTGCATGTATCTTGTTTTTATAAAGACAATTTATACTTCAAAATCTGGATAAACAGTTTAATCGATAGACCAATTATAACCCAATCAGTCATTGTCGAACTTCTATTCAGTATCAATCGGACTATATTGGAGGGGAAAATAACCACTGTTAAACGTATAGTCAACTCAATGAAACAATTATCTCCCCTGTAATAGTCTTGGGCTGCACATTAATGTTTATCAAGGTGCATGATATCAAGGACTTTCACATACAAAGAACCTCGACAGTTACCTTAACCCTTTATCAAACAACAACGACAGTTGACCAGTTTGATGCAGATGACTCTGGAAAACATTGTGGGAAAAGGAGAAATTGCTTTAAACGAGCAATATCTTTTTTCCTACCATATTTTCTGCCCTATCAGAAGAATGTTTTTAAATTTCATCACATTTTGAAACGTCGTCTGCAAAGTCTTTTAATTTTGGACAGTCTAAAGTGTGGTGTTTGGTAAAGGGTTAAGCCACATTACTTGAGCACCAACCCCGTCATCAACATCGCAAGCACTCGTCTTGTGAATACTTTCAGATATATAATGACAGTTTGTTTTCAAGTGACAGTTTATTTCGGCGGTTTTTAGTCGGTCATAATTTGGAACACTGACCAAAGTGACCGCTCAGAGATGATTGCTATATAATATGCAATCGATATCCTTTATAAGTCAGTGCCGTTTTAAGAGGACAGAGAAAACAGTTTATGATATAAAGCTTTAACTAGTGAGATAGTCACTTTAAGATGGATAAAAGCTTCATTTACATGTACATTATATGGCAATTGGGGTCGAGAATGATTCCTTTGTTCGTGAATGCAATTTACCCTATTCACATATGCCTCGTTATTAAAAAACCCCATCTATCTTAACTTATCTGTGAGACGCAGTAGGAAACGATACCCAAAACGTTTCTTTTCGAATTGAGTAAATCATTGTGATAAAAGGATAAATGGGTCATAACGAGTAACCTAGCCTATTGTCATAGTTGTTTATGAGAATATACAGTAGATGTGATAAAGTGAGGTTTCGTGAAGAAAGGTGATAAATAACATAGTTTTCTCCGGGATACAGTACAGGTTTTTTTTTTATTAGGAACTAATTAGAGTTTAACCACGTGGGAAACTTACATAAAGACAAACCCTTAGTAACTATTCCGGGACCTTCTTGGTCTTGTGTTTAGTTTACATGGGTATAAAATCAATTCACATGGCCCCTCACTGTGTGGAAATCCCGGTGAACGCACTTGGGTTTTCCTGAGTCATAGTCTCAGGCCTGACTTTTAGAATGCTGATGGTTCTACCTGGCTTAACCAGCATTTATTGGCATATAAGTATTAGGGGTCTTCCTCCATCATTAAGAGTCAGGTATCGCGATACTACTTCAATATTTTTGATAAATCACCATTTCTTTCATTTTTACGCGATTCAATCCACCTTCAGTAAAAATAAAATCATGCATCACTTCGCATAGTAGGTCCCATAATAGCACTTTGATAAAGAACCGTTTTCTTTTTTTTTTCATCATATCGGGTTTTTTCATAACAAACAAATGATGTGATCGAAATTTAAAAAGCCTCACACCTTGTTGCTTTCAAATTTGCATGAACGAGGTTGGGTTTGTACAACAAAAAGGCAAATTGTAAGACGTTTATATTTAGTCAATGTTAAAACAAATAGACGAGTGTTGCGAGTGCGCATAGCTTGTCTTTAAGGCAAACACTATAGATCACATACGGTAAATGGGACAAAGTAAAGTGTTTGGTTCTGGGGCCCGTTTTACTAAACAGTTTACGCTTAAGATTTGCGTAAGTCTAAAACAATAAGTCCTTTTATTTCAATATTTGGCAAAGCAATATTGCAAAGAAACACATCATTGGAATCGTCTCTCCGTGTCACATTGCAATATTGTACTTTCATTGAAGATATTATCCATGTTAATCAATTATGACTTACACAAACATTTTCCGTAAGTTGTTTAGTAAAACGGGCCCCTGGACCTTATTTTTGTGGTGCGAAATCATGGTTAACAGTGTTACATACAAGCACGGAAATGCATGGAAGCTTGTATACCAGTATAAAGGTGTTCAGCAACTTTGGAACAAAGAAATGAAAGTTAGAATTTTGTTTCGTGTCAAGGAGTATTTTCATTAGCCTTTTTTAACACACGCTACTCACAAAACAGAACCTGTCACTTTAAGGCATACACTTATCTAACTCTAAGAATATTTAGAACATCTTATTTAAAGGGCGTATGTCAACTTGGCCTTTTCAACATCAATAGTATTATACAAAGAGGTCAGTGGGTGCAGGGTACAAACGCTATAATGAGACCAAGTCTTTAGTGTTAGTAAATAAATCCCTCACGGTCGGGGTCTGACCTTTGGATACAAATATTGACCCGTAACATAAGCCCCGCGATCCTATACTCTTTCCCCCCTTATGGGAATGTGTGACTTGCCCAAGTGGAAAGCAACAACAGACGACAAAAGGAGCGAGTATGGTATTCGAGTGAAACAATTAAACAAAATGATCAACCGATTACCAAACAATAACGACATTTGACCAGTCTATAGCTTGACGAGCAATTTCTCCTTTTCCCAAAATGTTTTCTACCCTATCAAAAGATTGTTTTTCAATTTCATAACATTTAAAATGTCGTCTGCAAACTCTTCCAATTTGGTACAATCGAAAAGGTGGCGTTTGGTAAAGGGTTAAGCCATTAACATATTCGTCAATGTGGTTTTTGAAGTTTTCAATAGTGAAGGCGCTTTAATACAGTACTACAGAGTAATCGGTGGGCTACCTGCATCACTGATAGTGTTTAATCAATCTCTCACAGTCGGCGGTGTATTCTAACCCTTTCCCAAACGCCAAATTTTTGACTGTTTCAAAATGTGATGAAATTAAGAAATAACCTTCTGAGAAAACATTTTGGGACGAGGAGAAATTGCTTGTAAAGAGCAATTTCTCCTTTTCCCACAATGTTTTCCAGAGTCGTCTGCAACAAACTGGTCAAAGGTCGTTATTGTTTGGAAATGGGTTAATCAATCTCTCAGTGGTGTGTTTTAAAAGAGTTAAGGGTCATGTAAAAATACGGACCAATGAGGTGCCGTATCACTGTCGTCGCGTATTATAGAAATCCGATTCTCTCTCGTACAAATACAGAAGGTTATTTTCGCCAGAGTTCTATCGGGTGGACTATACCATACAGGCGATTTTATTAGCCTACTCTGTTGAATATACCCGTATGTACAATTTGGTGACGGATTCTGACTAGGGCCTTGAACTAATTAATTACCTGTACAGGTGTGCTTATTAGGAGTTAATTACTTGTTCAGCTGTGCGGTTCCAGCCTTAGTACGGACTAGATTCAGTATCGGGTAAGTAATTATGCTTGCATTCAACGTTGTATTTGCGTGTGAACATGACTGTGTACCGTTTATGTCAACACAGTATTTGGAACTGGAAGCTGCGTTATCTTTGAAGACATTATAGATAATTTTATTGACGTATATTCTACAGTTTCATTTTGCAAAAACATATCGTACATGTACATATTTGTTAAATTGCTTGATCTCTTCTGTTCTGATTTCAAACTATACGACTATAATAACTTACCCGTTTCTCTATTCTATATTGTTTGGTTTGTTTTA
Source organism: Cerastoderma edule (assembly GCA_947846245.1). Lineage (NCBI taxonomy): Eukaryota > Metazoa > Mollusca > Bivalvia > Cardiida > Cardiidae > Cerastoderma > Cerastoderma edule. The sequence continues at coordinate 8,673,255 of OX401419.1, read as the reverse complement.
TATATGTATACAACAGAGAATCAATATCAAGTCGGCAAATAATGAAAGGTCCGTTGTACTTTCCTGTTGAGAACACTGTGACATACAAGCAATTTCTTTATTGATTTATTACGAAGTATCAACGCCTTGTCTGCATTCATGTGTGCTGTTAATGAGTAATTGTTTAGTTTTACGTCTAAGGGTACATGATAGGTGCACTGCATTATTTCTTGGATGATCAATAAAGTAGATCTTGATAACGCAGCTTTGCATATCGAACATACTGATATATCTTTATAATCATTTGTACTATTCGTTCCGCTAGATTTTAATTCAATTCATTTCTATACAGCATTAAAAAACAAAGCATACTAATAGCCATTACAAAGGTAATTCATATATTTTAACACATGCACAGACAGCAACAGTTCGGTAACGATTTTCCAGAGAAGTACAAGTTAAAAAGTTAATACACCTATAATTTTCATTTGTAAAATCGAACAGAGTAGTCTCGACACATTAGGAGACTATGTCTAAAGGGAAAACATTGAATAAACATCATGTTAAAAAGAAAATTGATGGTTCGTCATTGCTTCTTAGTCACAAAGTCCATGATCTCTTCCATGTGATTAATCAATAGAATCTAGATCCAAAAATATGGACTGTCTTTCATAAAAGCGGATTTTTTATTATATGGGAATATTATCATTTGGGTGCAAAAATACAACTAAGAACTGCTTTGGGTGCCATACATATGAGATCTGATCTGTACGTAAGCACTGCATTTTCTGATCATAGTTATAGTAAATTACTGACACAGGTCATATACGTTCTCTGTCGTACCAACATTTTTTCAGTTTTGTGATCATGCCAGCATCTACGAAAGATGCACAAAAACTCATTTATTTGAAAAAATGAAGGGTGACCCCAAACTTCTTTGTGTGTATTCAAACAGGGTTGAAAAGTTTATTTGGCTTAAAGTTATGTAAAACCCAAACTAAACAACCCTGCCTACCTACCCATAGGTGGATGGGGTGTTTTGATTTCGCCTAGGCTTACGATAAAACGGGTATTTGTTAGATGTTATCTTCAGTTTATGTCTTCGTTATTATGGGTACTCATTGTAGTATCTTAGCTTGATCGATTAGATATTAAAGGTGCGTGTTCGAGGAAGAGAACATTTCAAAGTCAACAAAATAATGTCTTTGAAACAATACAGTTTCTGTATTGTTGTTGGATATACATTTAAAGAAAGCTTTTTAAAGCATAATATATTCAGGAAGCGTCCATTCATCTAAGTATGTGCAGTTTTCATACAGTATATCTCAAAAGTATTGTCATGCTTTTGGATTAAAACATATGTACATGATAACTCACTATATACATGTATACAACTTTAGAATTAAAAACGATCCAAATTTGCTTTCAGTGACTATTCATCAGTGTGTATCATAAAACAATATTACTGCTGTGCGATATTAAAAACCACACGTTCTTAAATACTCATACAAAATATATGAACTTGTTTAGTTAAAGTAATCGAAACCGGTTTCCCATACATAACCGAACGAGACTTCTAAAAAAAAAACATAAAACGTTAGTGACTGTTTTTAGAAAGCGCAACACATATAGATGTAATTGGAAAGCATACAACCATATTGATCCGAGAGAATTTCCAAGGTATATGGCGAGTGTTTATGTAATTGACCCCTATTTATGTTTATGATGTTTATATACAATGTTAATATGTGGGCTTTACCCTTAGAATGCTGGATACTTGTCTAAAGATATAATTTTGTTTTGTCTGCTTTCCAAAACCTTAAATATCTGCTTAATTTTGATGAAGTAAGATACAAAGAGTAGCGAACAGGTTAGATCACAGGCCAGCCGCTAATTTAATTGGCGGCTGGCCTGTAATCTAACCTGTTTGCATAGGCATGCTGTTGGTTCAAGCATTTTAAGGGTTAAACAAAGTGGTGTTCTGTTCTTTTAACATAATAAACAATACAATAAGTTGTACATTAACACTGATCTCTAACAGCATTGTTCAGCGTATTTCGTATTATGATCATGTGTTTATTCATATACTTACTTCACACAGTACAGTTTATGAAAAAGGTAAAGGTATTTTATTATAGTGTCACCCCTATTGAAAGGGCAAGCCAGTTTTGGCTTATGAGACACTTTTCGCCGATTATACCAAGTACCTCCCAACTTAACATCTATTTTCGTGATCTTATATTGATTCAATAATATACTTCCATCACTTAATACAAAAGTACCGTGCACTTAACCCATTACCAAACAATAACAACATTTAACCACGTTGTAGCAGACGATTCTGGACAAACATTGTGGTGGAAATGAAAAATAGCTCATGATGAGCAATTTCTCCTTTTCCCACAATGTTTTCTGCCCTATCAGATTATTTTCCAATTCCATCACATTTTGAAATGTCGCCTGCAAAATCTTTCAATTTTGAAAAATCGAAAATTTGGCTTTTGGTAAAGAGTTAAGCTTGGGGTCCCGGTCCTTATGTAAATACCGCCCACGTGTAGTCCGAATGAATCAGACATAGACATTTCATTCTACCACAGTTACAGCCTGGATCATCCAAGTAAGTCCTATTTCAAAAAGCGTTTGAAGCAATATTAAAAAAAATGAAGATATTTATTTGAATATGTCGCTGGTGAAGCGTTTCGAAGTAATGCTTATTTTTCCTTCCCTCGATATTACAGGGGTTTAGGCATGGGGATTAAAAAATCTATGTATAAGAAAATGATAAAATAAAAAATTGGAGTACATGATTCCTACAAACCTTAAAAGTATGGAATAGGCGTCATCATTCAAGCCGTCGTTAATATCCTCTTTTGTTGTAATATCGCAAACCTTACTATTTTTTCAGGTACAATTTCTCAAAATATCGCAGAAATATGAGGAAAGGGTTTGTATGCTTTATATACACTGAAAGTATGACAGGTTCAAAATCTGTATTGAAAACAAGCACCTACTCATGTTCAGTTAATACGGGATACTTTGGAAAATATTTGATAAGATATTGCTTTGATTCGAAATATTCAGGTCCTTTTTCCAATATCTGTTTTTATGACACCTCATTGCTGCATGTTAAGAAAAGTCCATTTCGATAGAAATACAGTTTTTTTCTTAAATTTAAAGCCAGCCAATTTGAACTATTTCAAAATAACTAGGGTATGAAGAGAGAGAGGGGGGGAGGCTTCTTATAAACATAACCTTTATCTAAACATATTTAACAGCCAAAACCTACAAAAGACTTTCAATGTGTAAACTGCGTTGTGGCATTAAAGAATACGCATATATCCCAATGTGTTAATCAAGAGTTTCAGTGTAGGATTAAAGTGGGCACATGTTCAGGTATATGATTGGGTTAGGTTTTCCATCCAATTTCTCACGTTTAAGACCTTTATAAGAAAAATGATAAATATTCAAACCTAGTAAAGGGATAATCCCCACAATCGCCCGCCTCCACATTTTTGTATTGAGATGTCCACCACTTTGACCTATAAAATTATCAGGGTTCATCCTACATTCTTTTTAATGAGTCCATCAAATAAACCATTTTTGTTTATTAATTATCTAACCCACAAGCGTTCATTTAAAACAATACATAAAACGAAGGTAATAATTCAGGTACGTGACCATTCAGTGATGATCACACTGAATACTAGTCATTGGAAACATACTTTTTTTTTTAATTCTTTAAAGTGTGTCTACAGTGAATTAATATGTATGCTAACCAAAAAGCGTAATATCGCTTTTGAGATCTACCGAATGCCTACTATACATAATTTGGTAAATTGACAATTACTGAATTAATCATGCCTCTAAATGCTTTAAATGCTTTAAAATACTGTTGAAACAATACAGTTTGTGTAGTATTGTTTGATATTATACAATAAAATTGTATGATATCAAACAACAAAACAAAAACTGTATTATTTTAACGACATTTTATTTTGACAATCAAGTGTTCTCATATGTGAACAAACACCTATGAGTGGTTTCATAAGACGGTACCTAGTTGTATTATAAGGTCAGGTCCCCGAGAAAACCTTATCTGTAAGCCATTAAAGTGACGGGTTGTTTGGTTATCGCTAATGGACAAAACCGACGTAACACATCATTACAAACAAATCGTTAATAACATAGGACAAATACAAATACAAAAAAAAAAAATCTTTATTTCACTCAATTCCTTTTTCATAAGACATGAGGATGAAATAACCTGAAACATAATGTGAACGAGGCGTCTGTTTTGTAATAACATAGGACGAACTGTACATGTTTCTAGGGTACATTGTGAAATAGACTAAGGTGTGAGCACTTCTATTCAAGTCTATGTGAAAGGTTCAACGCCTTCGTGAAGACTATTTGGGCCACGTCACGCGAAAAGGGGCACTCGGACATAGCAAACAGTGTAGCCCCAGACCAGCCGCCACGTCAGTGACGTGGCGGCTGGTCTGGGGCTACACTGTTTGCCATCTAAGAGGACACCCAGTTATACCTTTAAATAAATTCAAATGATAACTTTCGTGACTAGATGCTGGAATAATAGCGCTAAGATAGAGCTAAGTCATCGCTTTTTTTATATGTCCGAGTGCCCCTTTTCGCGTGACGCGGCCCATTTTATTTCTTACTTAGTACTACCCTCGATTGAAGAATTTACTCCAAACAATTTTAAAGGCCACTTACACAAGGGGATACATTTCTCATTAATAACCTTTTGTCACATTGGTTCTACCCAACATAATAGAAAAAGGATTCTAACACATTACCACCTAACGCTGCGTTTGTGTGTCTTGTAGCAGACGACTTTAAAAAAGAAAAGTGATAAAAGGAGAATATCACATATTACACAGCAGAACAGAAATGTTTTTCACATGTTTACAAGCTTTTCTAAGGACGAATAATTGTCGTTTGCAGTTGGTAAAGAGTTAATGTGTTTTGCTTCGATCGTCTGTTGTTGTATTCAATTTGACCCAGTTGCAAATTCCCATATTTGGGAACGGAAAAAGCCCTGTGAGAAAGACAAAGATCATAATTGATTGATGATTTGATTTTTGATTGGTAAAATATCTATTTCTATCATAGCATTGATGACATGCCTGTTATTTCATCGTGCTCGGTTAATTTCGAATCGGAAAATCGGGAAATGAAACAAAATTATTAAGTCTAGACCAAAGATCAATAATTGATAGAAGCATTGGATTTAAGCCAGTCATATTGGTTATACCTCTAGTTTAATACTCATAATAATGATTCAATAGAATTCAATAGAATACAATGTGGGTTTTTTTTTGCAAGAGTATTTGGTCAAGTATGCATACAATTCACAAAGGAGTGGTCTAACATTAGTACTGTCTGGGAAAAAAGTGTCTTTTATCATAAAGCTAACATAATGACTACTTCCTTACCAAGCATATTTAGAGCAGCTATTCAATAGATAAATCATAATTTCTTAGGAAAGAAAAAACACATAAAAGATTTAAACTAATTTCCCCAAATGAAAAGTAATGATTTCTTCTTGTTGTTGGATAGTAACTATCCAAAGTCTGGAATCGTACTGATGCAAGGATAGGTTTTATAAAAGCACCGTTACCAGAGCACATCAATTTGTGACCAGTTAAAATCGAACGACATATTCAAAATTTAACATGCAACTTCGTTACGATGTATACTCGTTTATATGCATCTGAAACATACGTGTCAAGAACCAATGTAAAACTGAACAGATTTTAACCCATTACCAAACAATAACGACATTTGACCAGTTTGTTGTAGACGACTCTGAAAAATATTGTTGGAAGATAAGAAATTATTCTAAACGAGCAATTTATCCTTTTCCCACCATATTTTCTGCCATATCAAAAACGTGTTGCTCAATTTCGTCACATTTTGAAATGTCGTCTGCAAACTTCTTTCAATTTTGGACAGTCGAAAGATTTTGCGTTTGGTAAAGGGTTAAATAATTAAAACAGTGGTCATATGTTAGAATCCTGTGCGTAGCGGGACCTGCATGAGGGAATAATTAACAGTTAGTTAAAGTCCGATATGTCATTCTCGTCTGTCCCCGAACGTAGGTGGATAAATGTACTAGTCATATTCAAGAGTGTCATAGTTATTGACATACCCGCTCCACTACCCCTATTCAGGCGGCCTTCAAAAAGATAAATTAACTGACGCCCAATACTCACCACCTCTCAAAATACAGTTTCAAACACTTGTCTTTACATATACGTAAGGCAACGCGCCTGTGAAAGTAATGAAAGGAAGGAGTATGACAAAGCGAGAAATGTTTCGTAACAAGCTATTTCTCCTTTGTCACGGTAGTTTCTAAGTACTTTCTTCTTTGTCAGGTAGTTTCTAATCTAACCAGCGAGTAAACTTTAATGTTGATACTTAATAATTGTCGTCTGTTGTTGGCTTTCATTTGAAAAATTAAAAAAATATATTGGCATTTGAGGGAATTGGAAAGGCTATTTGCCAGAGAGTCAAGTATTGAAGTCTGTCGTGGGGATTATGTGTTCTGAACAGGTTAACCAAATACCTCATATGGCTTATTGTAAGCGCTTCTACTTAAATCAACATATGACGAAAACTAATAACATAAAAAGTACACGATTCTTTTTAGCAATGGGCAGTGATTAATGCGACCAAGGATTGGTTGATCATTTGAAGCAATTCATTCTTTTGTCACGGTTGTTTCTAAATACGTATGTCTAATTTAAGTCCAAAGGAGGTTTTTATAAAGTAGGTCGGTAAATTCTTTTGTGAGACTTCACCCTTTTTTTTGCTCAGAATTGAAGCATTTCAAATAGATTGAACAGAAGATATCCCTCCAAAACATAGATTTTTATAATTGTTGAGAAAAAAAAGACGTTTTCATTTACCATCATTTTCAAATTAAGCATTTAACAAAACTTATAAATCACGACTTCTTAAAGCAGCTAGTTCACATATGTGAGGATTTTTTTTATATGGGTTTTACATCACATCAACATTATTTCAGTTATGTAGCGACTCTTAATGATGGAGGAAGACCCCATACTCAACTGCCCATAAGGGCTGGTCAAGGCGGGTAGAACCATCGGCATTCCGTAAGTCAGTCGGGAGACTGCCTCTCATGAAAATCCATATCCCTCTCAGGATTTGAACCCGCGGAGAGGGGCCATATGATAGACTGTACATACTTAGATAAATTGATGCTTACTGAATAAATTATGCTTTTAATAGCAACGTTTAATTGTTTATTAAACAACTATAAGAAAAAAAAGTATTGTTTCAACGACTTCTTATTCTGATTTTCAAATTGCCCCATATATGAACAAAGCCGTTTAATAAAAAAAAGGGTTAACAAAGAAACCACGCCCCTATTTACCCACCCTAGACCAACAATTGATCAGAACAATAGGGACACCTTTACTATAGGCGACGCTGTTTTAAAACCTAAGAAAGCTGAGTATAGATTTTTGTGTCGCCTGCTTTCCAAAACCTTAAATATCTGCTTACTTTTGATGAAGAAAGGCATCCTTAGTAGCAAACAAGTTAGATCACAGGTCAGCCGCCAAGTAATTGGCGGCTGGCCTAGATATAACCTGTTTGCGTAAGCATGAGGTCGGTTCCAGCACTATAAGGGTTTAATGTAAAAACAATCATGGGCAATCTGGCGGAATATTTTAATTTCGTATGTTTTATTCCTTCATCATTTCATACTTGATTTGCCTAATCTCCAGTAGACGACTAAAAAAAAACGATTTTGGCGAAAGCTTAACTTGCTCTTGGAGAACCTGTAGTAGTTTTTATCCAATCCGAAAATGCAACTTAACGCCTTGGTAAATTTGATGTAGGTTTTCACGGCGAATATAATAATTTCTAGATTATTCCCTATTGAGGTCACGAAGAGAGAACCGGTTTTACCACCATCTGTTATGTGTAACCTCCATTCCTTACATATAATTACCGTATCGAGTTACAGCGGTCAATATTGAGGTATTCCGAATATGACCTAATTCCTTTCCCCTATATATGTAGCCTTAACCCTTAGAATGCTGGTTAATGTTCTGAAAATAGATTTTTGTGTCGTCTGCTTTCCAAAACCTTATATATCTGCTTGATTTTGATTTAGGAAAAATATTCATATTAGCAAACAGGTTAGATCACAGGCCAGCCGCCGATTAACTTGGCGGCTGGCCGTGATCTAACCTGTTTGCATAAGCATGAGGTCGGTGCCAGCCCCATAAGGGTAAACTCAGATGATCCCATCTTGACTGTGTAAAATGGAATATCTACGTATGGATTTTTTGGACTAAGGTAGCATGGGGTCCCGACCCGTGCGTAAACCCCGCCTAGTGCGGGAACTACGCACGGGCCAGGACTCCAGGCTATTGTAAGGGGTGTAAACATGACAAAATTGCAGATGCAAATAATTATAAATAATGACTGCAATTTCGTTTTGATATCGATTTTATACCATTATGTCAAGATAATGAATTATTTCAGGACTGCCGATAATCTCCCAGTTCATACCTGTGTATTCTACAGAAGGTGCATGGGCGTAGGTCATTGAAAAGCAAATGATACAAACGTTGCAATGAATTCGGAAATTAAATCACCAAAAACAATAACAAACTACTCTTCGCTCTTTCACTGAATTTGATGAGTTTGTAACACATGTACTCAAAATAGATCTTTCTTTGTGTAGTTTTAAAGAAGAATGTGAAGACTAGGTAAAAAAACGGCTTTCTTGTTATCGAGTACAAACAAGCAAATAGCAACAAAACACGGCGATATCATTTTGTAATGCTCAAACTTATTTTCTCTTCAAATAGTTTTAATAAAGAAAGGGGAAAACGAGGTAAAGAAAACTGCTTTCGTATTAAGCAGTACAAAAAGACACGAAGGAATCAAAACACGATCAATACATGTTCAGATGTATTTTCTCTTGATATCATTTTAATGAAGTAATGGGAAAACGAGGTCAAAAACGCAACATTCGTGTTATAGAGTACAGAAAGGCATACTGGTAACGATGCGATTGATTGAAATCACATTACTAATAACTATGTGGGAGTATTATAAAGCAAGAAAGAAACTAATTTTGTAAATTCATTTGAATTATAGAATTCTATAATTAATGTGGATATTTAATCATGGAATATAGTTACCTAAAGGTGAAACATTTCCTTCATACCTATGTTTGATACTTTTAAAGCAACATCAGGACAATACTAAATAAACTACTATGTTCTTATGCGCTCGTGTGTTCTTTTATTGCAATTGATTCTAGTCGTTATAAAATGAAAGTGTTGTTTCTCACACTAAATGGTTATTAATCGTGATTAGTTTCAATTGGGTTTGTTACAAAACCCAATACGAGCTTACGGATTAATACTCAAGTCATAGTAAAGTAAGTCTGTCTTCTGTGGGATTGTTTCGATTTGAAAAGGGTCTTAAATTACCCGTTACTAGACTCGGGTGATATCTCATTGAATTATTGATAGGGCGAGCATAATAAACGGTCTTGAAGCTTGTTTTTATTCAACATTGATTCCGTTACTACCGCATGCTAGTACAGGAAGGGGCACAACATATATATGGATATGTGGTATTATACAGCTCATAGACACTGATTACGGTTCAGACAATAATCTAATATTCTTTTTTATGTGTGATATCTAATATTATAATATAGTCTACATACGGGTATCTAAGTTAATACACGTCTATGATAGTAATCACACCGATGGTGCAGATTTAAAGTGTCCGTGCACGTGTGTGAACACCGTGTCTACCCACTAATACCAAACATTAAACATTCGGATAGTGTTCTATTTATTTCGGGTTGAACATCCCGTCAACAATATTTCAGTTATCGGGGTTTTTTTTTTTTTGGGAGGGGGGGGGGGGGGGGGGCTCAACAGCTCAACGCTCAACACATATTGGTACAAGAATAGTTCAGTACGATAACGAAGTTCGAAACAGTCACAGAGTTCCGAACAGTAACAACGCTTGGGGCAATCGCAACGTTATGAACACGCACAAAGTTTATAACATTCACAACATTCAGAACGGTTACGAAGTTTGGAGAAATCAAAGTTTGAAACCATCAAAAAGTTCAGAAGTAGTGACAACGTTTTGAGTTTCTAACACTTCCAAAGTTTAAAACAGTTACGTATTTCCATACAGTTATAATGGTTTTAAGGGTCACAGAGTTGAAAATAGTTACAACGTTCGATACAGTCGCAAAGTCCAATCTTTTGATTAAACAGGTATGTGCAATATGATCATGGTGCAGCCTTTTATCAGATCTAAACGTGAAACCACGGTTAACGAATACAACAATACTATGACGACATTAACATGGCGTGTCTTTCGTTTAAACTTTTCAGGATTGCTGAAATTACTTGTATGGTATGGTGAGGTAAAAGATGATGTTGTTGTAAAGCTGCTTTCCCAAAATTAGGACACGATGAGTTTTATCGACCTTTACGACAGACTTTCGTCTAACACACTCGGCGAAAATGATACAGTGTAAGTATAAATCACGAGTTTTGGTCTGTTACAATATAGAACCTTACTTACTGATGTGGAAAAAGTCTTTTGAAGCCACAATGAAAAACATAAACACTTTGGGATGTTGTTTGATTGGAAAGGGGCTGAGCGTTGAAGATAACATGTATAAGCCATCACGAGAACATGTCTAAAATATTTTATCCCGGAGATGAAAAATGGCGACGTACCAGGAAAAGTAATGAGACCTGTAATGAATTAAGTGACAAAGGAGGAAATATGAAATTAACTGTTCAGATTGGTTTCCTTTATAATATTTATATTCCTTTCAACTTCTCATGCACGCTCCAAACGTTGTATGTAGCGATCAATCTTTATTCTGTTCTGCTGATTGATCCTTTTTGCAAAAAATACAACATCGACTGTCGACTCCGTACGATTCCAACAATACATTGTGTGTTTTGCTCTATTTCAGCGAATCGTGTGTCTCCAAGATCCCTCACCAAACATTCCATCTCTACTTGCTCATACCAGCGGTAAGAATTGTTCCTAATACAGTGATGTCTCGTTAATCCGAACATGTCCATTCCCAACAAAATGTCCGGTTCACCGAATAATCCGGACTAATGAAGCAGAGCATGTTCTTATACACATTAAGACATAAACGGTCTGTATGCACATGTATACTTATAACCCTTTAGCAAACGCCAAATTGTCGACCGTCCCAAATTGAAAGAGTTTGCAGACGACATATCAAAACGTGATGAAATTCAAAGATGATCTTATGATATGGCAGAAAACATTGTGGGAAAAGGAGAAATTGCTCGTCACGAGCAATTTTTCCTTTACCCACAATGTTTTCAAAAGTCGTCTGCAACAAACTGGTCAAATAATTCCGTTCCCTTACAATTTCGTTCGGATTGTTAGACATCCGGATAATCGGGGTCCGGATAAACGAGGCTTCACTGTATATCCTTTTATCAGCATCGACTATTCTTCGGTGGTGTTATATTCAATAACATGTACACCCGTCTAAAATCAAAAGGTAATTTATTTCATAAATACGGAACTTATCGTAAATAATAGTTTTTCAGTCGATATTGTTTGAGCGGCCATAGTAAAAGGAGTCATGATCAAGATGCAAACAACAACTAACGGCATAATGCAGATGCCCGTCATGCAGGAAACTCGAGAAATAAGACAGTCTCAGAATAGATATCATTTCTCGCACTGTTACAGATTGGTTTAAATACCGCCCTTGGAGTATGCTAACCGGTTCTAAAATCATTCATTCGGACACCTCTGAATAAATACAAAAAACAATTGTACGTCTGAAATAATATGATATCACTAAACGTTTTCTAACAAGAAAACATCATGAATTCATGGTTGATAACGCAGCGATATGCTAACAAATACACAGAGTTATTATCATGATTGACTATGTATAGTTGAACTGTTTATTTGTCGTTTCAGTCATGTCTATATCTAATCATCGCATTCACAATCTCCCGGAGGAACACACTCACCGACCTTTTCCATGGACGCCCGGGTACCGCATTGTAAGTAATATGCTAACGTGTATGTACTCTAAGGAAAAACTGTTGTGTTCATTGATATTACGACCGTAGTACGGTTCTTCATGATGCCGGGTACTGCATTGTAAGTAATATGCTAACGTGTATGTACTCTGAGGAAAACTGTTGTGTTCATTGATATTACGACCGTAGTACGGTTCTTCATGATGCCGGGTACCGCATTGTAAGTAGTCTATAAACATGTTGGTACTGTAGGGAACATATTCTTGTTTTCGTTTCTATTACAACCGTAGTTAGGTTTTTCATGGTGCCAGTGATAAACGAGATAGAATGTCATTTACCATCCAAAATGCCATCGTACATATTATATGATCTTAAATGTCCTTGTCATGACATAATTGTATTATTCGGATATTCCTATAAACTATAACGGTTTTTGCAATAAAAGATAATTTAAAAAAAATATATTATCAAGGAAACTCAACAGCGGGATAATTTTGAGAAAGAAGCCATTTATTGTCCTAAAAGGCACATCAAAGGAAAGGAGTACAAATAAATAACTGAAAAAATAAATGAAGTTTTGTCAAAGGCGGGAAACTCATCATAAGATTTGTATCTCCAAATAAACGTAAGTTTTTTATCATTACAATCATCGATCGTCGTTTGTGCCTTTAACTATGAACCAGGTCAGAACATCCCAATATTTGTAATATTGATAAACATCTTATAACCCTTTACCAAACCCCAATTCTATCAACCGTCCCAAATTGAAAGAATTTGCAGAAGACATTTCAAAATGTGATAAAATATGGACATAATCCTCTGACAGGGCAGAAAACATTGTGGGAAAAGGATAAATTGCTCGGTTCGAGCAATATTTCCGTTTCCGACAATGTTTTCCTGGTATTGTCTGCAACAACAAAGTGGTAAGATGTCGTTATTGTTTGGTAATGAGTTAACAGTACAACAAGTCCACCCAGTAAACTATCGGCGCTGTCTATTCCAGCCCTATGGACATACTCGGCCGATCTAATCGGTTCTCATATCTCGCCGCCTGGGGATCCATAGCCTACCTGGCAGCGGAAATGGTGGTGGAGCAGAAATTTGCACTCAAACTGACGGGAAAATATGGCACAAGTAAGTACACTTGACTCATGGAACACATGTAGATTTACGGTCAAAGGCATGTTTGTGCTGATTTTGCCAAATAAAATGATTAAAATTGAAATTGATATAGAAATTCTCCCGATTGACCTTATGGGCAGTTGTGTACGGGGTCTTACTCCATCATTAAGATTCGGGCATCGCAACATAACTGAAATAATAATAATAATAATAATAATAACTAGTATTTGCGCGATGTAAAAACCATTATATAAATAAAGAAATCGGATATAAATATCATAACACGCATGTATACACGCTCTCATTGAGATTTGTTAATCCAGTAAGAACTTGTGTACACTAGGTTAGGACATCAAATACCAAATAGTATTTATACTTTTCTTTCTTATATTTCAAAAATTAATACCTTAAAGCAAAATAACACACCTGCAGATGTTGATAGCAGATGCTCGCGCTGGCCCCGATATGAAAATAAGGCACCAATGTATACACATTGTATTTAGATATCCGATACATAACCAATACTCGCACCAAATGTGAATTAGGTCTCAAAGTGGACGCCGATTATTTCGAGATTCATGACCACAGCCTTCTTGTACTGAGGCCATTGTTCGAACCTTGGGCCAATGTCCTATCGGTTAACAAGCGTCTTCCAAAAAAGACAACTTGCTAAAACTAAAAACAATCGTGTAATGGAATTAAATAGTCATGCATTAAGCTCGTAATAGATACCAATAGCATATTTAACAACCAAACTTCATGTAAAAGGTTTCTGTTTGTTTTGTTGTTGAATTTAATCGTTGTGCTTTTGAAATTATCCTTTTTCGTTTTCTTTTCATTTTTTTCGGTCATTTCCCAGTTCCACGTAGTTTATCAAGGACATGGTATGTTAGAAAAGCAGTTGCAAAGTGTCAAAAATGATGAAACTTTCAACAAAAAAGTGTATCTCCACTAAAAGTATATTCTCAAACGGTCACAATGCTTTGAAATGGCGACTGCTGTAGGCCTTTAGTATGTTAAAATTTCATGTTAACTCTTGTTTGAACTTAGGCTTACACCGGAAGTTGCACAAACACACTGATTCATATTTAAATATTTACCTTTAAAACATGTTTGTTTGAACCAATGAAAATAAACGAGTGATTCATGTCACATGCACTTTATTAACACATACCTTGTATAAGAATGTTGTTATGAAAGGAACTTGTAACAAATCAATTACAAAATGACACCTTTTGAAAATAAACCACAAACAAACAAGAACAGTCAATGAAATTTAATGATCACATTGAGTCGCTGTTTATTTTTGACTTTATACACTGTTCCCCTTTAACAAATTTTTCATAAATAGCTTTGCATTTCCTAGTCCAATTCAGTACGATCCATTTGAATTAAACACATTTGATAAGTATTGAACAATAAATATATGCTCTCATTTGAATATTTTAAACACACCATTGATTTGTTTTCCGAATAATCGACCCCCCCTCCCGGATTCGGGAGGTGAATTTGCGAGGTTGATAAAAAACATTGAACCACGTCTTGTTTGTAAATGCAATATGAGGAAAGTTTCATATTTTATACATCTCACGTTGATAAGGTCATACAATGTTACATCTGATCGGTCGACAGGCACATAACGCATGAGGAAAGGTCGATACACGGGCGGATTGATGTAGCTGTATTGAACTTTCACTAACAAGATGTTGTATCGCCCAATGGGAATGTTGCAAAGGTTTCTCATGGTGAATTGTGATGGTATTCACGTGTAAACAAAGGGCAAGATTGGTCATCACAAACAGATTTTACCTTTATTAAAGCGATGCCTTTTTTCAATATTTTAGACAAAAAATGTGCTTGTTTACGGGAGAAAGAAAGTAAAGTCAAAATAAAATGTCAATAAAGCAATACATTGTTTGTATTGTTGTTTGATATACAATTAAAAGTAGCTGTTTAAAGTATGATAAAATCAGGAAGCGTCAATTTATCCAAGTATGTACAGTTTATATGCCGCATATCTTAAAAGTGATGTCGAGCTTTTGGATTAAAATACATTAAAAATCACTGCAGACATACTTTAAAGAATTAAAAAGTTATATTTTGCGTCCAAAGGCTATTTGTATGTATCATACAAACGTACAACTTTTGTATATTATCAAAGAAATAAATGAACTCACATCCATGAGAAAGCACCTTTAGCGTTTTCTTATATTGCTGATACTGATATACGTATTTGCTCATAGTATCCATATGGTTCAATGGTTGTTTTTTGTATTTTCATGAAGTCAATGAAAATCCTTTACTAAATAGCATCTTCATTGTCTTATGTTGAAATGATTAAAGATTACAATTTCAGCTCTAAATACAACCCTTTATTGTAACGGATAATTGATTCAATAGATCTTTAAAAGTCATCTTCTGCAGTCAATACCGTTCTTGTGTAGTCATCGCAATTAATAGTACTTATGTTTATATGGTGTTTTCCACGTTTAATTTCAGTATTTAATGCCGTTTTATCCATGGTGATATACGGGGTGAACTTCTGTCCGTTGTTTGCCGCCCTAGCGCTTGAGTCTGTGATGGGATACCTGGTAGGCACACTGTATGCATGGATGTTCTTCGGTGTGAATATATTCAAGGCGGTGGAATGTGATCTGTCGTCCCTGGTAAGTGTAACCCAGGAATATAAGAATGGTTTAAACGATATGGTATTTACGGAATGGGTTTATAATGATATATTGTTATATGCAATCAATCTTGTTAAAACCGATCATTTTTGAGCAGTGCATGCGTAAATTTATAAAAGCTGAAAACATCTTAATACAGCATACACATCATTCCTGGAGCTTGCTGAATAACATGCGTAGAAGGAACTTTCTGAATTACAGGCGTCCGTATTAAGGAGTTTCTTGTCTTATACACCGCGATGTTATCTTCTTTTCATATGGTCGCTTAAAAAAGTTTGTATGTACAGAATCAATGTTCGTTCGATCTATTTTGTATACGAAGAAGTCTTCCGGAAATATTGGGTAATATATATTTTTCAAACTATATTATATATCTGATTAACACTTTCAACACTTGCTTAACAGTTCTTAATTAAGCGACCTTAACGTGGGTCATGACAGTTTAGATACTAGCACCAGTTATACAAAAGGACCCGGTTTGACCCCTATACATGCCTAATGTCCCTTTCTCAGCGAATGAAGATTGTAAAGGTTTCCATGTCTAGCTTGATGGTGTAAGCAATTGCGTGGAACCATAGATACATATATCACACCTATGTTTAATTTCCAGGAGGGTCGAGTGCTTTTGGGATGCAATTGGTGGTGGTAGCATTTGTGTTGAACAATAGATACATGTTCATTTCTATGTTTATTACACAGGAGGGTCGAGTGGTGTTACTGCTCCGAGATTTACCTAACCTGTTATGTCTGGGATACCTGTCCATCAGTCTGCCTGTTCGTCTGGTCCAATCCATGTACCGGAAATCCATGCATTACCTCACAGCCTCCGAGATGGTCGCCATCTTGAATGTGGAAAAGGAAGTGGACTCTACACCGGAGTCTGCACATGTCAGAAAACTGCTGGGCCGCCCAAAACCCGAACCGTAAGTTTAGAGGGTTAATTATAAAAGAATGATGTTCATTGGCCGGCTGGTACCAAGAGGCTCTTCCATTAGTACGATAGCCATTGACAACCCATTTAAGTAACAGGAAGAACCGCTTATAACGGAATAAATTAATCAAGCACTGTGAGGGGAAGTCGTCGTTTCCAGATAAAACTATTTATTTTCAATAGATTTCATATTTAATCTTTCGGATGTGGGGCTTTAGTCCATCGACGTCAAAGTCATATTGCTGGTTAATAACGGTTATAACGGTTAATCTTATGCAATAATGCAGAAGAGAAAAAGGGCAGTGTTGGGTACGGTTAGATAATGATAATGCAGAAGACAGCAAATGGTGTGTGTAAAGGTTTTACATTGTGCTTAAACTGTACCAATATTTCAGTGCAAGACTATAGTAAGTCCTTCACAAACGTGCAGTACTTACCATAGTATTGCACTGAACCCTCGAATATGACCCTCAGTATTTCATTTTTTAATATTTTGTCACGGTATCTTCATTTAACTTCGTTTATATGACTTAAGATCAAATCCCTTTACGTTGGTTTTGTTCGCTTCCTTTTTAAAAGCAATACTAGGATTGAGTACAAAACCAACGCCAAGGATCTACTATAGTGTTGTACCGAACCATCGCATATAACCCTCACAATTTTGATTTTTTTTTTGCACGAAATCTTCATTTTATGAATTCCTGCCTTTTATCAATTCCTTTACGTTGGTTTTGTTGGCTTCCTTTACCAGGATCCCACCATCTACTATCGGGACAAAGCTGCTTGGACTCGTCCGCCGATTTATGCATGCCTGGGTCTATCAACGAAAACAAAGTAAGAATGAGCCTCCCTGTACTCTGTGTATTTTCTGATACAAACTAGCGTACAGAAATATAAACAGATAACCACAGGCAAACAGACACAGCTACATAAACAGTAATACAATCGCATATGTGCATCTGCAAAGCCCGGGGTCCTGGCCATTGCATGTACCCCACACTAGAGGTTTAAACACCGGCCATAACCCAAGGCTCATATTTACAAAGAGCATAGACGTAAATATCATTTGAATCAACGTCCCAATAAACAAATGTATATTAGGTCTTTGTTTGACCATACTATTACATACACGAGGTATTGCATCAACAAATAATGCAGCCTATTATATAGTATCGCAGTATCTTTAATAGCATTCCAGCACTTCATTCTATATTTACTATATACTTGTTTCTATTTTTGATTTGTTATCAATTATCGGTATTTCACGTTGCATAATTCATGTTATACATTTTACCAATTATTTTTTAAAATATTAAATTGCAGAGAAAAATAGGGAGCGATTGTTATACATTAAACGTGTCATGACTTCGCTTGTGGAACAATCTTTTATTTGAGACCTTCATGTTGCTTGCCACAGTGGAAATTAGCAGTGAAATGAAATACTCCAGAAGTCGAACGTAAAAAAGCCTGTTAAGGTATACATCGATAAAACTGTTTCGGTCCAATACTATATAAGCAATATGTATTAAGTACATGACCCTATACAGTTTGTTTAGGAAGGCCTAACTTTAAAGCCACGAACGACATTTTTTAGCAAGTAAACTTTACATTTGTTTGTGATGATCACCTCTTTCAGAAAAAGTCTTTATTAACCATCGTTGATTCGGCTGAATCTGCCTCAGAAAGAAAACCCGTAAAGCAATGATATTTCGTTTTAATCTATTTTTACTTTATTGTTTGTAATGTTGATGTATGGTGTTTCTTTTTTAAGAAAGAACAATGAAGAAAGATATATCGTGTTCTTTTTCTTCATTTTCCCCCCAGATTTCCGTTATTCGACTCGGGTGTTATCGGTAATGTTCGTTGGAGGACTCTTACTTTACAAGGTAATATCACAATATTTACAACGTAATACCTTAGTTGTGCAAGGGAATATCTTATTGTATATGGTAATATCTTAGTGTACAAGGTAATATCTCAGTGTACAGGGGATATCTTAGTGTACAAGGTAATATCTCAGTGTATAGGGGATATCTTAGTGTACAAGGTAATATCTTAATGTTCGTTGGAGGACTCTTACTTTACAAGGTAATATCACAATATTTACAACATAATACCTTAGTTGTGCAAGGCAATACTTTAGTGTACAAGGGACTATCTTAGTGTACAAGGGAATATCTTGGTGTACAAGGGAATATCTTAGTGTACAAGGTAATATCTTAGCATACAAGGGAATATCTTGGTGTACAAGGTAATATCTTAGTGAACAAGGCAATATTTAAGTGTACAAGGGACTATCTTAGTGTACAAGGGAATATCTTGGTGTACAAGGGAATATCTTAGTGTACAAGGTAATATATTAGTGTACAAGGGACTATCTAAGTGTACAAGGGAATATCTTAGTGTACAAGGTAATATATTAGTGTACAAGGGACTATCTAAGTGTACAAGGGAATATCTAAGTGTACAAGGGAATATCTTAGTGTACAAGGTAATATCTTAGTGTACAAGGGAATATCTTGGTGTACAAGGGAATATCTTAGTGTACAAGGTAATATATTAGTGTACAAGGGACTATCTAAGTGTACAAGGGAATATCTTAGTGTACAAGGTAATATATTAGTGTACAAGGGACTATCTAAGTGTACAAGGGAATATCTTGGTGTACAAGGTAATATATTAGTGTACAAGGGACTATCTAAGTGTACAAGGGAATATCTTAGTGTACAAGGTAACATATTAGTGTACAAGGGACTATCTAAGTGTACAAGGGAATATCTTAGTGTACAAGGTAATATCTTAGTGCATAGGGTAATATCTGATTGTATAAGTCAATAACTTTTTGTTTAAGGTAATATCTTAGTTTTCAAGATGATATTTAGGTGTTTAAGATAATGACGTCATGTGTAAATAGTATCTTAGTGTGTAAGATAATATCCTAGCGTGAAAACTTATATTTGTGAAAGGCTAGATCAAATTCTGCAGGGAAGATATCTTGTTACAAGAGGTAAGATATTACTTTTCAAGGTAAAGTTCCATTCTACATAGTAATTGCTTACTCTAGAAGGTGTCATCTTCATCTAAAATGAATATCCTGTCATAAAACGTGAATAGTAACTATCCCATCTTGACCGAAGTTGGAAGATAGAGATAAGATGGTTGGTGTCGTGAATCGGAAATGTTATCGGGCAAGGCTTAGGAATATTATCCGGTGAGCCGAAGACACCAACCATCTATTCTATTTATCCTGTTACCTTTATGTATTCTTTCAAACAAACAAGATGTTAATAAAACACGAGAAAAAACGAAAAGATAAGTAGAGAAGGATGTAAACATGACGTCATGTCGTTCTTATGACGTCATGACTCGTCACGTGCATGTATTATATGGTTAGTGCCGGATATCACAAATGTTATACGTCACCAAGTTATCGGTCCCAAAATGACACTAGTGACAGGATAAAATAAGGATTTGTAACGACACTGTCTATTAGCTTGCTCTCTGATCACATGATTATATTTTCAAGTTAACCCTAGAGTAAATGGTTACCGTCATATCCTAACTTAAGCTGGTATATTTTGCCTTTGATACGACGTTGTCTATTGACATGTTCTCTGACCACGTGGTTTTGTCTTTCAATTAACCCTCGAGTTAATGGTAACCGTCTTATCCTTATTTAAGCTGGTAGAATTCGGATTTGATACGACACTCTTTATTAGCTTGGTCTCTGACCACGTGGTTTTGTTTTTCAGTTAACCCCTGAGTTAATGGTAACCGTCCTATCCTTACTTAAGCTGATAGAATAAGGATTTGATACGACATTGTAAATTGGCATGTTCTCTGACCACGTGGTTTTTGTTTTTCAGTTAACCCTTGAGTTAATGGTGACCGTCATATCCTTACTAAAGTTGGTAGAATTCGGATTCGATACGACATTGTCTATCATAGGATATACGGCTGAGGAAGGGGAGGGAGAAACGATTACTTCGCTTCGTGAAATCACCTATTTACTCTACTATGTCGTGTTATCTGGCAAAAGTGAGTACCTGTTTGGTGACATCATACTGTCGCCAAATTTTCGACCGTTTGAAATCGAAAGAGTTTGCAGACGACATTGCAAAATGTGATGAAATTGGAAAGTAATCTTCCGATGGAGTAGAAAACATTATGGGAAAAGGAGAAATTGCTCGTCACGAGCAATTTCTCCTTTTCCCACAATGTTTTCCAGAGTCGTCTGCAACAAAGTGGCAAAATATCGTTTTTGTTTGGTAAAGTGTCAAGGGAGTCCGAATTGCAAGCATTGAAAACTCATAGTATGGACTCTTCTTGAAAACTTGTTTATCTGATATCATACTGACGCGACACGTATTCGGTGCGTGAAGTCCCCTATTTACTCTACTACGTCGTGATATCAGGCAAAAGTGAGTACTTGTTTAGCGACAACAAATGTTCTCACATTTGTTTTTTATTCTTATTGCAGACCGTCATAATGGCATTATTTGATTCCATGTGTTACATTCTTGCATTCTGTTCATTGAATTTATTGTCAACAATGTACCTAATGGCCTTACTATCCTTATGGAATTATGAAAATAGACTAAACTAAAGTATGATATGCATTTCAATTTACGAATATTGTAGAAATAGTGAAACTAAGCATCCAAGTTACAGATTGAACCTCTTATACAATTGGCGAAAACACAATTCATCTCCGTATGCTATGCACATAACATACGCATTCGTTTTCATAAACATGCATTGTTTCTTGAACCAGGAATCAAGACAATTCTGATGTTACAATATATTATTATACTCGTATAAATGTTAATGTATGTTACAATATGCTTTATCTGGTCAATGTCGATATCAGTGTTTATGTCAAGGCGCATGTGTATGCAAGTTTATGTTTATCAAAATATGTTTTATCGTGTCCATGTTAGTATTTGTGTTTATGTTTAAACCTAAATGTATAAATGTTTATGTTTATTACAGTATGCTTCATCGTGTCCATGTCTGTTGCCTGTGCCTTTGGTTTGCTGACGATTTTTCACATGCTTCACATGTACAGGTATGGAAACAATCCTTCTATATATATCATAGATGTTTTCTGTAAAATAAAATGAAGTTATAAATGTTGAACATACATCTATAACTCTTTTCTATACAGTCTTTCCATAAGGGAGAGACGTGTTAATAAATCGTTTTAGAATGAAACTCAAAATGCTCAAATGGTGTGAGGTTGTATTGAAAAAGCACGTTTACTGTATCGTAACTTTTCTGCTTGACAAAAGAAACAATTTCTGCTTGCCAAAAGAAACAAACGAACATGATAAAAATGCAACTATAAAAACCATTCCGTGACGTATTCAAACGAAAAAAAGGATATACAATGTATAAAGACTGAATTACATTGCAAGTTCGATCTAAATTATTCATTTTTCGTGCAATGCATAATTATATTAACAAGATGCTCTCTGCTACGGTTATTGAATCCTGCTCATTCAAATTCTTAATTATTCCAGGGAGAACCTATTTGCCTTATATAGAGGGGACACGAGTTTCATACGCCATAGAAGTACATTTTCCAACCCATCTCTTCTGGTCAGTATTTCCATGTAGAATGCTCATGATTCGTCATTTTGAAACGCATTCTTTCGTTAGAATACTTCAGTCGTTCTCGGTATCCATCGGTCGGGGTCAGAACTATTCGCACTAAACCGAATAGTTCGGTCTCGACCGAGGTATACAGAGAACGACCGAAGTATCCGAAGAAATAATGAATTGAACAATTGGATTAAGGGCATTTCATTGTTGTACCACTTACTCCATGATACCACCAATTTGACAGGTATGCTGCAGAGAAATTAACAAACCATTATGGCAAAATAATAACTTGTTCTCAATTAGCAATTTATTTTCTGTCACATGAAAATTCCCTCTAACATCAAAAGGGAAATATACATGTATATTGTCTTGGTTTTTTTTCATCTGCTGTTCCTTTGTATATCATTCGTATATCATTCACAATTTTTCCACATGGGGATTATAAGTTTTACAAGTCTGAAGTTTATATTAGCAAATAAGCAATTATTAAGTTTGTCGGAAAGGAAGGATAGTTTGCAGAAGTCTATCCTCATTAACAAATTACTAAATCACAATGTGTTCTAACTTGTGCTATAAAAATGTACTCTTATGGTATTAATATCGTCTGTTGCTTTTTCAATCAAGAACAGTGACAGATTGGTCTAGTATTGATGTTTACCCACTCTTCAGATCACTAACGTCATGAGTCTGTTTTCTAATTTTAGGTTGGCAGTATGCGATACGCAGGGTATCAGGTCGGATATATAGCATGGGGTAAGTGTGAATTGCTTCTTGCTTATCAAGCACATATTTGGACAATTATTATACAAGATCCATCGATATGTTAATAAAGTTATTTATCATGTCTATCTTTGCATGTCGTATCGTTATCAATGTTATCGGTCAGTATGGTTTTTAGAAGGTTCATCACATACTTTATAATGCTATTTATCGTGTTTAATTTTAACAGGGTTCATCATACAGTTCATCATATTATTCATTGTATCGTTTGCGCTGGCAGCATTGATAACCATCATAAAAGAGGGGTATTACCAATGGCTGCTAAATATCCTATCCAATGGATGGTAAGTATTGTAAATTTTTCAATGGCTGCTAGATATTCTAAACAGAAAAGTGTTAGTTTGTTGGTTCTCTAATGGCTACTAGTAATTCAAAACAAAACTTGTGGAAATTGTTGGTTCTTCAATAGCGCTAGATAGTCTGGCCGATATCTTTTTTGAGTTGTATCATTGATATTTGCTACTCTGAGCCCGATCGAATCGATTGTACGGGGTTTTTTTCAATGGCTACTATCTAATCAACAAAATGCATATTAACTTTATCTATCTTTTATGGCCGAACATGATTAGCATGGACAGCGTTTAGGTTAGAATCGTCTTGAAACTACATATGACGGTTCTAAGGCCTAGCTATTGTACTCCGTAGGCACACATTCTTTTACTCTTTTACAAATGTCTGTGGTTGCACTTCCAGCGATTTATTGTAACACAATGGTGTCTTCCAATTATCATACAGAAGTGATATTGTTCACGCTATTTCAGTCGTCAGCTAATGCTCTCGAGTTCCCATATATCAGATCAAGAAATCGGTTTATTAGACTTTACTAGGTTATGTCTTAACTTGGAATTCAAAAAACGTCTTCATCAAGTTCGAGTTTATCTATCATATGTCCACAAATGGAATTAACAGATAAAGATTCCTCGTTTCGAAAAATTTTTGAAATACGTAGATCGACATTTCTAACAAAGGAAGACGGTTCCTCATTGAAGTCATCATTGAATGAAGCTTTTTTGTTTATTTTTTGTTTGATAATCATGACACAACATATCCCCATGATTAGTGCTTTCAGCGCTTTGATTTGAATTTTCAGGCCGGCTCTTATAGTGACGCTCGTTATAACAACGTTCCAGTTTGTGTTGGCTAAATTCGTCTTTTTGCAAGGGAACGATCTTGCAATAGATAACAGGTACGACTATAAATATATGAATTGTAAAAAAAAATATGTGAAAGTATGTATGCACCATCAAAATAGACCGTGGCAAAATTGACAATAAATATGTCTGCATTACCAAAAACTAAGATATATATAAAAAAGGGGTAAAAATGTCGCCCAGCAGTTTATAAGATATCACTGTATCGTGCTGACCATTAAAACATTAAAATGCAACGTAGAAATATTGCTGATAATTCTATAGACTGGCGTAATAGGTCAGTCTCTGTTTATGATATGCAATTATGTCAATACACTTTGCCATAAATAAACATAATAACTGTCATGTCTCATTTTTTATATGTATCGTCTATTGATTGTTGTTTTAAGGGTTTTTTTTTTTTTAGTTTTTATCTTTGGTGCTTTTTCAAAGATCAAAATCGTCTGAGGAACATGTATCAGGAAACCTTTCAAAAGTATTTAAATAATGATAATAGTTTTACCAACAAAACGAATTGTCAATGGTTCTGCCCAGATGTATTTTCCCGTACGAGAAATTTAAGCTCTTGGTCTTACTCCATCGTTTCCATCATCATGCGCCGGACATCTATATAGATTAATCCATTTTGAAGTAATGCATCTTATTTTGTATTTGAAAATGTCCAAAGAGTTTACTACAATATCGTCAACGTAGTTAATCTTTGATTACTTTTTCAGGAGGCTGTTATTCTGTGTGACATTTTTCTTCTTTTTCTACAACATTTTCCTTGGGTTGATTTCCTGTTTGCTGCGCATCATCAAGTCGATCATGTTTGGTACCCTGTTTATGTCACGACTGGATCACAGCGCCCTCTCACGACGATTTGAAATGATGGATCCCGGTTAGTGGAGGGGCAGCAACTTACATATAGATTCAGTAAAGAATATATAGGATGTCATATAAAACGATTTAAAAGGCTAAATTGACAGTTTGCTCACGTAGCTCGTACTCGTTACATTTTTGGATACAGTGAATTAATTCACAAACATTTTATCATCATAAAACAGTTCTATTATATGTTACTTAACCTATGTACTATATTATGTTTTTATTGTTTGCAATATTTTGAAACTTTAAATTATGTTGAGGCCATTGGCAAATTGTTGCCAACATGCCTGCAATTCGAAAATTGCACCAAAGACTGGCCTAGCCTAATTTGTGTACTAAACAGGTCTGATTGTCATAGTTAACCCTCCAATTTACGGTTATCTTACCTAGATCGTTCTCTATGGTATTAGGAAAAGTGATGATTTTAAATAAAGCTTGTGTATCCGAGTTACAAAAACGTCTAACTAATTAATTAGTGTAAAAGACTTCATTTACTTATCTTCTCACAGTATTTCTGACTCGTTTCCAGGTTTTTCCGCCTATGTGGGGTTTATTCAGGTTGAGGCCACCCATACTCATCCAGTACTCGTAATGTTCCTGCGATACCTCATGCTTAATCAACTCAAAAACGGAGAGGATTTCAATCCGAAGGATGCCATCGCAATCCAAATGAACATGTCAGGTAAGTTCTAAGGAGTCGATCTAAGGAAAGATAACCGACATAGATTGGCATCATAGATAAATTTTAGACAAAATTACACTAACAACAACTTCGTAATATATTCACTGCTGAAATAACATAATAAAATGTAGCGCAATATCCAAACTATGTTTTGCAATTATTAAGACTATCCTATTTTACTCTTTACCCTATAGTGTGGATACCTATCTTAATTGTGTTGTCGAGATTATCTTACTGAATGCAAACGTGTATCGAATCTGTAAAGAACCGAGCAAATTAACCTCTCTAGGACACAATCACATCCGATCAGTGAAAACCACTGTTGCCCACTGATCAGTAGTGTTGTCTATTTAAATACCTGCATGTTCTCTATAACAATGCACTATATTCCTAAACTTGCATAAACGTTCCGCGAACGTTAAAAACCCAATGGTTTTGAGATAGTGTTGTAAAACGTATATAAATGAATGAATATTATATTTAATTTCCGATTAGTGTGATTTAGGCTTGAATGGTAGCCTGCTACCCATATTCGTGTGTCCAGTCAATGATGCTATTACAGAAAGTATGTTAATCTTTTATAAGAATACACTACAGGTCACATTCAGTTTTACCCGGAAAACGGCTTGATGATTTTGTGTGGCAGAAAACTTAAATAAAGATATTTTACATTATCATTCCATTGGTGATCATTAGCCTGGGATATTTGTATTTGTAAACACGCTTTTCTACAAAGAGAATTCTTGACTTGTTTGTTATCTGTGCAATCTGATCACCAGTTGACGATGTTTATTACAGAAAAGAAGCCATTACCGGGACCTGGCTGTAACAAACGCGCACGTTCACGTTGGTTCCTCATGTACACACTCTACAACAATCCAGGCCTACGAGCTTACAGAAAGAACTACATTGTCTTCATCAGGGAAATGCGCAGGCGTCTGGCGGAACGATACAGCCTCAGTAATTCGGCCCTTGGCGACCTGATGACGGGCATGACAACCGGCATGAATAACGTCAATCTATCCGACGTAAGCGTCGAGTTTGTTGACGGCGGTATTGATGCTGGAACGTCTCCGAACATGATGAACATGAACGCCATGTTGGCGATGTCCAGATTCATGATGGCGCTTCAAAAGGAGGTCGTTAAATCCGATGACGGTTCTGGAAAGGATCCGATGAATGAACTAGCCAGCGTGTTTGGTGGGCGGACCAATAAGGCGTTTGAGGTGGACGAACACACGGCCCCGGCCAAAGGCATGTGGAAAAGGGCTGCTGGAAAAGCCTATGTGCAAAGTTCGTTGAAAAAAGATATGAATGGTTCGACTGATTCGTCAACCAATTTATAAAACTATGTTATACACCAATTCCGATTAACCATTTCTTTCATACAACTTTATATGTATATACCGTTGGCATAAATGTACTTATAATAAAATCTTTTATATACCATCGTAACGAAGAAAGTTCCCTCAAAAAGTTATCTCCCTTTTGTAACGGTAGTCTTTTACCAAAAAATACATATTGTTGATACATTGATTATCGTCTATTTTTTAATTCCTCTATGAGGAATATGTTAGTTAAATCGGTAGTATGCTTTGACATGAAAAAATGAGAGAAAAATATTCTGTTGTGCTAAATGAAAGTACTCTGTTGTGCTAAATAAAAGTACTCTCGTGTGCTATTTAGTGACGATTGTTTTAAAAGAAACACAAACTTACAACGACCATTCTTTACTATGATATAAAATATGTAGTGTGAGTATGAAAGTGTAATAGTGTGCATAATAAAGGTAAATGGGGGTACTTTTAATTATGTTTACCATGGAGCATACGGTAAGTTGTGCTTTCAAGCCAAACATTTACACAACATACCCAATGCTATTCTTTTATTCTTGTAGTATTAAAATTAAATATTTTTACTGTATGCATCGATCTTTTCTTTGTTTATGTCCTTCTTAACATTGGAGTTCTGCCTGAGACGGCTTAGTCACTTGTTGATAAGGCGTTTAAATTGAGAATTGGTGGAGACAGTTTTGTTGGCCTAATGAGGAATCTTCCTTGCTTAACCATCATAGTGCTGGAACCGACTTCATACTTATACAAACAGGTTAGATCTAGGCCAGCCACCAAGTAAATTGACGGCTGGCCTGTGATCTAACCTGTTTGCAACTCTGAGTATCGTTCCTCATCAAAATTAAGCAGATATGCTTAAGCATAAAATTACGTATAAGGGCTAAAACGAACTGTTCGGTGAACGCATGAACATAAAGTAAACTGCTTCAGACAACATATACAACAAAGCATTTCGGCAAATTACCAAAACTGGAAACTTTGGAGCTAGGATAAGTTACACAATGCGTTTGGAAATCTGGATTAATTAACCTGCATCACAAGAAAGTCTTGAATCTAGTATATGACAGACATGTCCGTATTGTAAAGAATACGACGATGAAGTTCGCGGCGCTGCAGAAGTCAAAGGAACTATTGCTTATTATGAACAGAACAGAACAGAACAATTTTTTAATCTCTTTGGTACAATATGTACAGCATGAGGTATAAAACAATTCAGACTAAGGGCCAACGTTTGTATATCTGTGATGTCAGTCCAAGGCCTAGTTTTTACCTCTGTACCGACATGTGTACTGGTGTTTGAGCATGTTTATACATTACAGACCATTCTCGATAGAAGTGCATCCCCATGCATGGGTTGATTTTAAAATGTGGTCATGCGAACAGTTTATTAAATGCGTATGCTTCACAAGAAATACCTTTATTTTGAGTTCGTGTTCATACCATAAAACTCATTTGCTACAGAGCACACGTGGTACATGTGTAACACGTGCACGCATGTGTTATAAAGTGTAGTTATCTATCCGGTGTATGTGTATAACTAGGACTCGCGGTTCGTGCCCCACAGCAGTGAAGACGTGTTGTTACTCCTTATAGGTAGGTTAAGTTACCAACTAATTGTCGTGAACTTACACTTTGGAATTAAGTTACTCGTTCAAATCAAAACCAACAACTGACGACAATAAAACGTATGGAAAGGAGTACTTTATTTGTGATTATGGATAGATACTTGTGAGATAAATGGTGTATCTTCTCGCGGATATCAATTTGTCTCCTTGCCACAGTCTTCTTACTAATTGTCGTGTTTCGCTTTGGAGTTTTGCTACCTGTTAAGGTTAAAACCAACATCTGATGTCAATTAAACTTATGGGAAGAAATACTCCATTTGTGATTATGGATAGATACTAACTGGAATAAAGGAATATCCATTGGTGAAGTTTGTCTCTTTGATTGAGTCTTTTCTCAATTCTTCGGCAGTCTTTGTCTCAAACGCTTGTAGATAAGGAAAGGCGTTTGATGGCTTCTAAAATGATGCTCTCTTTTAAAACAAACTCATCAATAAACATATGACCATAGTTAGGTGACCATGACCGATGAATACATTAAATCATTTCGATATATGCCTCAAACGGAAACTCATTTGAGCTAGGATACTTTACACACTGAATTTGGAAATCTGGATTGATTAACCTTTGAAATGCACAACCAAAGTCTTGAATCTGCAACTAAATGTCATTCAGAATAAGTACATATATTCCTGTATTAATTTGATTTGTCCTTGTATTTGACAATAACTGTGTCAGAGATTCGCCTCTTGGATTTTTAGATCCATACATATGCTCTATTATCAGATGACTAGAAATAATGTGACAAAGGAATACATTTCTCTTGACAGGCAATTTCTCTCTTGGCATGATTGGTCTACTCAATGATACTATGAAAATGATATATGTCTTGATTTGTAAATTACGTCGAAAATGCGTCAGGCGAATCATATACCTATACAGAGTAGTCAATATTCTTAGCAATATCATTATTATTATCATTATATTTGTGTGTCTTTATCAACATTTCGTCTTACCTTTACTTATGTAAAATAATGCCTCTTCTATTACGAGACTTTTAGGCAATTCTCCATTTTGTCTCTTTTATTCAGATAATTTCTATGATTATATTCATATATTTGAAGTTCTATTGAATTTCTATATCGCCCCAATACTATTTCATCATAGTACTTCACGTAAATGTTTCCATGATATAGACACATTTTACTACACGTCCCCTTAACCCTTATAGTGCTGGAACAGACTTCATGCTTACGCAAACAGATTAGATCCAGGCCAGCAGCCAAATAAATTGGCGACTGTCTTATGATCTAACCTGTTTGTTGCTTTGAGTATCCTTTCTCAACAAAATTCGGCAGACATTCAGTTAACATTTATGCTCTTATATGTTGTTTGTCATTAAATTACTGTATTATATGGATATTGCTATCAACTGTAACTGTTTTTGCAAAAAAAGCTTATGTAATGTAATGTAAATAAATTGGCACCTGGCCTGTGATCTAACCTGTTATCTATTCTGCGTATCTTTCCGATCAAAATTAAGCGTATGTTTAAGGTTTTGGAAAGCAGACGACACAAAAAGAATCAATTTTCAGAAAATTACCCAGCATTCTATAAGGGTTGATGTTTCAGATTGACGAGAGTAACCATGGCCCGATTGACGTTTGTGGCGCCCCTCTTACCCGGCTGTCCAAGACCAAGCCGCATAATACGTGTGTCATGTAAGCTACGTTTTTCTCCTATAGCACCATTTATTGATATCCCATAACCCACATTGTCCAACCCTTTACCAAACGCAAAATTTGTATTGGCCCAAATTGAAAGATTGCAGACGACATTTCAAAAAGTGATGAAATTGGAAAATAATCTTCTGAAAACATTGTGGGAAAAGGACAAATTGCTGTAGAAATTGCATTTCGAATTTTATTCGACCCATCTGATATTATAGTATGTCTTAGCATCTTGGGATTATTGGTATTGTAAAATTCCCGTATATTTCAGCCCAGTTTAGCATGAGAAAGCTGCGTAATCTGGTGACGACCGTGATTGTGACGTTATTCATGTTAAAGCTGCTTTTCCTAACGACGGAAGTCTCCACCGTAAACATGAAGAGAAGTGTGTGTAATTATGTTCGATCCTCGTACCTCGGAGAGGTCTATAAAAACAACCAACCACAGTGTAACTATACGCTGCCCGAGACACCAGGTTAGTCCTGTAGGAGGCTTGGACATTATACAACACATCCATAGTGCATAAATCATTTCATCAAGCTGGTATATTGTCTCAAACGTGTACCGTTTTACTAAACAGTTTATGCTAAAACTTCGCATAAGTTCAAAACAACATTCCCTCTTATTTCAATAATCGGCTAAGTAATATTGCAAAGTAACACATCATTGGAATCGTATGAACATCCATAGTTCATACATCATTTTACCCAGCTGGCATATTGCTTCTAACAGTATGATTAAGAAATATAAATTCATATATGTTTGTAAAAAACCTTGTATATTGTTCAAGTTCGATATTTGTCAAGGTTGCCTTAGGAACTTTAAGAGTTATGGTTCTTGAATAACAAAAAATTGACATTGAATGATAGAAAATGATTGTTGGACTGGGGCTGATTTCAATAAGATTTCTAATGGCTGTGTATATATATTTCTCCAGATTTTCTGACCGTAAACTCCGATATACCGGAGTGGAAGGATCTAGAAGCGCGATTCACCACGGTGCAGCCGGGCGGATGGTTTAGACCGCGACACTGCCAGCCTAAACACAAACTGGCCATCATTATACCATATCGGGATCGAGAACATCACCTCAAACTGTTCCTACAACACATGCACCCTTACCTACAAACACAGGAACTAGAGTACACCATATACGTGGTCGAATTGGTTTGTAGAATGTTTATGATCACATTGGTTATTTATTATAGTAAAACTATTCGAAAATTGGTATAGTTTGGAAAACGTGAGTGACTGAACTTAAGTTAATTTGCTTGTTTTATATGATATTTATATCTAGTTAAGACTAATTTATTTCACATCAACTGAGAAACACGTTCTTACATCTTAGATTAATCACTCGATTCTGCCTCCCGATACATAACCAGTACTCGCGCCGAATGGGGATTAGTAAAAGCTCACAAGGCGGAACCATTTCCACGCGGGATTCTAACCCGACACTCGTGTCCTGAATCTCTACTACTGAACCACTGTCCTCTACACGAATTCAGTAACATTACAATGCCTTACTCACTGTGGATGGATAATGACCCCTTTTTTATTGCCCACATAGGCCGTTCAAGACGAGTAGAACCATCCGCCTTCCGTTAGGCAGTCGGGAGAGTACCTCTAATGTAGATTCCATATTACATTCTACCTGTAAAGGGATTCAAACTCACGAAGGACTTTCTGATTAATGTTGAGTGCCTTTACCACTTGGCAAGCTAAGGCGTATGAACTTGAAATCCACTTGAGTCGCGAGTTCAATCCCCACCAGTGTGAGTGTCATTGGGCAAGACACTGCAGGGCCCTGCCATGTACTGGTGAAATGCAAGGAAATCGTTAAATAAGTGAAAAACGGTTGACACGTCGTTAAACCCCATAGAAAAAAAACTTGCAATGTGTTTGACTATTCTGCAGTACTATCTATATAGGTCAGTTAGTCAATATGTTTGATGACCACTCCTACAGAAAACGTGAGTGACTGAACTTAAGTTAATTTGCTTGTTTTATATGATATTTATATCTAGTTAAGACTAATTTATTTCACATCAACTGAGAAACACGTTCTTACATCTTAGATTAATCACTCGATTCTGCCTCCCGATACATAACCAGTACTCGCGCCGAATGGGGATTAGTAAAAGCTCACAAGGCGGAACCATTTCCACGCGGGATTCTAACCCGACACTCGTGTCCTGAATCTCTACTACTGAACCACTGTCCTCTACACGAATTCAGTAACATTACAATGCCTTACTCACTGTGGATGGATAATGACCCCTTTTTTATTGCCCACATAGGCCGTTCAAGACGAGTAGAACCATCCGCCTTCCGTTAGGCAGTCGGGAGAGTACCTCTAATGTAGATTCCATATTACATTCTACCTGTAAAGGGATTCAAACTCACGAAGGACTTTCTGATTAATGTTGAGTGCCTTTACCACTTGGCAAGCTAAGGCGTATGAACTTGAAATCCACTTGAGTCGCGAGTTCAATCCCCACCAGTGTGAGTGTCATTGGGCAAGACACTGCAGGGCCCTGCCATGTACTGGTGAAATGCAAGGAAATCGTTAAATAAGTGAAAAACGGTTGACACGTCGTTAAACCCCATAGAAAAAAAACTTGCAATGTGTTTGACTATTCTGCAGTACTATCTATATAGGTCAGTTAGTCAATATGTTTGATGACCACTCCTACAGAAAACGTGAGTGACTGAACTTAAGTTAATTTGCTTGTTTTATATGATATTTATATCTAGTTAAGACTAATTTATTTCACATCAACTGAGAAACACGTTCTTACATCTTAGATTAATCACTCGATTCTGCCTCCCGATACATAACCAGTACTCGCGCCGAATGGGGATTAGTAAAAGCTCACAAGGCGGAACCATTTCCACGCGAGATTCTAACCCGACAATCGTGTCCTGAATCTCTACTACTGAACCACTGTCCTCTACACGAATTCAGTAACATTACAATGCCTTACTCACTGTGGATGGATAATGACCCCTTTTTTATTGCCCACATAGGCCGTTCAAGACGAGTAGAACCATCCGCCTTCCGTTAGGCAGTCGGGAGAGTACCTCTAATGTAGATTCCATATTACATTCTACCTGTAAAGGGATTCAAACTCACGAAGGACTTTCTGATTAATGTTGAGTGCCTTTACCACTTGGCAAGCTAAGGCGTATGAACTTGAAATCCACTTGAGTCGCGAGTTCAATCCCCACCAGTGTGAGTGTCATTGGGCAAGACACTGCAGGGCCCTGTCATGTACTGGTGAAATGCAAGGAAATCGTTAAATAAGTGAAAAACGGTTGACACGTCGTTAAACCCCATAGAAAAAAACTTGCAATGTGTTTGACTATTCTGCAGTACTATCTATATAGGTCAGTTAGTCAATATGTTTGATGACCACTCCTACAGTTGTTGCAATCGTGATTATCGAACATATTGATTGACTTTACCTTTTAAAATAAATCCCTCCTTACTGTTTCCAGGAAAAAGACGTGCCATTCCAGAAGGGGTTGATTATGAATGCCGGTTTTCGAGAGATCATTGATATAGACGATAGCACTTGTTTCGCGTTTCACGATGTCGACATGTTACCCCTGAGTACGGGGATCGATCACGTGTGTAGCCCGAAAACGGTCATCCATCCGTCCGTCTACATTAAACAGTACAACTTTAGGTAGGTCCAGTGTTCACAAACAGTTCAACATTTCTGTCTACTTTAAGCAGTGGGGCTTCAGCAAAGATTTGCTTGCAAAGTCTCAAATCGAACCTACCACTTGCTATTACAGTAAGACCCAAAGTTGGTACATGCTAAAAGTAATCTATTGGCTCGATATATGTACCTAGTTCGATATTTTGATAATTCAGTAAACTCTTTTTTTGGTAGATTTGCCTAACTCTACATTTATTATTTCTGTTAACCGCATGGTCGGTATACGGATTAAAGTCTACTTTTTTATGTCTCTGTAAACGCTATGGTTGGTATGTTTGCCTAGATCAACATATTCATATTTCAGTAAACCCCATGGTCGGTATATTTGCCTAACTCTACATTTCTATATTTCAGCAAACCGTATGGTCGGTATATGGGTGGGGTACTCATCTTCCATAAAGAGCTCTACAATCTCGTCAATGGCTTCTCCAACCTGTACTGGGGTTGGGGCGGAGAGGACGACGACATGCACTTCCGGTAAGTATAACAAAGGAGGAAATGTACTTCCGGTAGGTATCACAGAGACTTACCTATATCCGAATCTAAAGGGTACTGCGTGCCTCTGTGGTTAAGGTCGCGGATTTAGAAATCGTTGGGGGCTTACCAAGTTCGAGCCCAAACGACTGTTTTGTTTCTACGGGAGTATCCTTTGGTAATTCACTACAAAGAACACACCCGGTCATCTCTTAATGGCAAATCTATGTACCTGATGTCGGAAATCAGAATTTCTAAATGGGACTACTTTTTTGGTACTACAACCCGGAAATACTTCTATAAAGGTGCAGACCAGATAACAAGTACAAAAGTATTAGTATTTACTGTTTAAATATACTGGAATACTATTTGCGGTTCTAACACATCTCCTGTTTCCCTGTATAGGTTAAACAGTTTTGGTATCAAAGTGGTCGAGCCGGCATCCAACAAGCACCGGTATATGTCCTGGTCACATGATCATCAGGAAGAATTTAAAAACAGGTAAGTTTTGATGTTACCTTGAATAGATGAGTATTTCTATCAAAGCGTGTGTCGTATATACGCCTCCTTTGCTCTCTAACCTAATCTTTTTCACCTGCCATTCTGTCAGTATCTGTTCGATGCGTTTGTAACAGTTGTAACTGCCATGACAAACTCGGTAGAAAATGAGTGCCATGTTTTGTGAGTTTGTCAAGTATTTTTTAACATCCACGTCAATCGTATTAAAACAAAATACGAATATAGTTAAAGTATTTAAGTTTAGATTAAAGAAGAGACTAAACGATACCTTACAAGAAAA
Organism: Cerastoderma edule; assembly: GCA_947846245.1. NCBI lineage: Eukaryota > Metazoa > Mollusca > Bivalvia > Cardiida > Cardiidae > Cerastoderma > Cerastoderma edule. The sequence goes on along the minus strand of OX401419.1, from coordinate 8,637,718 downwards.
CTTGAACATCCCAAACGTAGATGTATATACACAGTGTACTATAGTAATTGGTGATCCTGAAAATGTTTCTGTGAAATATATGTGTTACATTTTGTTTATAAATAACGATGTGTTTATCGCTTTTCTAATATAAACTACAGTCAGTAAGAAATTAATCTAAAAGCATTATATTCCAGAAAACAGTTCATAATGACAGCGGTGGACAGGATGTCTGACGAAGGTTTAAATAGTGCGAAATACGAGGTCGTTAAAAAGGAGCTCCGGCCGCTATATACGTGGTTACTCGTTGCCTCTAAACACAAGGACGCGTCATACAAACACTTAAAGGCCGTACATGGTACATATGACTGGGTCATAGGGAAGAAAATGTAGTACATATTATGTGTGCTATATATATGTTATATTTTCATATTATGTGTTCATGTCTGGAATCTTTTGATGAAGACATACGCTGGATTTGTTAAGAGTATGGTTAATCTTTCCAAGAAGTCATCACGGGTGCGATTGAAAAAATCTTGGGACTTGGGTGTACCAAATTTGCTTTTAATTGAAGCTTGGAGACTCCTCCCAATAACACTCGTAACACGACGAAAGTTTGACAGTATATGTAAAAAGTTGATGTCTGCTATGAGCACTAATTCTGATTCGACCTGCTCGATTGTTGTGGAATCGGACGGATGAGCATTTGGGTGGGGGCAAACTCAGCAAACAAAGTGCATGTTTAAAGATGAAAATGGCAGACTCTACCAAAGATGGTGCACGTTTAATGAACAAAATGGCAGACTACAAAGAATCAGTGCGCTTGTTACCTTGCTCAAGACACGAAGGAAAGCCATTATATTTGAATGAAATGTGTTGGTTCCTGTCGATTGTCAAGACGGGATCTTTGTTATATCTAGTGTTATATGGATGATAAATGATTAGATTCAATACTACTCGGCAAGTCTTTCGTATTTGTAAAGGACTTTTCAGTCTTCCATTCAATCATATGGAGCAGGTAAATAATACATTATAGACGAACATTATGTATGACCATCTGTGTAACCTAGTCGGATCTAGCGTTTGTAAATGAGCATAAGATTGCTTATAGTTTTTAGATCTTATATTACAAGTGAGCCCTTTGGATTTGTTATGTCTTTAGAAGGAACATTCATGGTATGTTTTTATGGGTTGTTTAATGTACATAAAAAACGTTGTCTTCTGATTTCGTTTACCGCCACATTTCAAAAACAGTAATAAAAAAATATAGCATCTTCATTACAACAAAATCGAACTCAAATTGAAACTAACAGTACATATATGCCTTTAAAACGTTTGGCGTTTTACAGGCCAGTAAATTGAAATGCCAGTATTCCATGCAGTACTCAATACTTGAATATAAGGTGTTTAGTCATTCATCAATTGCCCGAACCGAACCATTATTTTACAGCAAAGTATATATCTAAATGAACAAACCCTGCCTTTAGAAAATACTTCAGAGAACACAGTGACAAATGGATACCGTACTCGTATTGAGCATTTATTCTTGTGTAACACTGGAAAATTCCTTTTTGTTTTTGTCACTAACTATTACGTTTAATTTGAACCGGTCACCAAAAGTTCTCAATTGAAACAGTTACGCTGCTCTCGCCATTCAAGTCTGAATTATTTAAATACCTTTATTTACTTATCGTTTATATCATTGATAAAAAATAAGTATTGTTATTTTCAACTTGTCTGTGAAACATATCAGTTCTGAACACAATTTTTCAAAATGTTCGATATATAATAAGGGCATTCTGTTTTGTTTAGAGAAATATATAATCAATGCAATTTATTTATAAATGCGAGCAATTCATGGATCCAAAGTGACTCCAAATTATTAGAAATACTTATAAACCTTTTATTATTTTGTCATATCGGGATATTTTCTACAAGACAATATTTCCAGTTAAGGGATAGAATTACGTTTCAAAAACCTTAAGGATGTTAAATTATATTAAACAATATCAACACTACCACATTTCCCACTATTCCCTCTTATGGAAGTATATTTTATGGTTTCAAAACATACCATAAACATATTGTCAATATAATGCCATATCATATGATTTATTTAGTTTACATATATAGATTAGAAACATAGTATATAATTTATTATTTGTATAGAGAGTATTCATATAGAGACTATTTCTACTGCATAAATTGCAAATGTTACAAACTTGGTTCGCACTATTTGACCGTCCATATTACCTCCGGGACAGCCAATGTGATCGATATTGTTTCATAATATGGCTTTTTTTTCAAAATAGAAAACAAACAGTTGTAAAAAGAAACAGCGACCATATGTTAATTCACGTATATATCTATTTTCAAAATAATATATTAGTATTACGGCATAAGATATATGTTCTTGTATAGATAGTACATCGTTTGAATATTTTATGCATCGAAGATACATGCTACAAATAATGTAGTCACACATGAGTTGATGCTAAGACATAGATTCATATGAATCCACATTACAGCACAAACTCATGTGTTCAAATACATTATGTGTAGCTAATCGTAGCTTATTGTAGATAACAGAATTGTAACGACCAAATGGTAAAATGTTGATAAACATAGATATGAATATATTTTATATACCGAATATGATTTTTTTTTTCATATATCATGTGAAAATTTATAACGATTGAGGGCTATTATGTGAACCTGCAGAACTTGAAAATTTAAATAAATCACAATTCAATGGCAATACTTTAAAAGTGAGAACTTCATATATATAAATATGGATATGTTATGGAGCTATAACATATTAAATAAGTAAATGCCTAAATATGTATGCTTCAGACAGAATACCAATAACCGCCATTTTGAAACTCGTTATTTCGTCGGACTACTTAGGTCGTTCTCGGTATACATCGATCAGTACCGGAACTATTAACTGTACAAGTATATCGAATTTTTCCGGCTGCGATTTATGTCTAACGACAAAGAACGTAGTAATCCGACGAAATAATTCGTTTAAAATAAGTGTATTATGGGGTTTCTACCTTAAGACTTTATATCCGCGAATCTACGAATGAGGGGTATGAGGTAGATATACATGTGTGTATGTACACATGATATATATAATTGCGTTAAAGTTTGGTTCTAAATCGAATGCACAGGAATGTTATAGGGAGTGAATAAACATGTGAAATGACAATTGCCTTATTTTGTAATGAAAAATTGTTAGTAATTAAAGCATTCCCTTCATACGAGAATTTGACAAACTTTGACCCATATAGTCCTGGAACCGACTTCATGCTTATGCAAAGAGATTAGACCACAGGCCAGCTGCCGAATAAATTGCCGAATATATTACCCAACATTCTAAAGGTTAAAGACCATGAGTTTGACCAGCCCTTATAAATAGAACATTTTGAGAATGGGGTTTTCCTCCATCAAGAGGAGGGCATCGCAACATAACAGAAATAATGTTGACGTGGTGTAAACCCCATATGATACTTCAACAGATCAACAACATGTGGAATCACAACGTGGAGAACGATTTCTCCTTTAATCACAATTTCTTGCATCGTTTCCAGGAAGGCGTTTACATACGAGTATACAAAATAATTATGCAATTGCAGATGATACACGTGCAGACTTGAAACATCAAATTTCGTTATGAAAAGGGCCCAAAGCGTTGAGACATAAGAAATCCTCATTTTTGCAACAACGGTTTATCATCTCTGAATATCCCATATGGCAGTGGAGCTGCTCGTTTGGACACATCGTTCAACTATGGCGTTTTGTTCTGTTATGATATTCATACTCATACATGAAGATGTAGAGGTGCAAACTACCTCCTACGCTAACATCACAGAAAGACATTACCATGGGTGAGAGTTGAAGAAATTCAAAAACCTGAAATCTATAGTTCATTATCCTGAAAAGGCGTGTTTGCAATTACATTATATAGGGACGAAAAGTCTCAAAAGCCTGAAATTCAGGAATAATCCTGAACACTTTCACCCATGCATTACTAGCAAAATGACTGCAGCGTCGCGAACCCCATCGTTGTATCCTCTACACAACGGGTACGTCTGGCATACATTTTACTTAGAATACCTGTATCGATGAATTCTTCTTTAACAAATGTTTATTACAATATCGCAGCAAATAGAGTGTGGCGTAACTGCACAGAATTCACTGCACACCTGTATGTGTAAGTAATAAGCCATTGCCATTTGGAGTGTAGGATTAGTGAAAAAAGAGCATCGTGTACGAGTTCATATCAACATGGAGTCAGTCCTGATAACACCAGTATCGGCGTGGTACAAAATCCCAATTAATTCAAACTTGACGTGTTCTTGGTCCCAATGATCCAGATTAGGTGTTTCGTTCTCTGGCATGTGTGTATGAACTCACCTTTCTGGTCTGCATCAATCACTTACTAGTATATGAGAGGCGCGATATATAACTCAAAGAGTTAACGTGTTGTTTTTTTACAGTTAAATCAAAGACTGATAAGCAGTGGTACGGACAGTGATCAATTGCAAGCATAGTCTTTAAATAGATTGGTGGTTGGTAATCAGATAACGTTACAATAGACGTTTCACTTCTGGTGACAATTAAGTTGAATTAAGAGATTGGGTCAAACGAGTTAGGATGAATTCCTTTTATGTGTGTATCCATCATGGTTTTCTTACTATTCCTAAGTGTAGTTCAAATGAAATGTCGTAATATAACCGTGGTAATGTTGACGCGATGTTAAACTTTAGATTTTTCGTTGTAATGGTCGTGTATATAAATGATAATCAATGGAACACAACTATCTTCATTACCATTCATTATAGGGTTCAACGTCACACAAAGATAACTCGTCTCATTTCGGACACAACAACATAAGATTGATTGTTTAGCATTTCACGTATATTTACGCAATACATGTATAATGTATATCACAGCGACAATGAACCACTAATATTACGATTCTGGGCTTATCAGTGTAGGTGCAATTATTGTGATGCTGTCTTCACGAACTTGATAAACATTCCATAGAACTGATCGAAAGAAGTAGATAAAAATTGAAAAAAAAACATTTCATTGCAATCCACAAGTGGTCAAACAACCATCAAGGTAGTACTATCAATTTTATAATACATTTGCATAGTTATTATCACACATTTATTTCTTTTATCATATAATATTGGGATGTCCGACTTGTTATCATTGAAGATTCTTAACTTAAATGCCCAAACAGGCGTATCAAGCCGGGTAGAATCATCTGCATTTCTTAAGTCAACCCGAAGATCCTTTGTCATAAATAAACTTTAATAACAACATAGGAAAGAGGAACGATTTTCCCCAGGTAATCGTCAAGTCCATGGCTAGGAAATAGTGGCTTCAAGAACCCAAACAGGGGTTATTAATAAGTCGCAATTGTTGTTTATCAACTTGTGATGATGGGTCTCAAAACCCAAAACTAACAACTACATCTCCACAGACCCCAGTTAACTTCTAATAATCATCAATAGATGCTACAAGGCTTTAAATAGATAGAAAGAACACAAACACATTATAAATTGCACAAGCTGAACAGACTACACAGCCTTTTATTTAATCTCATATATATACGTTTAAAAAAATATTTGCAACACAAAATATAATGATAAATAATCCATTATTGCAATAACTAAGTAATGATGTATCTACCTACAAACCTTTCTACCATTGAATAGTATATCATAAAGCAAGGTCAAAACAAATTTGAGCTCTGTCCTATACCCTTTTCCTTCATGTATATTCATTTCAACCCAACAGCATCTAAGGACTCTTGAAACAAGTGTAACAAAACATATTTGTCACCATGAACAATATCACATTTTGTCACAACAGTTTCATTTAACATCAAAACGAAAATTCTTTTTTTATGAATTATATTTGCTACCTGCATTTGCTGTGAATTTAGAACAGTCACAAAATGCCTCATGCAGGAATTACTTTGGTGCAGGGTTGAAAGTCATCAAAGATCAGGCAGTTACAAGTAGGCAGGTACATGTTTCTACTTCGCTCATTCATCAAAAAAGGATTTGTGAACTGTCTAAATTAAAAACAACAAGATGACAAAAAATAGCATAAGAAACACAATAAGATCATGATGAGCAACTTATCCTGTTGTCGCAATGTTTAAAGTCTTCTGTATCTGCTGTGTAACATTGTGTATTACTAAGTAAAGGGTTCAAACAAAATGATAACAAAGCTACAAATATAAGTTTCATAGAATCATTACAAAACACATCTTCACTTACATGAAAATTTAATGTAATTCAATTAATATGGGTATAACACTGCACTAACATCATTTCAGTTAATTTTGGATGTCTCGCTCTTAATGATGGAGAAAGACCCACAAACTTAGCTACGCATAAGCACTGGACAAGTAGGAAGAACAATCTGCATTACATAAGTCAGTCAGGAATCAACCTCTCACGATAATGCATAATCCAAACCCAACACAGGATTTGAACCCATTCAGAGAGGGACCATGTGATATTAAGTAATTATTTCTTACAACTAGGCCATTGAGCCCCTTTTATCTATTTTAAAAAGAGAAAGCAAAATGTAGTCATCACAGATTATTGAGCAATGTCATTAAGTGTAATAAAAAAAGCATAATCACAAAATGGTTCCAATTAAGTAGCTGCAAACTATTTCCTTAGCATACATGATCTGAATAAATATGTGACCTAGCCTTTAGATGAACAGTTTGTAACAAATTTTAAATGAAGAAGAGTATCTGTTTAAGACAGCTAGTATATATGCAAAAAGGACAGTCGAAATATTTGTCAAATATGCCATAACCCATTTCCAATACGGCATTCAGTGACTAGTCCTAAATTGAAAGCCACAACTGATGAAAAACATAGCATGGACATTCCCTAAAAGATATTTGATGGAAACCTTTGTGACGAAAGGATAAATTGCTCATTACGAGCAATTTATCCTTTTGACACAGTAGTTGTTATGGCATACTGTTGCAGATTCATCAAAGTAAGATAGTATTGTGAAATGGTTGATATCGCATGACTTAATTGAAATTGAGAAAATGTCATAGAACACTTTAAAAAAAGACAACTTTCTACAGAAAGGTATGAAGAAACCATTGTGAAATAAGCGACAATAGTCGTGTTACACACAAATAAATTCTTCTTCTAACACAATGTTTTTCCTATACATATTTTTGCGGTGGTTTGAAATAAATGTACATGAAGTACTTTGTTACAGGGAGGGTGTTTTAAATAATATACATCAGATGAATTCAAATGAGCATGTTTATAGTTTGTAACTCCCAGCAACTTATTCATTTGGATGCAATTTTCTTTCATAAACAAGAATGGTTAAATCAATGATATAACAACCTATCAAACTCAAAGCTAAATTATTTAGTGGGGAAGGTTTCACACTGGATTTAAACCAAGCTACTCATAGCACAGAACAGACAATGAATAAAAAAGTAAAAAAAAAAAGCTAATCAAAAAATATATATTTACATAAAGTAAAAGGGGTAAAAAAGTGGGGGGTTTTCAGACCTGAAAGTGTATCTTTTGAATTTGTAAAGTGACTAACAGTGACAAAAACATTTATATTGCTAGAATAACAGTTATATGTTCAAATAGCTATAATTTCAAAGCCAAAGTGGCATTAATCTTGTTAGAATAACAGCTTCAGGTTTAAATTTCAAAGCTCAATAAAGTGACATTTATCTTGCTGGAATAACATAATTACAAAGCTGTAGAATAATCGTAAAAACAAGAGTGTGAATCGCTATACATCCCTCATTTTAAAGTTGATGTCAACATTATGAAAAATAGAAATTATTCTTGATATAATATTTTTCAGAATTCTAAGTTTATATTAAACTATTAACAATTGTAAAGCAATCTATTAACTATTTAACTCTAGTACCCTGGTAATGAAATTCAAATGTAATATAATGAAACGAAAAGTTGCGCTAAAAAAGGAAGACAATATAACACAGAACACAGAAGGAATAAAACAAGAGGGCCATAATGGCCCTTTATCGCTCACCTGAGTTCTGTTTAAAAAAGAGGTATATTTAAGACAGAGTGGTTGGTATGTTTCAAACTCTTCTAAGTGCTAATTGCATTGAATACTCTAAGCCAATGCTCTTGCTTGTTAACATTTTTTTATGTGTATTGTATTTGTCTTCTTGAGTTAATGTTCACCAAGACAAAGAGAATTAAGATGAAGGAAATTTAGGTTTGTGAAAGCAGGGACAGTAACAATTGGTTGGGCAAATTAAAATAATAACAATTGGAAAATGTATCTCAAAGTCGTTTATTGGTTTTCAACAGTAAATAAATTTGGAAAATTTTAAGACAGTCAAGCTTATGGTAAATAATCCAATCATTCTGGCCAACTTTCATCAAAATTGGACCATAAATGTGGCCTCTAGAGTGTTCACAAGCTTTTTAAATTATTTGACCTAGTGACCTAGTTTTTGACCCCACATGACCCACTTTCAAACATGGCCAAGATTTCATTTTGGCAATCCTTCTGACCAACTTTCATCAAAATTGGACCATAAATATAGCTGCTAGAGTGTTCACAAGGTTTTTCAAATATTTGACCTAGTGACCTAGTTTTTGACCTCACATGACCCGGTTTCAAACTTGGCCAAGATTTCAATTGAGACAATCATTCTGACCAACTTTCATCAAATTTGGACCATAAATGTGGCCTCTAGAGTGTTCACAAGCTTTTTAAATTATTTGACCTAGTGACCTAGTTTTTTACCCCACATGACCGAGTCTTGAACTTGGCCAAGATTTCATTGAGACAATCATTCTGACCAACTTTGATAAAAATTGGACCATAATTGTGGTCTCTAGAGTGTTCACAAGCTTTTTAAATTATATGACCTAGTGACCTAGTTATTGACCCCACATGACCCAGTTTCAAACTTGGCCAACATTTTTATTGAGACAATCATTCTGACCAACTTTCATCAAAATTGGACCATAAATGTGGCCTCTAGAGTGTTCACAAGCTTTTTAAATTATTTGACCTAGTGACCTAGTTTTTGACCCCACGTGAACCAGTTTCAAACTTGGCCAAGATTTCATTAAGACCATCATTCTGATGAACTTTCATCAAAATTGGAACATAAATGTGGCCTCTAGAGTGTTCACAAACTTTTTAAATTATTTGACCTAGTGACCTAGTTTTTGACCCCACATGACCCAGTTTCGAACTTGGCCAAGATTTTATTGAGACAATCATTCTGACCAATTTTGATAAAAATTGGACCATAATTGTGGTCTCTAGAGTGTTCACAAGCTTTTTAAATTATTTGACCTAGTGACCTAGTTATTGACCCCACATGACCCAGTTTCGAACTTGGCAAAGATTTTATTGAGACAATCATTCTGACCAACTTTCATCAAAATTGGACCATAAATGTGGCCTCTAGAGTGTTCACAAACTTCTTAAATTATTTGACCTAGTGACCTAGTTTTTGACCCCAAATGACCCAGTTTCGAACTTGGCCAAGATTTTATTGAGACAATCATTCTGACCAACTTTCATCAAAATTGGACCAAAATGTGGCCTCTAGAGTGTTCACAAACTTTTTAAATTATTTGACCTAGTGACCTAGTTTTTGACCCCACATGACCCAGTTTCGAACTTGGCCAAGATTTTATTGAGACAATCATTCTGACCAATTTTGATAAAAATTGGATCATAAATGTAGCCTCTAGAGTGTTCACAAGCAATTGTTGACACACGCACGGACGCACGGACACACGGACATCTCGGTATCACAAAAGCTCACCTTGAGCACTACGTGCTCAGGTGAGCTAAAAAGCAATGACATATGAATATGTATAACAAAAAAATCGTATCAAACAAATAGTTAAAAAAAATATGACCTTGAATTTAACAATCTTTACTTAATCTTTCTGGTTTCTGATTGGTCAAAAACCACATGATCAGAACTCAGTATCATTTAGTTGTTTTATGATAACACCTCATCAAGTTTTCAGAAATAATCTGTCATGTATACTAGAATTAACATGAACCGTAAACAGAGACTTAACATGATAAATATACTAAATCAAATTAAGTTTTTTTCTAAAGGGATTCAACACTGGTTTAAATTGTTTAGTTATAATACAGCTTTTCTGGGATTTACCTGTACTAGGAAAGGGCTCTGAAATGTCTGGCCAAGGGACACTCCAACAAAATTTAATAGAAAATATTATGAAAAATAGTGAAACTACACATATATTCATAACAACTGTTCACATGCATTTAACCCTTTCCCAAACAATAACGACATTTAACCACTTTGTTGCAGACAACATTAGAAAACATTGTTGAAAAAGGAGAAATTGCTCGTGACGAGCAATTTTTCCTTTTTCCACAACGTTTTCTGGCCTATCACAAGATTATTTTCCAATTTCATTCCATTTTGAAATGTCGTCTGTAAACTCTTTCAATTTGGGACAGTCGAAAATTTATTGTTTGGGAAATGGTTAAACGAGCACTTATAAAAACAAGAAAAAGGAGCTTCCAATAAATATTGCCTACATGTACGAACCTTTACCAACACATAACTAATACATATATCTAATAAGCATTGCACATACTAGGTTTTATTATGATATACATGTACAAATATAAATTATCCAAGTCATGGCAGAACCTTCCTTACCAACCTTTGATAACCATAAAGTATCTTTTAAGCGCATGAGATGAGTTTGCTTTATATTGATCTCTGAAACTGATACCATGGCCAGACATTTCCATCACATTTGGATAAGAACTACAGTGAAGCCTCGTTTATCCGGACCTCGATTATCCGAATGTCTCGCAATCCGAACGAAATTGTAAGGGAACGGAATTATTTGACCAGTTTGTTGTAGACAACTTTTGAAAACATTATGGGAAAAGGAGAAATTGCTCGTGACGAGCAATTTCTCCTTTTCCCACAATGTTTTCTACCATATCAGAAGATTATTTTTTAACTTCATCACGTTTTGAAATGTCGTCTGCAAACTCTTTCAATTTGGGACGGTCGACAAAGTGGAGTTTGCTAAAGTGTTATAAGTATACACATGCATACAGACCATTTATGTCTTAATGTGTATAAGAACATGCTCTACTTCATTAGTCCCGATGACTCGGTAATCCAGATATTTTGTTCGGAACGGACGTTTTCGGATTAACGAGAAATCACTGTATGTCAAAATTGAGAGCAGACTAGCAAAACATGTCAGTTTGTTTGTCATTTTAAGTCAAAGAACCTGTAGTTCTTGGGAAGACCTGGCTAGATACGACATTAGAAACAGATACCATGGTAACAAAACCTTTCATAAAGCTTGGCAAAGACTTGGTGGAACCTTTTAAGTTAGAGTTACAAATCCATAGTAACAGGGAGGTGGGGTGGGCGTAATTTACAAGATATCAAACTCGACTGGTACATCCATCTTTGTTAAGTTTAGATGAGAATTATTTGAATAAGAGAGCAGGCAAAATTTTGTGATTGATGATCGAACAGAGTTAATCAACATGTCTCCCCAACGTTATAAATACGAATTAATGAAAGAATACCATAAAATAATATACACATATGACACTTTATGAATAAATACAAAGTATATCCATAACATAGTTAAACCTTTGTTAAACAGGTACCTCAAATGTCCTTTTTGTCACACAATGTTTTAAGACTGGTCAGATGCAAAACTATAAAAAACAATGTTTATTAATAATAAATCAGAGAGGAATGGGTTAGAAAGGATCATTATCTACCATTGGGGATATTGAGAATATTTAAATATTCCAATAGTGTTAATTGACATTGGCTGACTGTATGTTAACAAAGCAGTTCCATTAAAAACTTTTCAGCAGTTGTAATAGTTAATCATATAAAAATAACCAGCAGCAATTATTGTTCATATCACATTGATGTAATTTTTCAATCTTCAGCAGATTATCAGCCGAAACCAATTAAGGAAAAGAGAAGTTATAACTATACACAAATAAGTATTACACAATACAAAATACATTGTACTTGTAAATAAAATACGGTAGCTCAAATATGTAAGAATGTTGACATGATTTGTAGGAAATATACTTTCTCAATATTCTTAAAATCATCAAGAATTTGGCAGTCTGCAGATGATTAATTCAGAAACTGTAATGAAAGGAAATATTGAAAAAGTAAATATTGCTCCTTCTTAAACAAAAGTTTCATAAGTTTCTGAGGTAGGCACACATCATTCTGGAATTCTATGGTTAAAAGGGGTAGGGTAACATATCAAAAGGAACAAATGTAAAACTTTCCAACTAAACAAAATGACCAGATTATTGACATTCTTACAAACAGTGAACACATCAAACTAACGGTAGAAACTTAGAGAAATACATTCAATTCAAAGCTACTGCATCTTAACTTTCTGTATTTAACAATCACATCTCTTTGTACAACATAAAGGCAGAAATTACTTTTCATCCAGTCTTTGATCAATGATGTTTAACTCTATTTATCAGACGCTCTAACCATTATAGAGTTGGCATAAAAAATATAGGGATAAAAGTTATATCACTTTGGATTTATAAACATTAATCCTAATCTTTTCTCATTATAAACATTAATCCTAATCTTTTCTCATTATAAAATTGCTTAAAGGCACTCCAAGAAGACAACTTTGGAAACCATTAACAATCACAGTCTATCAAAATGTAATGTAGTTCATTTTGAAATAATAAAAACATTGTAGCAAAAAGAAAAGTTATTGTTTTTCTTTGTACAGATCTGTTAACAAGTCATTCACCGCATCTAAAGTTGTGAAAAATCTTCATTATGAATTAGATAGGAATATAAAACATTGAATGAATTTCCTTTGTAACCTTGAATTTAAAACAGGGTGAAGACAAAACTACCTTTGAAAGCCCAAAGTCTTAAAAACTCAACAGATAAATTACACAAATGTGACATTCACAAACACAATTGTTGTAGAAAAATAACTGTGAAAAGGCACAATATTCAATTAATTTAAGAAATTGAAATGGACAATATTTATGATCACTTTGTGAAACATTGACATATGGGTAAGCTAAATCAAAAATGTGTCATTGTGTCCACCCTGGTGTAAAAGAACATGATGTTGGGGAAAACAAAATTCAATAATAAGCAAACTTATATGGCAAGAAATGTTTATCATAATGTCGTATACCAATCATACTGTCTATTTGAGCACAAACATTTTAATTCACTTGTTTAGCATCTCCAGAATATTAATTCTGAAAATATTGTAACAAAAAGTGGACGTTCTCATAAAATGAAAAACAAAAAAACTTCAATTTCCTTTCAGAGATAATGATCATGTATCAGACTAGAGATATCCACTGCCTTCGAATATTGACATTACATTCACCAGCATACAAAAGATAATCTGCAAATCTTATAGAATTTAATATACAGTTGCACCAATTCATTCTAATTTATGACAAAAAAATAAAAAATCACTTTGTCAGATCTATAAACTAGTATATTTCATCCCATCTCAATAAAATTAAAAACAATCCTACAAATCAAATATAACTGTCAGCAGAGTAGGCAAGCTTACTTGTGTTGCATGCTTCCTTACTTTATCTTTCTCATTTTGTTCATATACATAATTTCTATAGAGAAAACAAAAACTCAATCTTGAGCAACACAATCTGGTTTGACTTGCAGCAGTACCTTCACCAACGTTGTTAACTTCAATATCTCTTTAACCCATTACCAAATGCCAAATTTTCAACTGTCATATAATGAAAGAGTTTGCAGACAATATTTCAAAAGGTCATGAAATTGAAAAATAATCTTCTGATAGGGCAGAAAACATGGTGGGAAAGGGAGAAATTGCTCGTTAAGAGCAATTTCTCTTTTTCCCAAAATGTTTTCCAAAATCGTCTACAACACAGTGGTCTAATGTCGTTATTGTTTGGTAATGGGTTAATCCAGCTGATCACTTAGAGACCTGTAAGATCCTTCAGCTGTGTGATTTCCACTAGCAATGTCCCGGGCCTTGCCTGGTTCTCCTTCCCTCGTCCAATCAGGCTCACAGTCTCCACTCGTCTTGTGCACTCATCCGCACTCATAAACAGGTGTTTACCCAGGTATGAATCCTTCAATACGTTCTTGTTCCAAATCTGTAACAAATAAAACAGACAATGTTTACTCCTTCAATTCATTCTTATTCCAAATCTGAAAAACAGCAAACAAAAAATGGATCACTCCTTTAATTCATTTTTACTCCCAAATATGTATGGAAACAAGTTTTGCCTTCAATTTGTTCTTTTTCCAAATCTGAAAAAAAACACCTGTTTATTCTTTAAATGCATTTTAGTTCCAAACCTGCAAGGAAACAAACAAGAGTTTACTTTTTCAATACATTGTTTGTCAAACCTTCACATAACAATGTTTTCATTTTGTTTGGGATAATATTCGTAATTATCAGTTTAGACTTACACAAATTCATCCTTGTGACTGATTCTACCCGATATCTTCTTGCTCATTCTTGTTGTCATCTGTTCGTTGCTCAATTACAAAAACTTGGATATGCTGGTACAGTTAACATTTTGATCACTCAATACTATAATATCAAATGTTCTCTTTGTAATTAAATTATCAATTTATATAGTACCTGAATTTTGATTGGATATTTCATTGGATTTTTCCTGTAGAAGACGGCAGATTGGTTCCACTCTGGGCTAATGGTATCATGCTTCACTGTGGTGTATACACTCTGCTTCTCACATTTAATGATGCAATAAGGATCAGCACCTTAAAAACAAACACATCTGTACTGTAGTGATAAATCTACCATAATTGAGGTTTAGACTGCCATTGAAATTAAAGAATAATTTGTAACATAAACTATGAAAATAAACATTAAACTATTGCGTGCTTGCAATGAATTATAATGTTTCAATCAATATAGAAAAGAGGAAAAATTGGTATTTATATTTCCAACTGATGTGTCTGATGTATTGAGCTAAAAAACTGTCAAGAAGTTACAGGTTCCTGAATCTACCAGTACTAGGCTAGGGTCCTGAATTGAAGAATATAGTAAAAAGGATCTACTAAGTAAATGGGATGTGCTTTACAGTGATGCTTTACGGTGCTCATGGGTGCTTTCTTTTTAATTAGTTTTCACACTTGTACAAACATGCCCAGCATTTCATGGATTGAGTAAGACCCTATACTTAAAAAATAAAGGCCAATAAAGGTATAACCATCTGTGTTCAATTAGTAAGCCAGAAGACTCTCATTAAAATCAAAATCTGTTGCTAATGTGATTTGACCTAAGCGAAATGGGCCATGTGATTTCAAGTTCTGTATGTCAAGACAAGGGAGGCCCCCTGAATTTTAAAATACAGAAGACACACCAGAAGCTCTGACAGGTATATTTCCCTCGAAGATTTCAACCTTCCATCTAAGAGCAAAAATGATACAATATTTGACATACCACCCCTTTCCTGTTTCTCCAGACCGTCAGCCTTGAGTATCTTTATATGAGTTATCATCACAGGCTTCTTGGCACAACAGCTCCAGAAACTTGGCTGTGGAACATCATGCTTGGCTTCCCTAGAAAAACAAATGTACCTCATTTAAAGGTTCCCTTACAAAAAATACCTATCATCTAAGACATCCTACAAAATATAAGTGCAAAGATAAACACAACAACTTGAAACCATTCTGCCAAAATGAAAGTCTAACTGGGTGAGTATTTTAACCTTTGATGCATCATAATCATAAAATTTCTTTGAGTCATTTCACAGAACAAAAAGTTTTCTTTAATCAACTTTAACAATATACATGTATACGTTATTGCCTACAAAAGGCAAATAGTCAAAATTAATCAAAATAACAACTCTACTCTTTAGGATTTGAATTCATTCTCTATTCAAAGAAATAACTTGAGATTGAGGTTGTGAATGAAAAATCAAACATACAAAAAAGCCTAGAAACTGTCCATTTATCAAAAAAATATTAAAGACTAGGGTAAAATATTTTTTAGTGACATGTATAAAGTCCATTAACTTACTTGAAGTCATTTGCAGCTCCAGTGTAAAGTCTAAATATGAACTCTTGTTCCACATTTGGTTCAAAGGTACAGGCAAGGATGAGGTAACGACCTTTGTCTAGTTTGATCTTCTGGAAGATTGATCTACTGTCCCGGAACACAGTGTTCTTCACATTCTCAAAGTAACTGTGATCATGTATACGGTACATGCGGTTCTCCTCTACCTACAAAAACATAAAGTACATATTATCACTGGTTTCGGCTTTTAATCTTCCTACATAAACATACAGTACAATTAACAACAAGTTCAAGTTCAAAAGTTTATAATTAACCCCATACATCACTAGTTTCTGCATTTACTAATTGAGTCTTAATGAATGGATTTTGAGGGGGTCTTACATGTTTTATAGAGCTCTGAACTTCTAGAAAAATGAGTTGTTTCTTTAAGACCTTCTTCAGCTTCTCTTAATGTTTTGATAAGTCTGTTTTCAAAAATTTCTCTGGAAATATGCATTAACCAAATCACTAGCTGCAGAAACTTTATGTAAAATAAATATTGCCTATAACTGTATATAATTTTTTATACAAGTCATATATATTAGCAATTAATTGGGACGGGTATAAAACTTAAGAATGTGAAAATTGTATACAAATTGCCCGTCATTTTGAAAATAACAGCCTCACAAGTTTAAAACATAACCACATGTCAGCAAAGTAAACCATTCATAATATAGTTGCAGCCATAAGGACATTGCAGAGCACTGCATTTACTTGTAACCTTGATTGCTCAATTGCACAACTATGCTAAAAAGAAACTCCTAATTGCCTGAACATCTTTTGCTGCTTATAGATCAAAAATGCATTATAAAACCATTCAACAATACTCTCCTTTAAAATCAACTTAAATTATTGTTCTTTTTATTTTCAATAACATGTTATTCCCATAAAATCAAATAAGAGTATATACAATTCCTATTTGCTTGACCAAACAGCCATAGTGTTACACAGTTTGCCTAGACTCAAGTTTTTGGGGCAATGAGCAATCAGATCAGTTAATGTCTAGCAATGACTTTGTAAAATTGTTACCTTACCTTGAACAGAGTAAACCCAATGGTCACATTTCCACTGCCTGCCTGACTTCTGACACTTTTCTGCATAATCTGCATCAAACAAGCTTCCTCATCGTCATAGATGGTGAACAAAAACTGAAAACAAAATAATTGTTTGTTTATATGGTGTTTAACACTGTATCTACAATTGTTCATCTATGTAACGGCTTTTCTTGATCCCAAAGTACTAGACTAGGGCTCTAAAGTGACTTGCTAAAGAACACTCCCATGAAACCAGAGGTGTTGGTGGGGTTTGAACCAGGGTCCCCTGAGTTCTCAGTCAGCCACCTTAACCACTGAGCCATGCAGGTCCCTCCATACAAAATGACCGATTATCAGCTTGATCCTTCAATGTTTCATAACAACGGGAACATGATATCAATCCAACAGTTGTGACAAAAAGAGGAAATTTGCATTTGCACCTCAACAATACTAAAAATCATTATCATAAATTTGACCACTATTTATGTCTTTTTTGCCAAAGACATTACAACAAAATATTAAAAAAAAAAGAAAAGGGAAAGACTGCATTACTAATTCAAAAACCTTGAAAATATTATTTTGATATTGTTCTTTATTATTAAACTCTTATTTTGAGTCAATCTTTACAAATGCCAAAGAAAATTTGAAAATGATGAAAGGAAATACTGCATGAATAGAATGTAATCTTATTTTCATGCATTTATTTCTAGTCTACTACTGTTTCAATTTCTTGCTTGCATTTGGAGCCGCCAATTTTCAAATCTCATATGAAGGGAAGGAGTGACCTTAGTAATTTACCTGAGGGTTTTGTAGAAAAGTTGCCTTGTTGTTCAAACAGCCCCCTGCTGTCTTTGCTTTAGTGTTCCAAGCTGAATGGGCAAGACCCTCGTGCCAGGTCTTAGACAGACTAAACACAGATGTATTCACCATCCGGCAATATGACACATTGATGAAATGTTGACAAAAGTCATCAAAATGCATCCTGTAATAAAAGAAGGTGAACCAGTGAACACTCTCACTGAACAATACAATACATTTCTGCCAACAATGAAACATTGATTAGTCATATCTTAACATCAGCAGAAAATGTTCTTTCGTTTTATACAAGTCAGCCACAATGATTTAAACGAGAAATCTATTAACTCTATCAGTCATTAAATCCATTCTAAATATTGACAGCATATAGTAGAATATTTGAAACATTGCCAATATCAAAAAGACTGCAATATCTATTTAACCTAATTATTGTCGTCTGCTGTTGCTTTTGATGTCGCCCAGTTTCAAATCTGTTAAGGGCAAATGGGACAAGATAGCCTACCAGAACTCTCCATCCTCTTCAAACACAATTCCAACCTTCTCTCTCTCTGACTTTGGGATCTTCTGCCACTCTGGGTCACTATAAGAAAAAAAGTTTGATTCATCTAAAATCAGGTATCATGAAGCATTCTAGCATATATCCCAAGATTGTTTCATTATCAATTACACATCCTATAACTATCCCTTAAGTACCTTTTTTCATAAGGATTTGTCTGAGGGGACATGCATGTACAACCATGGTTAGCCACATATTTACAACAATCATTAACAACCTCTACCTTTATCAATTTGAGAATCTTACCCAGGTCAGGGTTTTCTTTAAGGATTGGAGTAGAAAGCAAGAAGACCTCTTTAGGAGACAATGGTGTCTGGGGACCAGTACACCGAAAATGAGTTTCACCTCTTTTCATGTACCAATAATATATCTTTTTTAACCATTTGGCAAATTTGAGCCGGTCAGAAAAAGGATTTGAGGCGGTCAAATTTTCCTGCAGTCGCCTCTTATGGAAAACCCTGGCAGGTATAGATATATTTCAAACTACTGTCCTATCCCTTTGATAAATTTAAAAAGTAAGCTCATACAGCATGCTGTAAAATCTATCCCTTCATCCATATTCAGAACTGTTCAATACTTGTTGCAATAGAATTTTCACTGAAATGTTCAAGTTTGAGGCTTTTCTTTTTAAGAGTAGTGAATTTGAGAAATAAACCAGCTCATAAAAAATCACAACTTATTTCACTCATGGACTTAGTAAAATATCGAAAACAATGAAATGCCTAGGAAAACGATGTAGCGTAAAACTAATTAATACATATAATAATAAATGTATAAACCATTTCAACAATAGGAAATTAGCCCTCAAAACCCCCTACCCAAACATCTCCTTGACTTACTCATCACTGAATCTGCCTTTCCATTCACCTTGGCCCCAGGGGTTTCTAAGTCGCACCATGGGTATTTTAGCTGAGCTACTGAAGTAACTGAGTATGCCAGACTCGAGACTGATGCTCTTTACGGCTGTCACACCGTATGCATGACCCTTCACTAGGCCCATATCTGTAGAGGCCTCCATCTCTGAACTTGACTCGGCCTTGAATATAAAATTGTATTCATGTATTATAATTTTAACATGTTTTCTAAAAGAGGATTTTGTGACGTGTAGAAATTAAAAGCAATAAAAACTGACAACTTATAATTATAAAAAGAACATCCTTTATGAATTAATGAATGGTGTTTTAAGGCGCATCGACAGCTAAGGTCATTTAGTGCGAACATCCTTTATACTTTTATTGAAAAGTCAATGTGACAAAAGAAGAAATTGCTAAATAATATGATATATGATAATTAATGATAAGCATTTCTTTTGTTACAATTGTTTCAGGAGTCTAATACAGTAAGGTGTTTTAAAAAAAAAAATATGTGTGAAGGAGAGGCCTTTCTATATATATAGCTATATGATTCTTCAACGCTGATAACAGTAGATGGCAATCATTGGTTTTATTTTGTGAAAGAAAGAAATTGTCAGGTATTCAGAACCATAAAAGATTATACAGTGATGCATGTGTGCCAGAGTGGATATTTAACGGTTTTAATTAGATGATAGATTGGATTATAAATAATAACTGTGATGGAATGAACAATAGATGTAGTCAGAATGTCTTAGTGGTGTTGACTCTGATACTTCTACTAAACAAGAGGGCCATAATGGCCCTTTATCGCTCACCTGAGTTCTGTTTGAAAAAGAGGTATATTTAAGACAGAGTGGTTGGTATGTTTCAAACTCTTCTAAGTGCTAATTGCATTGAATACTCTAAGCCAATGCTCTTGCTTGTTAACATTTTTTTATGTGTATTGTATTTGTCTTCTTGAGTTAATGTTCACCAAGACAGAGACAATCATTCTGACCAACTTTCATCAAATTTGGACCATAAATGTGGCCTCTAGAGTGTTCACAAGCTTTTTAAATTATTTGACCTAGTTTTTTACCCCACATGACCGAGTCTTGAACTTGGCCAAGATTTCATTGAGACAATCATTCTGACCAACTTTGATAAAAATTGGACCATAATTGTGGTCTCTAGAGTGTTCACAAGCTTTTTAAATTATATGACCTAGTGACCTAGTTATTGACCCCACATGACCCAGTTTCAAACTTGGCCAACATTTTTATTGAGACAATCATTCTGACCAACTTTCATCAAAATTGGACCATAAATGTGGCCTCTAGAGTGTTCACAAGCTTTTTAAATTATTTGACCTAGTGACCTAGTTTTTGACCCCACGTGAACCAGTTTCAAACTTGGCCAAGATTTCATTAAGACCATCATTCTGATGAACTTTCATCAAAATTGGAACATAAATGTGGCCTCTAGAGTGTTCACAAACTTTTTAAATTATTTGACCTAGTGACCTAGTTTTTGATCCCACATGACCCAGTTTCGAAATTGGCCAAGATTTTATTGAGACAATCATTCTGACCAATTTTGATAAAAATTGGACCATAATTGTGGTCTCTAGAGTGTTCACAAGCTTTTTAAATTATTTGACCTAGTGACCTAGTTATTGACCCCACATGACCCAGTTTCGAACTTGGCCAAGATTTTATTGAGACAATCATTCTGACCAACTTTCATCAAAATTGGACCATAAATGTGGCCTCTAGAGTGTTCACAAACTTCTTAAATTATTTGACCTAGTGACCTAGTTTTTGACCCCAAATGACCCAGTTTCGAACTTGGCCAAGATTTTATTGAGACAATCATTCTGACCAACTTTCATCAAAATTGGACCAAAAATGTGGCCTCTAGAGTGTTCACAAACTTTTTGAATTATTTGACCCAGTGACCTAGTTTTTGACCCCACATGACCCAGTTTCGAACTTGGCCAAGATTTTATTGAGACAATCATTCTGACCAATTTTGATAAAAATTGGATCATAAATGTAGCCTCTAGAGTGTTCACAAGCAATTGTTGACACACGCACGGACGACGGACATCTTGGTATCACAAAAGCTCACCTTGAGCACTACGTGCTCAGGTGAGCTAAAAAGAGACGAAATAAAAAAGTAAGCCATAATGTTGAAAAGGAGTACCCCATTTAGTACCCCCATAAAGCACACATATATAAAATCATCTGAAAGATTTAAGACTGGTTCAAGAAAATAATATATTTGTAATGAAAAAGCCCAATAAAACTATTACAAAATTAAAGGCCATACTGGAATAGAGGCTGCAAGAAGGGACTTTCTTTCCACTTCCTTCTGTAGTCGAGCAAATAGGGTAGCCCTCTCCTCAGGCTTATCAGCAACTCCCAATTCCACCAGACTCATCATCTCAGAGACTCCGCCTGTAAAATCTTCCAAAGCTTCCCCCAAATCTCCTCCATCCAGCGCCTCGTATGAACCAAATAGCCTGGAAAATCAAATATATAAGATGTACATTAAGTATGAAAATAAGTTTTTTATGAAGGATTTATAAGAAATGCTCTAATTCATCTGACAATAACCTTCCTTTATAAGCTATAACAGTCTCTTGATCAAATTTCTCTCAGTTTGAAGGAAGATAACAATTAACTTTTTTCTACAAAACATTAAGGTTCATAAAAAATCATGACTATTTAATTGAGTTTATAAAATAAACCTCCTTCTGCAACAAGATCATCATTATATGTACAGCCTAGGAAGCAGTGTACATGTTTGTGTTGCATACAGAACCATATTCTGCGAATACTCATCACAATCCTATCAACAAGATAACAATACAGTAAACCTTTATTCACTTAGAGAAGAAATAAAGTGTTAAGTACTAGTAATTATGCCTCTCATCTGGACCTCTGACTTATGTATCAAACCACAAAACTTTAACACTGTGTCAACAGTTTCACAGTTATCTAATGGCTATCCTGGATTTTACAAGAACTAGGCAGAGCTTTGCAATTTCTTGAAGTGGGCCACTCTAAACAAAAAATTTCGTTGCTGTTGTTTGTGATTGAACCCAGGATCCCAGTGTCACAAGTCCTAGACCTTAACCACTGGGCTACCGAGGACCAACAGAACTTAATTCATCATTTCAAACACGTTCATCATCAAAACCAGCAGCCATCCTGATGTACATGATAACAATCAGACTTACTTAGCATAGGCCTTCTCTAATAGGGCACTCCAGAATTCGTTTTTGGACTGTGAATGGATGAAGATGAGTTCATCATTGACTGTTGGAAGCTGATCATCCACCACCACATCCACCCATTGTCCATATCTCCAGAATTGGAAATGAAATATACCAAGGTCAGGCTTGTTTTCTTCCCACTCTTGATCAGAAGGAATAACCTGAAGTTAGATAATAAACTTGGATAAGACATGGTGAGTAGAGCTGGGACGAGTAGCAATTTACTACCGGGGTACCTGAGCAGCCTTCAATTGTGAGAATATGTAGAGTGTATGTTCCATATTTGTACACATTGAGAAATTGTTTAGAGGATAAATGATTACTAGTTTGGGTTTCAATAGCGCCCGATTCACTCGTCAATTAGTGCGTATTCACACATTTCATGTGGATTAATAACTCAGGTAAAAGCCTCGGGCAACGGGTACTGATTTGCTAGCCGGGTAGTGGCCTGTACCCGGCCCGGGCACTCGAGTACCCGTCCCAGCCCTAATGGTGAGCATAGATGATTCTGCATTGGTCTTAAATAAGCATTCTATAACAAGGAATTAACCAAAAACAACTTAACTTGATTGTACATTTTTAGCATGAGAATTCAAGGTAAGTTGTTTTAGGCTGTTCAAATCAACAAAAAGGTTTTACTACACTTGGGTCTTGGGAATCACAGATAATATTTTAATAAATGCTCTATTCATAACAATGAGTACAGAAACTGAAAAATTAACTATATGTTATTAAAAATTATTTGATTCAAGTCCCAAATATACCTGAAAATTGGCAATGATGGAAGAATTGGTTATCAATCATCAGTTGTAAGAATGAAGAACTAAATTGAATGTTAAATTAGTGTTGTTTAATCTAACAGTTGCTTTCCTTTAGTATCTTAGAGCACCTTATACAGCGGAATAGAAAGAACTATCGTTTAATCTGTGATGTCTTTGGTCAAACAGTCTAACAGTTACCTACCCTATCAATGAGCTCTTTATACAGGGCTAGACAGGAAGAGGCTGCCACAAACCAGCAGTTTCCCAGTCTGCCTTGTGTTACATCACCAGAACTGGTACCAGCAACAAACAACTTCGGATTGTCACAAATTTGCTGCAAATATCAAAGAAACGTTTCAATGACTAATTACCACATTCCTTCATACAAATTTCAAGATTATGTTCGCAGACAAACATGTAGACCTCATTCATGCTAAAGAATTAATGTATGTGTTTCAAAATAACGAGAATTGATTGGGGATAATTTGCATGAAGTGTATAAAGTGCAAGCAAGTCAGAGTATTTAACATTGAACAATAGAAAGACATTACATTACAGCACTGCTTTCAACTTTATCTCATATTTCTTTTTACTTCAAGGACATAATGTATGGAATTTAAACTCTTCAAAAGTGTTTTTTTATTTAATGCATTGTCAAAAAAAATCAGTTTAGGTACATTTTCCTTGATTCACAAGGCTTATGACTTTGAAGAGTCTTTCCAAAGGACACTCTCATAATTTCTTAAATTGTGTATCTCAGTTAAAATATCATATATTTAGAACAGGCGATTAAAATGATGGTGTGGGTGAAGGATTAAAGACAATACCTTTGGCCGTTTCCAAACAACGCCTGCTACTTTACCACTTGTGTAGAACAAGGACTTGTCTTGAGCTGGAAATTCTGGGTCAACAAAGAGATTTCCACTTGTCTGGCACTGCTTCTTTAGGTCGTCATATTTCTGGCCTTTAAAGGCATGCACATTGGATCCAAACAGAGGCATCTTAGGCAAGTAATTGGGTCTGAAAGAGAAGGGGCTTAAAGTTATAGAATTTAGATTTAAATAAGATACTCAAGACACATGATTCACACAGTACAAAGTTCAAGACAGTGTAACATTTGATGAACAAGGCCCCGTTTCTATTTATCATTAATTGAGAAGACTTTTAGTGAGACAAGGAGAAAATGGTCACCTAGTTGGTTCTTACAAAGTAAATATGAGGGACACAAATATGTTTTGTGGATGGTTACATTTAAAACAAATAAAATAATTTTCAGCTTTGAGTAATGATCATTTGATATTTTACTTTAACAATGCAAATATCGGTGTTCAAACGTTGGGACAAAAATCTCTTTGCAATTGTTCAACATTAAAAAATTTGTTCAATAGTTTGATGTTATGTGAAGTTTTGCCTGATGAAAATACTCTCAATATTTCGCGATAGTGTCAAATTAGTTTGACTAGTAAGATGCAATGACGTTGGAATTCGACTTAAAAATGCTTCTTTTCACTGCGCTTATAATTCACAGTTTGCACTTAGCAGTTTTATGTTGTTGAGAGAAATATCTTTTTCAAAGTTATAGCAATGATGTTGCCATAAATAAATGGAATGCTTGCATATTGTGATATTTCTTCGCGCAATTAACCGTGCAATTAATCAATCAACTGCGAGTGGGTTGGGACTTATGACTCAATCTAGCATGGTATTCGGCTACAATTCGCTCTGGGCATGCATCATTATGTCTTAAACGAAAAGCCTTTCAAGAGTACAGGTGACTATGCTTTAAAATAGGCTTCAGGTGTTATACTATCTGCAAAATAAAGGAATAAAAACATAAACATACCTGAAATAGTTTGACGTAAACCGCACCTTTCTGTAAGCCGGTGTGAAGCGTGGAAATCACAAATCGTAATTATAACTGTAAAAGTTTTGGCGGGAAATTCGAATTGATCATTTTATTCAACGTGTCAAGGCTTTATATTCTCGCTTCTGAATATCCGGGCATTTTCACCCGATTTCCCGAAATGCAACAGTGCCTAACCAATAACAAAGGGGGTACAACGTCGCGATTGGTTATGTGTTTACATAGTGAGAAAAGTCGATTGCCTGATTACATTAAATAAAACTTAAATAGAAATCAACATGTATTGTTTATTAGGTCTTTGGTTACATCAGAGACATAGATAATCTATGTCTCTGGTTATGTAGGCAAATTTACAGAAATAGTTATAGGTTTACAAGTACTTGTACAATATACTGTAATGTTTGTTGAATGTTTATGCAAGTTAACAACCTGATGCATTGTTTGAGAGAACATGCTGGTATACATATATCATAGGCGTAGGAGCGTTTTCAACATTGGGGGGGCCAACTTCAGATGAAGACTGGTCTAAGAATAAATGTTCCTAAACTTTTTAATGACTCTTCATGCATTTACAAATTCAATGACATTATGAGAATTAAAAGAAAGCGTATGAAAATGTGTATCTTTATATCTAAAATAATAATAAAAAAAAAAAAAAAAAAAAGGGATATGCCAGGTCTCAATCTCACGTGGAAATAAAATGTATTGATTTAAACAAAAAGTAGCAGCGACCAGACTATCACAGCCACAGATTCATCTATGTTCATATTGAGAATAAATTATTCTTCAAGCTTTAGCTAACAATTGAAGACAATATTGAGTCTGACGCCTTAGTACAAATTCTATTACACCATTGTTTTTGTCAATCAAAACTTCCCAGGTATTTTTGTGAGATGAGTTTTCATTGGATAAACCCGATGTGTTCAGATTGTCATTTGCGATGATGACGTCAAAAAGATTTTGGTTATTGTTCGTTACAAAAGGCAAATTGGAATTAGATCAAGCACAAAAATACACATTTATTTTTATTCTGCTGTTATTTTTATTCTGCTGTTACATTTCGTTTCTTTTCTTTTCAAATATCTTCATTTGCCATTGTGAATATTGGGGGGGCCAAAGTATAGTCTGGCCCCCCCGGTCTGGATATTGGGGGGGCCGGGCCCCCCTGGCCCCCCGGCTCCTACGCCTATGTATATAGACAACACAACCGCTCAGTGTAAGACAGTATTTTTCACTGATTGGATGTGTTTGTGTCTTTGAGAGGTTCATTAGCATGGTATGTTACATTGGTGGGATAAAGACTTCTCCTTCGATTGGAGTTGCCTTCCCCACGTGTTTCCCAAGGGCCAAGAATCGGGAAGCGTCTTCTTGGAAGTGGGAGTTATGTAACGTTTGTTGAACGTTTATGCAAATTAGGAACCTAGCTAATGCATTGTTTGAGAGAGCATGCTGGTATATATATATAGACAACACAACCGCTCAGTGTACGACAGCGTTTTTTACTGATTGGATGTGTTTGTGTCTTTGAGAGGTTCATTTGCTAGGTTTGTTACAGTGGGCAATAGATTTTGTCTGCCTGAGGTATGGGTTCTTCCCACAAAAAGGATGTTTTGAAGCAAATATAAGTTCGTTTTTTTACAACATTCCGATGTCGCCGAGACCAATCAATAAAGAAGGATTTGAATAAGTTAAACATAAGAAAGAAAGTTTGTCAATCTGGAAACTAGATCTTCAGCACCTTTTTTACATAAGACTATATTGCTGCATAGTGTGGTCAAAATGGAGTCAAATAAATACCCTACCCTACTACACCTTATCATTTACAATATTAATATCAATTAGGTATATCAATCTGTAGCATTGTCATACATGTGCATGAATTTTACCATTGATAATATTGATCAGGACGTTTTCAAGCAAAATATTTCAATTTGGACTGAGGGACTGTGTATTTACAGAGCAAAACTGCTATTGGTATTTCTGTGCTAAAGTTGTCTGCTACAAACTATGTCAATAGTTCAAATAAAGAATAAAACCCAAAATACTCAAGTAATATGTAATTTAATCTTTATTTCATTTCATCAAATATGTACAGTAAATATTGCTTTATTCTCTTTGTCTAGATATCCAATCATTCCACTTTTTCTTTGTACACATGTTTTTCTGTTATAGAGCACCTAATACAGGAAAGAAAGAGTTGTGACGAAATGAGACACCACCCATTATGCTAACAATAAGCACATCATTCTAAGTACTTTAAATACTTTTATATTGTTATCAACGGTTGCTTCTAATTTGGACCATTTTCAAAGTCCAAAATGAGGATTTGGGGCTAATCTCTTTAAGCACACCCCATCAATATGCCAAAAATCTATCTTATCCCCGTTGTAAAAGAGAATTTTTTCTACACAATGATGATGACGTCATAAGACCTACACAGTCATATAGATGCCATCATTGTTGAAAAAAGGAACAGGTGAATCTATGAACACTTCACAAAACATGTCTGTGAGAACTTGTTAAAAGCCATTTCATCTTTTGAATGGTTTCGGTGCGACCAAAACCTTGACTGGTTTACAAAGTTGTATCACTTTTTCATCTTGGTCTGTTTCGCTAGAAGCTTGGGATCTGAATTTCATCTGAACTGCTGATGACAAGAGAACAAGTCCAATCTCAACTGTGCAAGACTCTGTAATGAAAAATTAGAATAATTGCTCTGATTTTTCTTTGCAAATTAATGCATGTTTAAAAGTTTCTCTTCTATCACAATGACATCTTAAAAAACATTACAAAGGAAATGTTACATGCCATCCTTTATGAATGCCAACTCTAAACAAATTCGAAACGCTTATGGCATCAAAAACAAAACAGAAATTCTAAACATGGCTAAATATATTTATAACAGCCATATTTTGAAACAAAACATTTAACAACATCATTACTTCTCTATAATGTTACTTATCACTAGTATATTGTCCTATCTTAACATCACAACTATTTGAAATCAATTTTCAATTTTGTAATATGCAAATGACTTTGTATAATATCGCAAATGAAATTATTGAAGAGTATTGTATTGGATTGGTTGTCGTCTCCTGTAGTTTTCAATTAGGACCAGTCACAAATCACTTTATGAGGGGATGGATTAACGATAAGGCTCCTCCTACCTGACCAATGTCCATGAGAGAGAAGAACATTTGTGGAGAGTCTGTGATGAAGAACATTCATTTTCCGGAGATCCTGGGGCGGCGGCACAATTAACACAGTACTCGTATCCGGGTATCTCACCTGCAAAAATATACATGGAATATGGTTAATACAGACTCGATTAATTAGGAAAGAATACAAACCAAAAAATTGCCTATAAGTAACCACCACACTTGGTTGTTTTTCAAACTTATTTGAGTGAAAAGTTTCATCTGCATGTTGGGAAGAATCTTAAGAGAACATCTTACACCACTACCAACAATTTGATTCTGAGACAATAGATAATTTGATCGGGGGCATAAAACAGTTATTACCTTAAACGGAATGTTGAAAAAGGGAAATGAATTGCTAATAATGCACTTTAACTGAAGATTTTAAACAAGCAAAAAACCCCAGCAGAAAAATACCATTTATGTTGGGGTCAGAGGCTTTTATTTTCAAATGTCTGATTCATAAACTCAGTCACTGTATATAAATGCAATTATTTGACAGTCATGGAATCGATTCATTCTCTAAATTAAATTTTTAGATTGGTCGAATTTGATATCAACAGAAGAAGACAATATCAAAATATAAAAAATAACATTTTCTTAGTGAAATCTTAGTAGAAACCCTTGTCACAAAATAATTCATAAATCCCTCATTATATGGAATATCTCCTAACATATAGATTCCTTCAGTATTCTGACAGAAGAAATACATTAAATTGAACCATCATAAAATAATGTGATGCAAACATTCATCAAAACATATTACATACTCACCTGTATTCTTAACTTAGAGATATCTGCCACGTTTTCTGTGTCAGCCAGCAGGAACACAGCTGTAGTTAGACCAGCAGTAAATTTGATTGGATTATCCGAAAGTTTGGCTGGTTCATGAATCACTCCAAAGGCCTTTCTCACTCGGTTCTGTAGACAAAACGTAGCAGGCCTGACTAGCTTAAGAGCAGAGTGAAGGATGTTCTGGACTGCAGACAGTTGGAGTATTTTCAAATTGGGTAATTCTGCCAGTAAAAATGATGTGCAGCTATCCTGTGATGAATCACTTGAGGAGAGAAACCTGTCAATAGAAAAGTGTTTTTAGAAACCTAATAAGTTTGTGGGTAAAGGATCAATACAAATCATATTAAACTATAAACAAAGAAACTTGTTTGAATACATAAACATGCTTCCCTTTAAAAAATCAATGCCCCATTAGCTCTGTTGATAGCCTGTCCAACGTTATAATGGGGTCCTGAGCTTAAAACCCAGCTGGGCCAACTAAATGAAGTCAACAAGAATGAATCATTCTTCTCTCACCCCTGATCATGTATGTTTATTTGAAAAAGCAGCTTGAAAAGAATATTATGAGTTATGGTGCAAAAATACCAGGAGCATGAAAAGGTGTGCCAACAAATGCAATATAACTTGAAAACTATTCAAAATCCAAGCAAATCTTTTTTAAAGAATCCAAGTTGATATCCGTCATAACAGAAATAACAAGAACAAGAACTTATCTTACTTTTGTAGAGACAGTAGATAGGTACAATAGGCTTCCCTAGATTTCATCTGCGTGGCCAGTTCTTGTGAGTTGGCAAGTACAGACCCCAGTCGGAATGTGAGCGCCTTTAGTTCTGTCTGACGGACCAGTGAGAGATCGTGATTACCGAGGCCGAGGAAGAGAGTCTGAAGCTTGTTGGTGAGATCGAGAACTTTGTCGACGAGAACATTGATATTGTTGACGGTCACACTACCAGTCACGATGTGTGCATGTTGGGACATCAACTATACAAGTAAAAAGTTGCATAAATGGTTTAATGGAATGCTTACAGCAAATACATTCTCTATTTCATGAATTCCTGGTGACCTTCTTTCCCTATGGTAAATGTAAGCTGCTCACTATCAGAAACGGATTAATTAAAGAATTCTGCATTAATGTTAAAGTTTCTCAAAGATACACCTCCCAAAACATTTGATGTTAAAACACTAGGTAATTGAACATTCAAAGATAAGAAAATGATACAAATAATAACTCTAGAAATGAAAAGTTTACTTTGAAGGAAACAAACAAATACAATCATTAACTCTTCTCAAAGATACACTTCCCAAAACCCTTGATGTTAAAACACTAAAGATCTTTGCAATTGAAGATTCAAAGATAAGAGAATAATTCAAACACTCACTCTAGAAATCAACAGCTGACTTTGAAGGAACAAACAAATACATTCAGCGGAAGCTGAAGTTTTCTCATCCAGTTCAGCCACCCTCTGTAAGTCTCTGTAAATAAATTAAAACAATTTAAATCAATTAGCAGCAATCCCTATGAAACCCCCCCCCATAATTATTAAATGGAATTCTTTTTTTTGTCTTCCATAATCCATGGGAAAAAAGTTCCATTAGGTACTTAAACAAATCATTTAAATGAAGAATTGAGAAGTCAAGACAAAAGAGCTTTTTACATCTGAAATTGAATTAATTAAAACATATTTTTGTCTATCCTTAAAATGCACTCCTTGGGACAGAAAGCATGTCAAACTGAAATAGAACATCATACACAGTTAAATAGTATGATCAAAGAGTGTCTTGCATACTAACCTGACAGCAGTTTCCAACATCTGTTTTGCTGTGGCGTTGTCAAGGGAGCTTATATTCTCAAGTTGATTTATTGATTTCTGTATGAACACTGTTGTTGAATCTGACCTTGTCTGACCTTTAGCGTTGCCATGGGAATCCCCATCATTCAACTGTAAAGGGAGAATAAAAGTGATTTACCAACTCATGAAGCCTACTTCTGTTATTGAGTGAAAGAAAAATTATCTTTAATAAAATGTATACTTTAAACACCTTGCTAGAGGCTGTTAAAATACATAATACTTATGAATAGTTAATAAGACTATCATTAGTGTAATGGATTAAGTTTACTTGTTCTAGTACAATTATTTGGTACACTGCAACATTGATACATGAACAAATGACTACTAATATACATATAACCCGACTTTACCTGTATTTCTGGTACCATATCTGGTATACAGTCTCACAGATATGTACTAGATGTACTAGCAAACTTAACAAATAATTCTAATACTATCATCTGGTAAACTGCAAGATTTATAAATGTAAAAACAATTTTATATGTAGTAATGAGCCAATTTTACCTGTAATTGCAGTACCAAATCTGGGAGACTGGGAGATTGACATATGTTAAAATTGTACACTGGCTGGCACATACAAGTAATAATGAATTTCTATGTACTCATAAGCCAACTATACCTGTAATTCTGGCACCATATCTGGTATACTGTCTCGTAGGTACATGTAGTGTCTCCATGTATGCTCCTGAAACATGGGTAAAGCTGTACGGTTTCCAGCAGCAGCGTTGAATACCAGCACCAGTATACTTATATCTGTGGGAATCTAGTCAAGAAATTCTTATGTAGTAATAGGAAAGGCAAAGAAACTGTATAGAATTTAAAGTGGAAAACATAAGATTGAGCAAAAAGATTGTGAAAGCATTGTCACAAAACACACATACAACCACAGTAACTTTCTATAGGGGCTTTACATTACATCACACATATTTTTGTTTTTTCTGATTTCATATCATAGATACCCAGTACTTCAAATACATTGTATATCCAACATATCCCAGATGGAAAAACGTATCCCCATGTATGGTTCTACACAGTCAGTTGCTTCAAAGTCTCAAATATATCCTACATATCCCAGATGGAAAAACATATCCCCATGTATGGTTCTACACAGTCAGTTACTTCAAAGTCTCAAATATATCCTACATATCCCAGATGGAGAAATATAGTCTGTTGCATGGTATTACACAATCAGTTGCTTCAGAATATCAAGAGCAGTAAAAAAGAATCTTGCAGAAATCAGATAAAAGACGTCTTCTTGTGAAAAACCATATGCCCATGAGGAGTGATAATGGTAGGAACATGAGGCGTTTCTGTAAGAATTTATATATCAAAGGATACATGCAGGATCATCCATTTCTGGCTCCGGGGTATCAAAGTATGGATGTAGACACAGGAACTCTGGCAATAAGGGCAAGGCTAGGTGGGGACTGTTCTTCCCGATATACTGCATACATCTGTAGATAGGGATGTTATCTTAATATACTCCGTCATATGGAATAGTGTGATTAAATTTAAAATCAGTTACAGACAATGATCACCAAGTATGATAAATAATACAACTTTCTTAATGATTGATTGTGGAGGCTAGTTTGACAAAAGAAAACAAACTTGAATAATATGGCCTTAAGATCAAATCCCAGGGACAGCATTTGGATTTTCATGAGAGGTAGTCTGCCATATGACATATGGAATGCTAACGATTCTACCCGGCTTAACCAGCCCTTGTGGACAGTTGAGTATGAGGTCTTCCTTAACCAGCCCTTGTGGACAGTTGAGTATGAGGTCTTCCTTAACCAGCCCTTGTGGACAGTTGAGTATGAGGTCTTCCTTAACCAGCCCTTGTGGACAGTTGAGTATGAGGTCTTCCTCTTAACCAGCCCTTGTGGACAGTTGAGTGGTCTTCCTTAACCAGCCCTTGTGGACAGTTGAGTGGTCTTCCTTAACCAGCCCTTGTGGACAGTTGAGTATGAGGTCTTCTTTAACCAGCCCTTGTGGACAGTTGAGTATGAGGTCTTCCTTAATCAGCCCTTGTGGACAGTTGAGTGGTCTTCCTTAACCAGCCCTTGTGGACAGTTGAGTATGAGGTCTTCCTTAACCAGCCCTTGTGGACAGTAGAGTATGAGGTCTTCCTTAACCAGCCCTTGTGGACAGTTGAGTATGAGGTCTTCCTTAACCAGCCCTTGTGGACAGTTGAGTATGAGGTCTTCCTCTTCATTAAGACTCGGCCATTGCAAAATAACTTAAAAAGTTTGGAGAATCAAGATTTGTTACCACACTGAGATGATAAGATTTCAAGTTCTATACTCTAACTACTAAGCCACATAATACATGTAGGCTTTGTGCTTACTTCCATATGGAGACCCTGTCTTCTGGGTACCGTCGCAGGTTCTCTAACAGCGCTACCACACATATATTGAGGCATTCCTTTGTGGCTAGCTTCATCTCACACAACATCTCCCTTAGAGAGAGTCGAGACATGTAGGAACTGTCCTAAAAATGGATTGAAATGAGATTTAGTCTTTAGCAACTGCATTCATTCCCAAGGCAAAACCTGTAGTTTTATTTTTAGAAATACTATAAATTTCATTTCAGAAAGTAATAAAATAAAGTGGGGAGAAAAATTTGCCTATCATTAACCATTACTTTCCTCTACTAACATCGACCATATATCTGCAGCTGAAAATAGCATTTATATGCAGAAAAAAACTTATTTCTAAAGTAAAAAAAACCTAAAGAAAATGAATTTACCAATTATGATGTTAACTAACGATTTAATTTTCATTTCCCTGATGTTTCAAAAAATGTACGAAAAGGCCCAAAAGAAAGATGTTCATATTCACCTGTAAGACCCCCAGCATGATATCTAGTTGGTCCTCTCTCAGTTCCAGATGTTGAGAGAGTTTTTTAACACTGTTAATGGCGTTCAATCTCACACTCTCTATTTCATCATTAAACATATCTACAATACTGTCTTGACACTGCAGGGCAAAACCTGAGGTTTGTGATGCCAGCTCACACATCGAATCTAGTGTGCAATTACGAACCTCTGGAAATGAGAAACAGTCTGTCTATTAAACCAAAACTAAATACAGTCAATCTCTTTTCAAACAACCACTCACAAATACTGCTTGAACAGTTAGTTAGTCTGATTTTATCTTAATACAGGATGCATGTCATTCAGAAAGCTCCAATTTGAGCTTTTTGACTGACTGGTGTCCATGTTAAGCCATTAGGTGTTCAGTACACCATAATTCTTTTCATTCTATTATGGTCCCTTCAAACAAAATTTACTGTCAGTACTAAAAAAACAATCAGCATAAACCATTTCCTCTGTCATTACATCTTCTGACATTTGTTTTTACTTATGGGGTTTTAACAAAGTGTCAACATTTTGTCACTTATCTTTCCACACTTTTGTAATCAAAAGAAAAGATGTGTTCCAGAAATCATGTATATGTATTATGTTATATTACACATTATTGACCAAAGGATAAGTACAGACCCCTCTGCATAAACATATCACAATATTTACCTGAGAATTCATCCTCAAGTCCATGTACAAACACTCCACATGCTCCTATATTCATGAGGTTTACATTATCTGGGTCTAATTCTTCTTTCGGGGCATCATCGGCCCATTTTCTACCCGTAGACCAAACTCCGCTCTGGTAATTCTCCTTGGCACGTTCTGCAGCCGTTCTTTTACGCTGGAACACCAAGTATATAATATTTATCTATACATGGGTTTTACACCTTGTCAGTAGTTATTTAGTTATTTTACGTCTTTTTGGATTTGACCAATACTAGGCAGGACGGCTCTGCAGTGCTATATATCCTCATGTTTAAAAAGGAAAAAATAATTGCCAGATTTTGGTATATTAGATTGAAAATATAGAACTAGACTAGTTTACATATGCTTGTACTTAAATAAATAGACTGGTCTGAGTAAATTTGTGTTAACCCATTACCTAACAATAACAACATTCCACCACTTGGTTGCAGATGACTCTGGAAAACACTATGGATGAAGGAGAAATTGCTCATAATGAGCAATTTCTCCTTCATCCACAATGTTTTCTACTCTATCAGAAGATTGTTTTCCAATTTCATCACATTTTGAAATGTCGTCTGCAAACTCTTTCAACTCAAGACAGTTGAAAATTTGGCATTTGGTAAAATGTCAAATATAGAGTAAGACTGATTTACATACCCTCATGTTTGACATCAACCTTTTGTCAAGAGTCTGTTCTAGAAATCGAGCGCTCACCAGATGCAGGGAACCCTGAAAGCAAAAAAGGAGTTTTTCATTGATAGCTTTAAATCACTATAAGGATTGTTCCTCAAGGATGTATTAAAACAAGATGGATTTAGTTCTTTTGATGCAATCTGCATCTCTTTATTCTCTGCCCTTGATTCAATAATATCCAACCATGCAATAAAAAAAAAGTGTCGTTTTATATTCCGGTTAGGGGTAAAACACCAACTACCTGGTCCTATGTCATTAATGTACCCGGATATATTACAATCACCTACAGACTTGATCAGGTTTTCTTTAATGTCATCCTAAAAAGAAGTCCCTGCAGAGTATACATTTTGGTAGAATTTATATACTCATGTTATGGAAACTCAGATTAAGGTGACCAATCAAATATCGCTTGACACAGGACAATACACACCATCTTCACATGGTGGTTTTTACTAAAGGTAGTTTATTAGATGAATGGCAACAACATTAGAAAGCAACAAATCAGTATAGTTTCACATTGAAGGTATTTAGTCAAATCAATAACCATCTTATTCAGCTCTTACATTGCAAAAGCAAGTCTGTATATTTGTCATTAAACAAAAGTATTGCCATCATAGGCTAACAGTCGCCTTACCTTTATTTCATAGGGGAAAATTTAGAAAATTTAAACATTGGTCAAGTAAATTAGGCATAACAGGGTCTTTCACAAGCCGTATCTCAAAAGTATTAAACAAATACCATTTTGTTAGGTACGCAAATAAGAATTGAGACAAACCAATATTTATGAGAACTAACGAAATAGAGTTTAAAGAAGCAATATAGAACTTAGCTAGGAAACAATGCCTCATAACTAGAACTCCAGTAAAGTTCGGGTGTAAAGCCATAGAGCTAAAATAAAATGATAAGACCAAATGGCACTCACCAAAAGGCTAGCAGCCTTAGTTCGAACTTTAACGGACACATCATTTATCATGTTACAGATTTTCACAAAACCATCATCAATCAATCTTAATTCTTCATCGGAATCTGGAACTGGCACCATGCTAAAAACGATATGTAACAAATACCGGTAAATTAGTCACACCAAGAGGCTTGTTAAAATTTATTTTTTACGGAAGAGTAAATTTTGAAGTCAAAATAAAACTCATTGAAATAATACACCTTTTGTACTGTTGCATGATGTAATTAAAAGCACCTTTAATTCAGGAGTTGTCAGGATATCTAACTCTATATACAAAGTAGTCTACAGTATATGCGGTAGATTTCAAAACTGCTGCTATGCTTAAATTGGATATAAATACATATTGATTGACTGTGTTTAGGCTCTTAAAACTTTATTACCATCTTATTTTGATCACTTAGCTTTTCTCCAGTGTGTATCAAAAAAAAGTAAATCTGTTGCAGTTTTAATGAAACTATTTTTTTAGTACCTGTGAAAAATCAGCTTTAAGAGGCTAATTTCCTGCTATCAGAGCCTCCCCTGGAATATTTTTTCTTGTCGCAACCACTTTCGCAAATTGGATATTTTTGGAGCCAAATTTGAAAAAGTGGAGCCAAAATAGGAGCCAATTTTAAGTGGTCAATAATAAGCTGTACTTGAGTGAAAGCTTCTTTTTATTCTTAAATCTAGTGCAGCTCATTACTGTATTATGAGTACTTAGAAATTGACAGACAAAAACAACTAATCACATCATTTTTTACATTTTATTTTACATACACTTTATTACAGTACATAGCATCATTTTTTACATAACAGTATATTTCCCTTTTCATACTTTTGGAGTTTGCATGCTTTGTCACATTCTCCTTCTTTAAAATATTGCAACCATTTGAAAAGCTGTTTGGTTTTAGTGCCTTTTGGCAAATCTCACAAAACATTGATTTTAACTTCGGATCATATCTTAACCAACTGTTCCCTATTTTCCATGAGTCTTTAAATGCTCGAGTTTTGGCAATTTTAGAAGGAGGCAATGGAAAGTCAGAGTCTAAAGGACGTTTCAAAGCCATTTTTGCAATTGACAATGATTCCCGAAATCATCAAGGTTATATAGCGAATGCATCTTGGATGCAATTAAATAGTCGCAGTGTTTGAAGTGTATGCTTAATTGTAATTAATGAGCAACATATCCAAAAATATGTACGTAATTACATACCACCGTCTTTAATTTTCAACACCCGACACTGTTTGATAATTGCCAATTAAATTTCCTATTGTCTCTGATCATGCGTTCACGCCAATCTGTCTTAATTACACACTGATTTAAGCAAAGGGTGTAAAGGCAAACACACGTGGCGTAGAAATAATTATTGCCGCTAGATCATTTGTTGTTTTTATGACGGGATTAAACTTTAATCGGATTATTGACAGTCAATTGTGTACGAACTGGATTGGGTGCAAACTGCGATACATACGGGTCTTTACGAGCTGGTTCCCGTGTTATACAGGTAGAAATTCTCCGATAAGAGCGGTACAGACTTGCTATTATTTCGGGGGTCGCCTAGGCCTTCGACAATTGGAAAATATGTTTTGTCGCAAACACTTTCGCAAAACCGTTTTTATCTTCTTAAATCGGCGAAATTTTTCGCAATTTGCGAAATTGGCGATCGACAGCGGAGGCCCTGGCTATATAAAGGAAATGGTGAAAGATTACAAT
Organism: Cerastoderma edule; assembly: GCA_947846245.1. Classification (NCBI taxonomy): domain Eukaryota; kingdom Metazoa; phylum Mollusca; class Bivalvia; order Cardiida; family Cardiidae; genus Cerastoderma; species Cerastoderma edule. The sequence goes on along the minus strand of OX401419.1, from coordinate 8,599,699 downwards.
ATCCCTACCTTTCTGGGTACATCAGACCTAGTACCCAGACTAACTGAACAGCCACGAGTCTTACACACTCATAATCGTCCGACAGGGCTGAGCAAGCCTCCTGGTACACACCCTGTTCTAACTTGTGACCTCGCTCATGAAGGTTCAACTGAAATGAACATATTGAGTGAGAACTTAATGAATCATTCAAAAGGACTCCTCATTCCACTTAAGCTTTAACAAAACAATTGCTTTTTATCTTTTCTGTGTGTATGAATGAGATATATAATGAATTTTTGATTGAAAAACATGACAGCATTAGCAGTCATGTTGAAGCTACCCATCTTTATAAGTATAAAGTTCAAAAAGATTCGGAGTACAAACCATAGCTTCAAAGGCGCTTGAGCGAACTCTGGAATCTTGGTCCTGGAAAAAATTTCCAATCAACTTCTGGGCATTCACATCTGTTTCTTCTTCATTATCTCCCTTTGCTGCTGTATCATGTGTCTCAAGACAGCCAATCAGATGTAAGCAATCACTCCTTATAGAATGGTTATCATCCGAAAGATGCTGAAAGAAATGGAATATTTATTGATAACATGATAGTTCAATGTTTATAAATGTATCATCGGCTATATAAAAAAAAATGAATATTTAGCTCCGCATCCCCGCTTTGCTGTGGCATTTTTTTAAAGTATTAATAAATCTAGACATGAACATGCATATACTGAAGAGATATATGGAGGCCTTGTAAAACTATATGTTAAGTTGAACATTTTTCTTCTTTCCAACAACCAATTTCTCTAAAGATGAATGTGTTCAAATTAGTGTTGAATTTCAATTTGAAAATTTCGATATCAAATGATAATGTTGCTTGTTAAAGATTGAAGAACTGCACATTACGAATGAAGCTAATAATCAAATCAAAAAGGATGAATAGCAGTTCACTAAAAGAAATCTCTTTTATAAAGGTCACTTTGAACTGGATATTCACTTACTAAGGCAGTAACAGTCTTAAATAAGTTTGTTAACAAACTTTTCTTTCTTTATTATGTGAGAAGTTCTTACATTTTGTTTTATTCACACTTGATTCTCCAAACCAAAATAAAAAGTTGGGCTTCACAATACATTTACTCATTTAGTACCTAATACAAAACACTGAAGAGAAGTTTACCCCCAAATGAACATATTTTTTGTTTTAATATCCGACTAGTCTCTGATAACTTACCTGTATGGCCAGTTTAATCAGCTGTTTGTGTAATGATTTCTGGCATGGCGCAGATTGTCCTATCACACAGAGGGCAGAGATAATCTGACTTTTAGCTTTGTTAGAATCTGAAATAAATTTAGACCATAAGCCAATAATGTTTTGTAGATTAATTCTATTGTCTAAACTTTATCCCCTATATAAACTTACATTATCTTTCAAGTAATTTTTTTTCAAACCACAATGAAATGCTAGTTAGTGTTCTTGAACTACATTGCTGCAAGCAGGGCCTATAGTTCAAATAAGATCTCACATTGTTCCAATTAAATGTTTTCCTCATATGAGATAAGAAGGAGGATAAGGACATGAAAAAGAGAGATTACCAAGCAGCAGGGGGAATTACAAAAGAATAACATTTTTTATTGTTATAATTGGAAGATACTAATGTGATCAAACAAAATGAGAAAATTGTTCATTATGACCACTTTCTCCTTTATTCAACCGAATTTATAGTCTTGTGCATAACATTTGTAAAATGCTATCAAACTCAAGTTTCCTACCTTCTTGATTTAGCAATGGTATCAACTCATCAGCTAAGTTTTCTGCCTCCACTCCTGGTATTTGAGAAAGCAGTCCAATCAACTCAGCTATTTTCCCACGAACAATGGCCTCTTTCTCCCTACTGTATTGATCAATCAATTCACGAATCACGGTCCCTAGGCTGGAGCTGCTTACAGGTAGGGTAGCCTCAAATTTCAGGAGAATTTGTAACGTTTCATGGGATGAAAGCCCTTGTTGGAGGTTTAATTGTATCTCAGGTTCAACCGGGCGCTGAATTAGTCTCAACTTCTTTGGTTTAGGGGCCTCTTCCTAAATAAATAAGAATATCTGATAATGTATAAGCTTTCAGGAATGCATGTAAATTTTTATCCAAAATTATTACTTTAGACTTATCAATTTACATTAATAGTGATTGAAGCTTGAAGATAACTAAATTCACTCTCAATGACAGCTTTAAATGGATAATCAACCAGTACTTTCCCAGCCCTATCAGTTCATCTCATCGCTAACAGGGATCAAACTCTGGACCCTTGGTACCATCTATATATGTCAATGCTCTACCGCTGTCGCCCCTATCAACATCTTACATCTAAAACTATTGTTTCTATCTCAAATTTTTACTTCCCTAGGGCACAACTAAAGCTAAATCCTTAAGCTGAACAAGAAAATATTAGCCACAAGACTTCAGACTACACCAATGAAAAAAAGAGGTAACATTCTTGATTCCTTTCAAAGTTCAACTGGACTGAAATAATTTCTGTGGGTTTTCAATGACAGATAGAAACTCATTCAAATACTGACAGCTTAAACTTGTATCTTAGCATATTTTTTCAATAAATATGATGGGAATTCCGGTTTAAACGGATGTTAATTCAATGAATCAACATAGAAAGGGAGAATCACAATTTGGTGAACGCGAACATATCTGGGTACGAATGTTCAAAAAAATTTAAGTAGGTGCAATTATTTTATCCTTGCATGTTTAGACAATTCATCGATAGATATGTTCATGCACAATTGATTCTTTGTCTTTTAGACGATACGGTTACCTGAATAACTTGACTGTATTCAGCCAAAGCTCGCTTTTTCAGGAGCGCTGCCATTCTTGACGTTTTATTGGAGTAACCCCCCTTTGGTCATTTTGAAACAAAATGGCCGACATGAATGACTTCCGTGTCCTATCCTAACTTGTTTTGACGCATTATAACTTAAAGTGTTCAGCTATGGGTGACAGGAAGTTCACCCAGGCTCTCCACAGACGTGGCGATGCTGCCAAAATTCGTGAAACCGTTGCAACAAAGATGAAGGAAACTTCCATCCAAGTAAGTTGACACTTTCACTCTCCTCACTGCCCCACCTGTTGATCAGACCTATCAGTATTTTACGTCCTGAGTTGTTACATTTCTAGACACTGTGTGTGGTACTAGATTTACGTTTCTGCGTCTAAGAGGCTTTTATCTGGTTGATAAAAGTCACAATAGGTAAATTTAAAGAAGCACAGGAATTTTAATGGTCATTAAAATCTGATGGAAGTGTCAGTATAATCTAAGTGCCAACATATCCTTGGCAAATTATAAGAACAGAAAATGGTCTAATCCAGTTCAAAACTATATGTGGTCATTCCCATACAGTTTAATGATTTGGAAAGCTGTGCATGTTATCTAAATGACTTTCTATTTACTTGCTGTTGTTGAGATTTAATGTTTTCAGTCAGTTCTATACTTCTTCAGATATTTGTAGGGTGGAACTAGCCTACCGCTGACACTGATTAGTCCAGCTATGTTCTTGTGTTAAAATTAGGGTCCTGTGTGGCTTAGTGGTTAAGGTAGCCGACTCAGAATTCTGATGTCCCGGGTTCTAGGCCATCTCTGATTTCATGGGAGTGACCTTTGGGCAAGGCACTTAATAGAAGTAATGTTCCTACCATGTCCTGTTTGGGTGGCAACCAGACATCAGCCACAAGACCTTACGACATCGTATCTAGGCACTTAAGAGCCCTAGCCCTGATTGATCTAGGAAAGCTGTTTCATGCCTGAAAAATTGTTGATATGAATTTAAACACCATACAAATGAAATGAAATGTGTTGAAATGGTCTTGGTTTCCAGCCACACTATTGAAGTATTTTCTCCCTTGTGTTAAGTCAGTTTACTTATTGATGGTAGGGGTGAACAGCATGAATGTATGGCATTTGACTTGATTTGCATGGTCAAAAACCATCTACCTGATTACTTTTGAAGTGTAAAACTGGGAACCAACAACCACTTTAATGATTGACCAATGCTTTACCAATTAAGCTGATCAATGGCTGGATTTTTACCCCCTGTATTTATGTGACATAACAATGAATGAAAAGTTCCACCTAAAGGAGGAAAATCACAAAACAATAAATGCTTAAAGGGCATTTGTCCTGCAAATTAACAAATCGAAAAGGCTAGACGTGCATCTTTTCTTCAAAAACAACTGGAAATGCCTGAAACTTTTGAAACTTATTGTAGGGCAAAATTGATGTTTGCATTATGTCGGATACTATGGCAAGAATTGCTTCAATAAGTGAATTTGTGCTTTAGAACAAAGAATTAAAAAAAAAAAAATCCTCAATTTCACTTTTAATTTGAATACTTGTATTTTATTCATCCAATTTTTCTTGCCTGCTATTCTTACCTAGTTGTCAGACATCTTCCGAAGCAAAAGATGAGTTGTATTGATGATTGTTGTTTGGAAATTGAACTATTTTATTGATTGTTTATTTCTTTTGCTTTTCTACATAACAGTTTGAAGCGAGAACGTATCATAGAGAAATAAAAAGGAACAAGTAATACAGATCAATTTCTTAGCATTTTTGGTGCAACTTGAGGATGACTGCTCTATGTGTTTAGTTATTTACCCTTTTCTACAGAAAAATGACTAACCATTACCATAGGAGGTGCTTTTGTTGAGATAAAGAAAACTCATAAGTCTAATCTCACAGAATTTATTTTAACTTAGAAAATAAGCTTTAATAGGTTTTCTGATCATTGGATAATTTTTTTCATCCCCAAAATCATCTGACATCAGGATTTCTAACCTTTATCCCCCACAAAGAAAACTTCTCTGACAAAAAGTGGGAATAGTTTTAACCCTTATGGTGCTGGAACTAACTTCATGCTTTTGCAACAAGGTTGGATCCAGGTCAGTCACCATGTAAATTGGTGGCTGGCCGTGATCTAACCTGTTTGCTACTCTTAGTATCTTTCCTTGCCAAAATTAAGTAGATATTTATATATGGTTTTGAAAAGCAGACAACACAGAAATCCATTTTTTTAGAAAATAACCCAGCATTCTAAGGGTTAAAAATTGTCATTTTCCCTTTTTAGGCCTTCTGTTGCTTTCTATTTGGACACAAATATAAGTACATGAAGGAATGATTTTAACAACTACATTATAAAACTGTTATTTAAAAACTTTTAGATATAATTTAGACATAATTGAGTAATGAATCCTTTCTGTCCTGTTTATGTTTTTTTCTCCCTTAATCTTATACAGACTTATGAGGTTGTGATATTTATGAATATTGGGAAAAGGTTTGACAGGAACCACATGTACAAGAATTGAAAGCATTTGGTTTTATGCATAATACATGTATTACTATTAAGTAGAATGTATCAAAGAATATGTGATGTTAATGTTATTAGAATTAAGAACAGTAGAAGTACATTTTATCCTTTTTATTATTATTGGGTTTTATCCAAATTGAAAGCATCAGCAAAAATCAATTATTAAATATAAATTTGATTTAGTTCTTCTTCTTTTCATAATGATTTTGGGAAGAAACCAGAATGTCATAAGAAAGAATTGTTTACTATGAGCTTTTTTGCTTTTTGTCACATTAATTTTGTTTCTGAAGACCTCTGCAGCAGATAGTGTTACAGTGAATTTTCTTTAAGACATAGGATTAACCCTTTACCAAACACCAAATTTTTGACTGTCCTAAATTGAAAGAGTTTGCAGACGACATTTCAAAATGTGATGAAATTGAAAAATTATCTTCTGATAGGGCAGAAAACATGGTGGGAAAAGCAGAAATTGCTCTTTAAGAGCAATTACTTCTTTTTCCATTATGATTTTTAGAGTCATCTGTATCAAACTGGTCAAATGTTTTTAATTATTGTTTGGCAATGGTTTAATAAATAGTAAGCACATTTGATGGCTGAATGATAATAAGCATTAATTTGTACTTTACTTGTCTAACTGTACTGTACTATTATTTGTCACGTCTGAAATGAATTTTGATTGTGATGTTCATCCAATGTTTTATCATAACAAACTAAACTACTGTGAGAATAAAAGCTTATTGAGTAAGTTATTATTAAACAATTGCTGTAATTGAGTGAGAAATAAGTGATTATTTCCTGGTTATTGCAATTTCATTTTTTTCCCTTCTATTTTTTGGGGGGGGAATCATTAAACTATTTCAACACTGTTAGGTAACTTAAGATGCAAATTAAGCACATTGAAATAGATGAAATGCCAAATTCATTCATATGAATCAATTTGTGCAGAAGGAAATTTTGGCAAACATGATAGGAAAATAACAAATGCTCCCAGTGAGCTTTCTTTTCCATGGTTGTAAACACCTTTTTGAAGAGTAATTAACTTACCTCAGGTGTTCATTGCAATTTCTGTTGACAATTGCAAAACTTCCAATTAAGAATGATGTGAATAATGTATCAATTTGATAAAGTCAGTAAAACCTTTCCCTCATTGAGAAATCATTGTGACAAAGGACAGAATGATCGAAATGATAATATATTCCTTTTGACATAATTGATTCATACCATTGGCAAATTGAAATATATTTGTTTTGTTCTCATTTATATTTGCCAGGTTTTGCTTTCAAATGGGTGAAGTCACCAAAATCCCATATTATGGGTTGGATTCAATGCTGTTCATGTACATAAGCCTTGTCTAGTTGATGTATTGCAAATGCCTCTACTGTTGATCTGTTTTGTATGGTTGTGCACAGTTAGGTGATTGCCTTGGGAATATCCCATATCAGCCAATAACTGGGCTAAGTTGCACTCTCTTGTTTTAGATACATATGTAGATCTTAATGTTTATAATTGACTAGAAGCATTGTCTTTGCAGGATATAATTAATTAATTATTAGGCTTGATAATTGACTAGTACAATAGTTTAGATTAGCATGGACTAATTTTCAAGATATAATACATAAAAGGCATCGTTATTTGTGCCCACCAAGATTATCTTCAACTACATGCAATATATACTGATGATGCTCTTTAAAATGTGTGCAGGTATTCATCCTTTGATTTTATGGGTCAGTTCCAACAACTTTTTGGATTATTGTAGTAAAATCAGATATTGAGTTCATGAGCAATTTCTTCTTCAATACATGTAGCTATTTTCATCCTTTAGCATTCCAGATGAAACTTGACATGCTATTATCCAATTCAATCTAAAAGAATTTTCTGACAACTTATGAAAATCCACAGCAGATCATGAAGCCTGTATACTCCATCAGGAAGGGTTTCATGAAAGAAGATTATTTGATTATGATTGTATGAATATAACACTTCTGAAAGTCATAGACTGTAGGTTTGGTAAAACAACTACATGTACTTGCACTTGTTTAACCCTTTATAATACGGTTAATGAAGAGCTCCACAGATATTTTGGATGTAATTAAATTAACAAGTAAAAATATTAATTTAACTTAGTCTCCAAGTTATCTTTGAGGCCAAATTTTTGAGTGTCCTAAATGGAAAGAGTTTGCAGAGGACATTTCAAAATATGATGAGATTGAAAAATATTTTTTTGTAAGCGAAGAAAACATTGTGGGAAAATGAGAAATTGCTCATTACGAGCAATTTCTTCCTTTTCCCACAATGTTTTCCAGTGTTTTCTGAATCAATGTGGTAAAATGTCGTTATTGTTTGGCAATGGGTTAAGGCAAAGGGTAAGAAGGAGCTTTGCCTGCTCTGCTCTTAAAAGTCTTATAAAGAGCTCTCAGATTGTATATACAGTAGAGACAGGGTCAATAGTATTATATTAATCAATCAATATAATACACCAGACAAATTGATGGCTTGTTGGCACAATCAATATCACAAATTGGTGCATCTTGTATAAGATTGGAGGCACATTTTGATTCTCAGGCAATTTCTAAAGCTTGGAAGAATAAAACTATGATTTGACTAATGTCATAGAATTAAGTGTTATCATTTTTTTCCAATCATTATTGCTGTTATATCACTGTTGCCAGTTCAAGAATCTGTTCTTGATGATCATAATCATGTTCTTGATATTTATGAATATGTTCTCGGTGACCATTTACATGTTTTTGATATTTATGAATATGTTCTTGGTGACCATTAACATGTTTCTGATATTTATGAATATGTTCTCGGTGACCATTTACATGTTTCTGATATTTATGAATATGTTCTCGGTGACCATTTACATGTTTTTGATATTTATGAACATGTTCTTGGTGACCATTAACATGTTCTCGGTATTTATGAACATGTTGTTGGTGACCATAAACATGTTTTTGATATTTATGAACATGTTCTTGGTGATCATAAATATGGCATAGATGTTTATGAACAGTTTCTTGGTGATTATGAACATGTTCAAGGACAACTTTGAGTTCATTAAAACGCCATTTGTTCCTGTCTGTTCATCAAGTTTATGAACACAGTGTTTGAATTATTTGCAAGGAATGTTTGGTACAGTAAGTTACACTGACAATAGTTATATATTACAGCAACTCAAGAAAATGTCCAGGAGTATGTTTAGATAACATGGTCTTGAACATGCTCATGAAATTCTAGAACAGGTTCATGAATATCAGAAATAGGTTCATGAACATATCCATGGACATTTTTATGTCCGTGACTGATGAATATGTTTATGAACATGTTCTTGGAATTCCTGAGCATGTTCAAGAACAATTTTTTAGTTCATGAATGGTATTCTTTCATCCTTGTTTGTTCATGTTTGTTCATGGAAACAGTTTTTAAATCCTTCGCAGAGGAAGTTTCTAGACCTGGTCATCTGTCTTCATTATTCTCCCAAGCTTTGACTGAAAAGAATTGTACACATTAACATGTTAGCCCAAATCCCCATTTCCAGCTTGTATGAAATGAAATTGCTTTTAAAATATTGTTTTGTTCTATCTTAATTTTTTTCTTTTGCCACTTAACTTCATTATGTTTGTAAACACAAAAAAGTATCTTTCTATGGATAAGGATTGAATGCATGTGTCATTTTCTATTGATTCTGGGTAGAATATGCCTCCCTCTAAATATTCTAAGCGATGCCTTATTGGGTTTATAGGCTGTATGGCATAATTTTATGATTGGAACTTGTCATGTGATGTTGTTGAATGTGATATTTGCTTGTGTAAAGGCCTAAAGGTTTAACAAACTTTGTCATGTTGAAGGAATAAAATGTTAACAAGGAATTGATGTGTGCATTAATTTGTGTTCCCCAAATTGTGCAACATGTGATTAGCAATGTGATCATGATCATGTGTATGTCTTATTTAACCCTTATGCTGAGTAAATTTCTAAAAGATAGATTTTTGTGTCATGTGCTTTCCAAAACCTTAAATATCTGCTCAATTTTGATGAGGAAAGATTCTTAGAGTAGCAAATAGGTAAGATCACAGGCCAGCTGCCAATTTACTTGGCGGCTGGCTTGAATCTAACCTGTTTGCATAAGCATGAAATTGGTTCCTGCACTAAAAGGGTGTAATATTTTGATTCATACTTATGTTATACATTTCATGCAGTTGGATTATGGATTATTTTAAATTTTCTCTGCTATTAGATTTTCTCTGATGATGCTTTGATTTTGTGAGTGGTGCATTTAGGAAAGATGTCAATTTGATATTATTTAAAAGTGATAAAAGATCTTGACTTAATACGAATACGACCAAATATGTATATAATATCTAAATAAGACATGATACAAGTGTGAGAAAAAAGATGTTTCATGCTTCACTAATAACTGATTAGCCAGGAGGCAAACCTGCTGCTCTCCTAGGTGTACCAGTATCCATGAAGTAGTTTTATCTATATGCATTAATCCAAATGACCATTTGCTTTTCTGTTAGCAAGTTGATTAGAAAGATTTACCTGGGTTTAATATTGTTTTCGGTTACTGTTTGGCATTTAAGATTTGTGTGCTGTAAATTATAAGAATACCCAAGTAGGCCAACCATATTGGTTGCATGTAGCTTGTTTGTTTTGAGGTTTTCTACAGTTGTTGAAGGGATTTTATTCAAACTTATATTAATGAAAGTCATATCCTATTGCCATACTTTATCTTCATTATTGATCAGAAAAAATATGCATTTCAATTGCAAACAGTCAAGGTTATCGTTTGGAGTATTTCATCTTATTTGAAGTTAAGTCTGACATTTATGTTACAAGCTTAAAGTCATATGACCATCACTTTATGGTTTTAATGTAATGTAATTGTTAAGAGATGCAAGGATTATGCGCCTTCATTATACAAAAAAAGTATTCCTATACATTCTTAAGTGAGAATTGCCCAGTTGGTATATAGGGCTCTTAATGTTTTGTATGGCAGCCTAAAGTTATATTCTTACCAATGCCCTATTTGACAGTGGTCCAGGGTTAGCACTTAGGCCTTAGGACATGACAGTTGTGGGTTTGAATCTCGTGAGTAGCAAGATCTGCCTTTGGATCTTTCATTAATCAACATTTGGGGCAAGTACTGCATGGTTCTGTATCCAGGAAGCAGAATTGAAATTGATTTATTTAAGTTGTAACAACTTGTAAAAATTGATTTAAAAAAAAAAATAAGTTTAAACTTAACTACCAATGCTCAATTAGTGTGTGTTTTTTGGAAAAAATAGGGAAGATGTTGTTTTCTGGGGGAGCATCTATAGTGAGAGAGTGTGGTATAAATGTTTGTAGCTATACATATACACAGCTGCAATTAAGTATGAATAGGTTTTCCATTATCAATTAGTGTTCCTTATTAATAATGCATGACTGAGTGATTTGCATGGGGAGTCAATTGATATACATATCCCCTGCACCAATTAACAATCAGGACCGTTGTTAATTGTCAATTCTTGTCCTGGTATAATATGTCTGCTGCATCAGTATCTGAAAACATGACAAAAAAGAGACAGTCAGTTTCTCCCAAGGACCCAGATATGGTGGGGCAGATATGGTAGGGCACCTAGTTCTTTTCCAAGCAGTTATCTATAAAACAAATTCTAACATGTCATCGGCTAAGTCTTTCTATTAGAATAACCTGGATACAAAACAAAACAGAAGTGGATTAATGACAAGTAGGAAAATGGACCCCAATTCTCATGGAAATAAAACAAGAAAACCCTTGTAGCCTGCAGCCAAGACTCGATCTTCCTTCAATTTTCTATTATTCAAATTGATTACAAGGCTATTCTTTTGATGCATCCATGAGGCAGGCATATTGCTGAATATATTCACATAATTATGTATTGCATAGAGACTATTATGCACAATAAAGTTGGTATAAACTAAACATTTCTAGAGGTACACTCAAACTTTTACAGTGTTTGATTGACACCTTATAAATAAATAGCTTTAAAGTTAACCCTTAAAATGCTGGGTAATTTTCTTAAAATAGATTTTTATGTCATCTAGCTGCTTTTCAAAACCTTATAGATCTTTTTAATTTTGATGAGAAAAGATACTCAGAATAGTAAACGGGTTAGATCACAGACCAACCACCAATTTACTTGGCGGCTGGCCTGGATCTAACCTGTTTGCATAAGCATGAAGTCTGTTCCAGCACTGTAAGGGTTAAATCTGGTCATTCTTTATGCAGTAAGAGTAAGCTATTGTTAAGGAGGGAATTTGTCATGTGCTTTATAACAATAAAGTATTGTATGACAATGATGCAAATCTAATTAAAGGAATATTGTGCACAAAAAGTTATGGATTCGTAATGCATGTGAAATAAAGATAAAACCATTAAGACACTGAGGAAGAGTCTATTCTGAGAAATGGATACATTGCGGAGAAGGAAGCTTCGGGAAAATCATGTGAAGATTTACTTGGTATGTCAATTGATGTTGTAGACTGTTTTTTGTTGTGAATTAAGCTATTGATTGCTTTTCAGAAAGGCTACTTGAATGGTTGATAGTCTATCATCTGATCACATGATCTTTTCTGTATTCTGTGCCAGGATTCATAAGCTCAGTCCTTAACCCTTAGAATGTTGGGTAATATTCTAAAGATATGTTTTAATGTAGATGATATTAAAACATATCTTTAGAATATTACCCAGCATTAATTTTGATGTGGAAAGATACTCAGAGTAGCAAACAGGTTAGATCACAGGCCATCCACCAATTTACTTGGTGCCTGGCCTGTGATCTAACCTGTTGCATAAGCATGGAGTTTGTTCAAGCAATTTAAAGGTTAAGGTGTCTGACTTACAAAGTCTTACATGTCTGTTTTTTCTGGTAATTGGTGACAGGTGGTTGGTGTTACAACCAATTATCATAGGTGCAAAATATCCCTCTAACCCTTGCAGAGGAGTCAAGAACTGTGTTCATGAACTTCATGAACAGACATTAAGAAAAAAGACTGCTGTTCAACGAACAAAAAGTAACATGGCATTCAAGCTATGAAGCATATCTCCATGAAATCTCATTGCTTGATAGATCTAGACCAATAGAATTTGAGAACATATATTATAAGAAGTTAATTATGGTCTAATGGTTGTTTTCGCGCCATTTAAGAACTAAATTGGTTCAATCAGGAAGCATCCTTAGTTTTTTCCCATTGTTGATAATGAGAATGAATTGTGACGGTTATAAGTGTACATAATTAGCACTTGAGTAAAACTTGAACTTTTGAGCCTTTTATTAACCCTTTACTAGATCATCCTTACATTTCGTGGTCCTGGTTCAGACAGCTATAAAAAAATATTGCAGTGAAAACACTATCTGCTCGCTTTTTTCATAATAATTCTCTCACTCACATCTTCTGTTTCTATAATTTTTCAACATTCTTTTTGTCTATGTATGCAGTAAGTGTGAAAAACAATAGAAATTTGGCTAATCATAGAGGAAGCATACAGAAAAAAACAATACCAGAATGATGCAATATCACATGATATCATATGATTCTGCCACAATCTAGTTTTAAACCAATACTAAACAATAACGACATTTAACCACTTTGTTATAGACGACTCATGGACTTTGTTATAGACGACTCATGGAAACATTGTTGGAAAAGGAGAAATTGCTGGAAAAGAGCAATTTTACCTTTTCGAACAATGTTTTCTGTCCTATCAGAAGATTATCTTCCTATTTCATCACATTTTGAAATGTTGTCTGCAAACTCTTTTAATTTGGGACAGTCGAAAATTTGGTGTTTAGTAAAGAGTTAAGGAGCGAAACCATTACTTTAATGAGAACAATAAACCTGCGGACAAAATATGTCATTATGAATATTCATAACAATTTAACCAATGAAGTTGTCTGTAAAACTTTACAAAACCCCTATGGACACTGAGAGAGGCGTCATATTTCATCAACTTTAGAGCATTACAGCTGTTGTACCTCTTTCACTTTCATATAAGAGCAGCCAATTACTATTTCTTATCCAAGTTTTTCAGACAAACCACTGAAGGCCCTAATGCGTGTTTTACATTTGTTATGCAGGCTACAATTCTGTGGGATGGTCCCTTTAACCCATTACCAAACAATAACAACATTTGTTGTAGGCAACCCTGGAAAATACAAGCAATTCTTCCTTTTTCCACAATGTTTTCTGCCCTAGCAGAAGATTATTTTTACAATTTCATCACATTTTGAAATGTCGTCTGTAAACTCTTTCAATTTGGGACAGTCGAAAATTTGGGGTTTGGTAAAGGGTTAAACCAAATTGACTGACACTCAATTAGCTGATGGCATGAAGTAGTCTTACTTTTTATATGACTTTTTGTGAGGCTTAAACCTAAACAACGTTGCTGGAATAATGGTTTAGTTGCCTGGGTTGCCCTTGATACTGTTATAAGCTCTTCACACAGTGCTAATTAAAGTCTTTTAATTAACCCTTTAGAATGCATAGAAGTGTCTAAAAAATAGATTTTTGTGTCATCTGCTTTCCAAAACCTTAGATATGTACTTAATTTTGATGGAGAAATTTAAGATCCTCAGAGTAGCAAAGAGGTAAGATCACAGGCCAGCCGCCAATTTGACTTGGCGGCTAGTCTGGATCGAACCTTTTTGCATAAGTTTGAAGTCTGTTCTAAGACAACTGGCCAACTGACAGTCATATCATTCATCAGAGGTTTAAAGTTTTTGGATAGAGAATATTTACTGGCAAAATGAACCAAGCATTATTTTGTTAGCACTCCCATTATAACTATGTACATGATATGATTTGCTTTTGCGATCGTTTTTGCAGTACCTAACCTAAATATTCTGCCTACAGGTTTTTGCAAGCCAGCTTGGCTTATCAGTTTATTACAAGGCATTCTGATGGATGAGTGTTAGATTATTAATGGTTAAAAATTGTTGGGGTATTTTAATAGTGTTTGCTGATTCTTGTAAAAAGATTTGCTACAACATGAAATATTGAGCTATTGATATAAAACATATTACATTTTTTTTTAAGGGGTTAAATGGCATTTCAACAATATTTCAGTTATAATATATCTGTCCAGGGGTTTATCAGCACAAGTTTAAGGCTCTGAAGCATCTTGAAAAAAGGAAATTTCCACTCAACAAACAGCAAAACTAATACCCAAGAGTTACAAGCACACCACCTTAACCGCTTGGCCTTGCAGGACCAATTTAGTTTTGGTCTGGAGATGCGAAGTCTATACGCCTGTGACCGCTTGAGCCACATACATCTGATATATCCTGTGAAGGGTTTAGGAACAGTGTTCATGAACTGCATTAATAGACATGAACAAAATGGCCATTTATGAACACAAAGTTGTTCTTGAACATATTCATGAATGTTGAAAACATGTTCATGAACACCAAGAACATGTTCATGAATGTTTGAATACTGTTTTAAAACGTCATCGTCTCCAAAAGCATTTAATTTACATGTAATTGGTTTGTGGAAAAGGGTTTTTTAGAATTTCACTTGTTTCAAGCCGTTTCTCGATTTGATGTAAATTGTTACGTGTTGGTATATATTTCAATGATGATTATCATATCATGAACACGTCTATTTTCATTCTCACTTCTGACATAAAACGGCTGGGTTTTAGATTACTATTCATGACAAACAGGGTGTTTGTATTTCTCTGATTACATCTACAACAAATCTTTCTCTTAAAATGATACCTTTAACATTTCTGTATACAGACTTTTACAGAGTGGAATCAATTGTAGAAAGCGTACATACACAATAAAATGGTTTATAAAATACAATCATTGAAGTTAAAGTTGCAATAGACATAATCATGGTTATTGATTTCTTAATTACAATCTGCTCATAAACAGACTTTTATATGGAATCGTTTGAAGAAAGCATACAAACAATAATGAAATGGTTTATAAAATACAATCATTAAAATCAAAGTTAAAAAAAGCACTGTCATGAACATTGATTCCCAATTACTATCTTCTCATTCATTTTGATTTTAATGTGTACTGAAATGCTCAGATGACCAGAAAATGCTCATTGAAGCCATTATTTCTATGTTTTGTGCCCTTGGACTAGACACTCATTCCCAGCTTATGAATTGTAGATTACCCATAAAGCATGAATAAATGACATGTCATCCCATGACAGGCCTTGAGATATTACATGACATTGGTTAAAGCCCTTAGACATAGGTTGCAAGCTATCCTTACTTGAAAACTGCAAATGTATTTTCATTTAGCTCAATTGCCAGAATGCTGTCCTAGTTGGTTGCAATTGTTGTGGGTTTGAGCTTTCAGCTGGTTGAACTGTTTCTTCTCATGTTTTTTTTATACTATACATTTTACTTTAAAAAACTCATTGGTTATTTTATTTTCTTGCTCTATGTTGTAAATCGTTGCTTTGAACATGGACCAGCCACAAATTCTAAAAGGAATATATGTTGAAATGGGTTAATTCAGTGCCCAACTTCATAGTCTGATAGAAACTGTACAGGATCCATGGATTGACATTTGTGTGTTTTAATTTCTCTTTACATAAACAAGACCACTCGGAACATCTTTTCAGTTGGTCGATTTTAGAAACATTGTGACAGTATGGAATTGTTATCATTGTCATCAAGTTCTTGTTTTGTAATATGGCCTTCCTTTTATTTTTTATTATGAAATTTGTCATGGTAATTTTTACTTTTTTGTTAATCAATTTGAACCCTTTACCAAACGTCAAGTTTTGGGCCGTCCCAAATTGAAAGAGTTTGCAGACGACATTTCAAAATGTGATGATATTGCAAAAATAATCTTATGATAGGGCAGAAAACATTGTGGGAAAAGGAGAAGTTGCTCGTTTAGAGCAATTTCTCCTTTTCCCACAATGTTTCCCAGAGTTGTCTGCAACAAACTGGTCAAATATCGTTATTGTTAAGCAATGGGTTAATACTGCATGCTGCAAACTACATAAGACACAACAGGGGTTAGACTTTCTTCGTGATTGTGCCATATAGTTTCTTTTTGTTGGCCATGTGGAAATGGATAAAAAAGATGCTGAACATAAACAAATAAAACAGTTTTTTTGTTTGTTTTCTTGGACGTATAATTTTGTGCTGGCTTTTTAACTTATATATACATTTTTACATTTTCTTTGAAATGGAGAAACACTTATGCTTAAAATACTAATGACATAGAAGTAGGAAAAGAGAGAATGTGACTTCATTTGCTGTGCTATATTAAAAGTTGCAAAGTACAGGATTTTTGTTTCAGAGTTGAATTAGATATTCAAAACCTGATTTCAAGTATGATATATTAAAAAAAAATGTGCTGTAGGATAAACATGCAGTCAGGGAATATGTTTGAAGTCTGTGGGTTTATGAACCTATGGTAGAAGAAAACTTTAATGATAAATAGAGGATGATGCATATCAAGTATGACTATAAAAAAGGTATATTTGTAGACAAAAAACATTAAAAAAAATTTTTATCTTTTGTCATGATGCTGTTTAACGATTTTGGTAAAAGGGAGATAATGGTTGTGTGTGGTTAATGAAGATATCTTTTGGAGGGCTTTTTTTTCGTACAAGATTATAGTAGCTCTTCACAATTGTTAAGTATTTACTATAGTCTTGCACAGAACGTTCAAAGGTGCAATAAATTAACCAAAGTCTTTCTCTCCAGGCTTTTGTAATTTATGAGAGAAAGTTTAACACTAGTGATGTTTGTTTTCAAATAATTGTGAAGAGAGGATATTAACATGGGTACACTGCATGGAAATATTTTGACGTAACACTTTTATTTTATAGAGTGCAGTGAACGGATTTATGGCAAGAAAGTCAAGATGTGGTATCTCTGGTTAGTTTATTAACTTTTTACCACCTGCAGATGACTTTAGAAAAGCTTTGTAAACATGTGAAAAACCTTTCAGTTTTGCTGTTGTGATATGTGAATAGATTGAAAAAAGCATAGAGGCAAATGGCAAAATTGCTTGTGACAAACAATTTCTCCTTTTGCCACAATGCTTTTTGAAAGTAGTCTGCTGCAAGACACAAAATGGGGCTTTTGGTGGTAATGTGTTAATTGCATCGCCTAATAAACAACCATCCTATTTTACCGGTAGACAAAACTTAGTAGAGAACTCAATAGAATAAGAAGTATTGATGTTAAAGAACATGTTTGATACACAGTATGTTTTTATTCTCAAAAATCAAAAATGAGAATGGATAGTGAAACTTTCATAATAATAAAACAACAGAATGAAAATAGTATAAACAAACAATTTAGCACTTCAATTGGATGATATTATATACATTTTGAAAAAGTGTGACAGAACAGTGCATCATTGTAAATGGCTACAGTACTGAGGATTTTAAAAAGAGGATAGAATACATCCAAAAATGGCTTTCCATCGCAGAGATTCCAAACATTTTGGGAGACCTGATCTGAGACATGGCATGAATGCTCTTACAGGAGCTCTGATGGAGTGCTTCAACATGCACCGTGACATCACACAAATGGTATTAGTTTAAACATATTTTATTGCCAATAAAGCATATAATACGCCATACTCATGCAGCAATTGTTTATTATTATTCTTCCGACTGACTTCCGGAGTGCCGATTGTTCAACCTGCCTTGACCAGCCCTGATGGGCAGTTGAGTATGGGGTCTTCCTCCATCATTGAGAGTTTGGCATCACTACATAATTGAAATAATGTTGATGTGATGTAAAACCAATATGAAAAACAAAAATTGTTTATTATAGATCACATAAAGTGACTTGAACTTACCTCTCATGAAACATTGTTATACTTTTAAACTTATAACACTTTGAAAAAATTTTGATAGCCAAATTAACTTCTCACAAATCACAATTCCTTGTTTTGTGATGACATTTAGTTTAAGCTTTTATTAGTATAATGTCATAGTTTACAAAAGACTGTGAACTATGAATCAAAGCTGTCATGACAAAAGAGATTAAAACTATTGTCACTATATAATAGTAAATACTCATATTTCCATACATGCTTGTCCTGTACTGGATAAAACCATAAACAAATAATATTTAGATTTTGTAGACTGTTGCAGATGCTTTTTTAAACCATGCTAAGAAAAAATTATGAATGATTTTCATAAACCATTCAGTCCACTAATGAAATTCATTGATTATATAACTGGTAATCATGTATATAAAGTATCTGAGAAAACAGACTCAGGGTTTTATGATCTACATAAAGATTAACCTTTCCATATGATCATCCCTTCAATAGATCAATTACAGTTCTAATCAACAATGTTATCAGGATTCCTTTGTAATCAAACATAATTTTATCTTAGAGCTCTATAACACAATAGCAAAGACTTCTGGAATGGTTTATGAACATCCAATTTGAATTCCAACCAGATTAATCTATAAAGCTTCTTGCACCATTAATCAAACATTTTCTCCCATTTCATTTTATTTGAAATTTCAAGTGGTAAATTGAGGAAGTTTTTGGCAAAAAGAGGAATGACTTCATCCAATCTATCACACCATTTGGCACAATGATATTTACCCATTCACCTCCCAGTCAATTACTTTCATACCAGATCTGTAGGTTGTTCAATTTTTGATGAGTTGTAAAATCTCTTATGAAGGAATGGGCTATGAAGCTGAAAGGTATCTGCCAATATCATCATGAATAGACAACTCTTATAGAGTTCTTTGGTTAAGTGTACTGGAGTTCCCTCCCTTATTCTCTAAGATGAATTTTGACATATTTAATTTAATTTCTTTTTTAAGTTATCTTTCTTATTTGACTGTTTTTTATCTTGATTTGTGGAGAATTTTAAAGGAATCCTATTGCATTGATTATGCCAGAGTTATAATAGTTCTATTGAATGCTTTGTTTTCAGTGATTGAAAGATCAATGATTGATTATTGGACTTGCATTATTATGAGATGGTGTCTGCTTGCTATGCATTTAAAGAAATCATAATGAAAATTGTAGGTAAGCTTGATGGTCTTCCAGCATCACCTTTTAAATAGAAATTGCAAATCAAGTTAATATGTTGGCATTACCAAAATGAAATAGAAATCTCAAAAATGTATGCAGCAGATCCCTTGTGGTAGCTCATGGTCTGTTGTATTTGTTTAACCCTTTACCAACCCCAAATTTTCGAGGGACCCAAATTGAAAGCATTTACAAATGACAATTTCAAAATGTAATGAAATTGAAAATCAATCTTCTGTTAGGGCAGAAACCATTTTGGGAAAACGAGAAATTGCTCGTTAAGAGCAATGTCTCCTATTTCCACACTATTTTCCAAAGTCGTCTGCAACAAACTGGTCAAATGTCGTTATTATTTGGTAATGGGCTAGGCATATGAGAAAATGATTAATTGGAAAATTTCATGTTTCTATTTTTTAGCAAGTTTTTAGCCCCATGGTTCTTATGTAACAGGTTTTTTTTCTGACAGATTTACCTTTAACTAATGTGCCAGACAATTTATCATAAAAAGACAACCTGGATAAGCGGGAATGTTACATTGTATTACTATTAAATTTCCCTTCACCTGCCATACAACTTTTGTAAGATACTAACTCTAGGTAATATTTTATGCAAAGAAACATTTGAAATAGTTATTAATAAAGCTGCAGCATGTGACGTATTTCAAAGCATACATTTAGCCTTTTTAGTTTGAAGTGAGTTGAAACCAGTGTGACAAAAGTACAAGCTGGTAATAAAAATACATATTGATCGTTTTACCCAAATTTTACATTTGATGTAGGGAAGTTTGCTTATGCAAACAGGTTAGGTCACAGGCCAGACGCCAAGTAAATTGGCAGCTGACCTGTGATCTTACCTGTTTGCTTCTCTGAATATCTGTCCTCATAAAAATTAAGCAGATATTTAAGGTTTTGGAAAGCAGACGACACATAAACCTTTTTTTTTAACATTACCCAGCATTCTAATGGTTAAATATGGTTAATAGCATTCTCACACTTTTCTCCTTAAGGAATGATATTAATGTAAAAGTGTAAAAAAATACTATGTTCAAAAATACTTTACTGTATTGTTTTTTTGTTTGTTTTTTAATTTATGGTGTTTGTTATAATGATATGTTTATATGTAAGCAACAACTTGTATAAGTTACGCTAATAAACTTTTGAACTTGAACTTGTTAAAGAGGACTGTATGCTGTTTCCTGGAGGAAAATTGGAAAAAAATGAACACCCACCTATAACAAAGCTTTAGGGCAAGAACTGTGGAGGGTATTTCTGAAAGGCCATGTTCACTGGGTGTATCCAAAGTGCTGATTAGTTTTTGCTTTATCAAAGGGGCAGTGTTGTGGTGTATGAAAATGAATTGGTTTCATGATGATTAAGAAAACAAGAGATCGTGATAGTGGTGTTTAATATCATGTGTATGTTTCACCCTAATCTGTATCTGTCAAGGGAATGTATGTACAAACAGGTATCTGTTACTACAATAATAGGGGAATTTACGAGAAGATATCTGAAGACAATATATCAAGAGTTCAGTGCAAGACTATTGTAAGTGCTTCACTTTTGTGGAGGACTTGCATTTGTCTTGCATCGAAACATCAATACATCATAGGTGCTACACAAGACTATTGTAACTCGTTCATGAAATATAATGACTTTTTAATCTTATACTGCTAATCCCTTGAGTTGTGCCTGGAAGACAATGCTGCTGAAAATACTTTGAGGGTTCATCATGAATGTGAAGTACTTACTATATAAGGCCTTGCAACTAGGTATTACAAATTCAATTGATTGAAGCTATAAGTTACTTTAAATAGTATTTCAGTTATTTCATGGTGGTCAGTGCAGTTATTCATGGTCCAGTCTTTCCTTACCATCACACAAAAATTAAAGCACTTTTTTTTCCAGAAATTTTTACACATGGACCAATCAAATAGAAGTTCATGCTTATCAACTATTCATAAGAATAGACGCATTTAGTTCCTTATGACAAACAACCCAGTTATTTAATAGCACTAATTGAAGAAGAGTTTGTTATTTGTTTGTGAGGCATTTCATACTGTTATGAAAGATTGCACATGGTAAGGTAAAGGGTTACATATCAGTGAAACTAGACTTGTACTTATCTATGGAGAAATGGAAACTGTTACTGCTGGAAAATTTGTGGAATCTGTTTGTTTCATCATCTTCCCTTTGACTGTGTATTGGTGTATCAATGGCACAGCGTAATGTGTCTGTGTCAACTGCATGTTTGTTAGTGTTTACCATGGAAACGCATTGTGGTTAACTATTCCATTGATACTTGGTGAACTTATTGTACATGATTTTCCATCAACCTGTGTGTCTAACATGTTACTTCATAGTGGATAGTTTGTTTATCATGGAAAAGCATTGGTGTTTAATTCTGTATGGATATTGTGCATGATTAAATTCAGTCGCATATCTGCGTCTTTTAGCACTATCATGATTATGGGACTTAATGTTAAGTTGGAATTAGAAGCAACAATAGATTGTTAGTAGTTTTAACTTATGGAAAAAAGAATCTTTTTGATATTTTGGTAGAAAATATCAACAAAAGAAGCAACTGCTTGTAGCAGGTAACTTCTTCTTTTGCTACAATAGTTTCTTTGGTATTCTACATCAACATGACTTGTATTCGCACACAGAAAAAGGATTAAAGGATCTATAATGGAGTTAAAACAACAGTACCTGTAGACCCAGACCAGGTTTATATTGAATTGGAGTTTGTGCTAAAAAAAATTGTTGGAACAAAAGTAGTTTTGAATTACAGATTTTGGACTTCTCATTTACTGGATAATTTACAATTGTTTCGCCCTAGAAAAAATGAAGTTTTAATTGTTTTCTCAATATAATCAACAGTGATGATCATATAGCATTTAATTGGTGTTTTGTATTTCAATATTGATGTGATAATGACTTTGCTGATAGAAAATGTTTGGTCTTTTTTGCTTATAAAAGAATCATAGCAATGTTAGGAAACACAGATAAATGGAACATCTTTTGAGTGAACTGCTTTTTTCTCAATCTTTTACTGTTGGTTCATATTATTTTTTTAATAGATTGGATTAACATGTTTATGAAAGTTGGTGCAACTTGCTTTAAATAACATTATGCACATGTAACAAAAGCAGAAATGGCAGAAATATTTCATGATGACAAAATGGTGATTCCTTTGAATGGAAGTACGTTTGTGCCGTTCAAGCGGTTACAACATCAGAACATTACGAGTTTCATAAAGAAACGTGAGCGACGGGAACGCCATTTGAAGAATATGTTAAAGGAGAAAGTCCTGTCTCAATCGCGGGCCATGGAAATGATGTCGGCCCTTATACAGCTGACCACCAATAGTACAGACATTGTTGATCGAACACTTTTAGAGCTCTGGCGCCAGGTAATCAGATGTCTAAACCCTTTCCAAAACAACAAATTTTCGACTGTCCCAAATTCAAAGAGGTTGCAGACAACATTTCAAAATGTGATGAAATTGGAAAATAATCTTATGATAGGGCAGAAAAAAATATTGGGTAAAGGAGAAATTGCTCATTATGAGCAATTTCTCCTTTTCCCACAATGTTTTTTCTAAAGTCGTCTACAACAAAGTAGTCAAATGTCATTATTGTTTGGAAAAGGGTTAACCCTTTATGAAGCAACTTGTTTTGTTTTTTTATTGCTCCAAATTGAAAGGTTTTGTTGTCGATATTTGAGATGGAAACTGCACGAATTCTATATCCTTAGAAAAGCTCTTACCTTGGGTACTGGTTTCGCGAAATCAGAATTTTTTTGTCTATAAATGGTTAATCTTTTCCTGCACTTGTCCATAAAGTGGTTATATTATATAGTAAATTTCAGTTAAAATTCTCTTGTTCATGAAGGTGTTTTGGACAAGATGGGCAATATGGAAAATGATTTTTGTCGACCCCTGAGGTAGCTTACAGCATTATCCATTACCAGTTCCCATTGGGGAATTTTTGACTCCATGTAACTGAAATCAGCAGCAGACGATATAATGATAATAAGAGGTATCATAGATTTTCGTTATGATATTGGGTGGAAACCATTTTTACAAATGGATGAACTGCATAGTGATTGCTTTATTGGTCTAAATAGCAGATGAAACAAAGTGATATAATATGAAGTAAGGGGTTGAGGCAAATATAAAGATTTGAACTGCATTATTTTATAGAGCCCTTGATCTGCCCGTAAATCGCAAGGGTTGAAGTTCATAGAATACATGGACCAATAGAAGGCAATTTTAAATATCCTTTGCGTAAATAGCCAACTACTGAATGAAACAAATGCACCTTTATAAAGACAAAATAAAAATTGTTAGTTTAGAACAAGGCAGAAATTATCACCGATGTCAAAGAGCAAGTGTGCTTACAGTGTGGAATACAAATTGCCCTCTTAACCCTTGTAGTGCTGGAACTGACTTCATCATTATGCAAACAGGTTAGATCCAGGCCAGCTGCCAAGTAAATCTGAGTATCTATCCTCATCAAAATTAATCAGATATTTAAGGTTTTGGAAAGCAGATGACACAAAAATCTATTTTAAGAAAATTATCCAGCATTCTTAGGGTTAACATCAAAAAGCTGCCTGCCACTGGAACAACAATTATCTGTATCTACCTTCACAGAATGTAAATAAAAGGTCTTTTATCAAAATACTGCAGCGAAATATCTTGATTTATTGTTGTGCTGAGTTCATCCCTCATTACACTCTTAACAAACAGCTCAATATGGGAATCTTTGAGTATAATTATCTACATTGAAAGCATCACTTTTAAACAGTGCATGCAAAGTTGTTTAGTCTGATGCTACCTTGAATAATGATGCAAGTTATTTCAAAAGTACTGATTTATGACTTACATGCATTTTTAACTGTTAGTTATATCATACACCACATTTCTTGCTCAATTTACTATGGTCATTGCTACACTTTTTCCCTCAGACTTCTGCAGTATAATCCATGTAGTGAAGTACTAAGGAGCAACTGGCTTAATTCTTGAAGAAAAAGATTAGACATGGCTTTATGGCTTTAGGATTCTTTAATCTTTTTGCCATTAAAATAAGAAACATTTTAGTGCTACTTAAGATAGACTTTTCAAATTTTTAATTCCTATTCATTTGGTTCTCGAACAATTTGTTGAGATTCTGATAATATGGCCTTGAAATTTTAAAGATAGGAGTAAGTGTGATGAACTGAATGTTGATTTGCATGAAATGACTTGCAATGTTTGAAAGTTTGCTTTTTTGACAATCATGATTCTTACCAATTGGACAAAGACATTGTAAACCCTCATTCCTTTTGTCTCTGTTATTGATCCCAATAATTAAGACAAGTCTAAAAAAACCTCATGACGAATTCTGTTAAAGCATGTTTATGAGTTATGAAACTAGTTTTTATTGCATGATATAAGGCATTGCCATGTAGAATGTTTTTGATGCCAAGTATGTCAAAAAGAGCAGACTGGCTGAAAAAAAGTCCCTTTCCTTAACCAATGTTTTTTAGTAACCTCCAATTATCCTTTCTAGAATATGCTTATATCTTTGTTAGTATATTAGGGGGGGAATAGAAAGTATTTTATGAGGAAAAGACCCTAATATAATCAATTAGATGATAATGTGAAACAGGGCATGATAATGCAAACACAAATTGTTTTGAGCTGTTGAATTCCAAGCACTGTCTGTTGTGTTTTTACATGAAAGCAACACCTTACTGTAGACACTTTTATAACAGTGAGGTATGTACAAGATATCTTTTTCGCTTTTATTTTATGATGTATCATAAATATTCAACATCAATTCATAGCATGATAGTTTTTTATTGAAATTAACTAAGGGGTAGTCTCACAGCTTACTGAATGAAGATCATGAGCAGGGCATTGTTCTTTAAAGGAAGATTGTTTAAATCCAACAGAACAAAAAAAAACTGAATTTGTGAAGAAAGGATTGTTGTATATACAACATTTTATTTTGTCAAAATATCCCTAAAATTAGTTAATTTATCAATTTTAAAGACCAAATTACTAACAACTGAAACCTATTCTTCAAAATGATAATTTGTGACTGATCCAAACTGAACACAGACGACTAGAGCATATCAAAGGTCAATGCAAGACTAAAGTAAATTCTTCTCTTAAGTAAAGCACTTAATTACTTTAGTCTTGCATTTTAACCTTTGATACAGGGGGAATAGACAGAACATCTTTAACCTTTGAGCAAACCCCAAATTTTCGACTGTCCCAAATTGAAAGAGTTTGCAGACGACATTTCAAGATGTGATGAAATTTGAAAATAATCTTCTGATAGGGCGTAAAACATTATAGGAAAAGGAGAAATTGCTCGTTTAGAGCAATTCCTCCTTTTCCCATAATGTTTTCAGAGTTATCTGCAACAAACTGGTCAAATTTCTTTATTATTTGGTAATGGGTTCACAACATAAGGGGTAGTTTCACTCTTGGATCTTGTCACAGGTAACAAGAAACCCTGCCTGAGTGAATAATGAGTGAGTCTATAGGGTTAATGGCCTCCTCCTGCCTGTGATTAAAGTTGATGAATTAAACAATCCAAGCTATCACTGCAGACAGGCTGGGCCTGATAAGCCCCCTGGCATTGTTTTTATTGCGGGAATAAAACAAATTACTGTTTATAAGAATTGGCTGTTCCACCCAGCAATCGTTTTTTCCCCAATTTTTTGTTGTTTGCCTTTTTCTGCATATTAAGTTCTCACTAATAAAACGTCACTCTCTCACAGATTGGGATTTTAACTTTTTAAAATGAATTGTCTTCTACCTATGAGTTTCAACATGAACTTGTAAAGAGACATAAGACTAGAATATTGGCAGCATTCCTAAATACCATTCATACTTGCACAGTGTTGATATAGATAGTTTGTTGTGCTAAATGACCTTAGCTGTTGATACACTTAAATGTTTTCCCAAACAATAACAACATTTGACCACTTTGTTGCAGACTACTTTAGAAATCATTGTGGAAAAAGGAGAAATTGCTTGTAACGAGCAATTTCTACTTTTCCAACAATGTTTCTGCCCTATCAGAAGATTATTTTCCAGTTTTATCACATTTTGAAATGTCGTCTGCAAACTCTTCCAATTTTGGACAGTCGAAAATTTGTTGTTTGGGAAAGGGTTAAAACACCATTCATTCTTTAGATAATTTGAATTGAATCTATTGCAAACTGTTTAAATCAAGTTTTTTTGTATCCAAGAGATATAGTTGTAGGTCTTTCAATACATTGATAATTGCATGCCATTCAATGGTTTATCTGTGAGATATAGCTCACATATACACCTGTGTAATGAAGAAAGTGCAGAAATGCTTCAACAATAAAAAAACGAAAGGAATGGAAGGTTGATTGTCTTAATTGCATTTTTAATAGACCAGGGGCATGTGTTTTTGTCTAGCTCATGATGGTACATGCATAACATCTGTTGTAATTAACTAGATTTCTGCCAAGTAATTGTTCTTCCTGATTTCAGGGAATTAAGATCAAAATCCATAGTTAGTTCTTCACCTTTGTGAAGGACTTTCTATAGTCTTGTATTGAAATTTGAAAGACCTCTCACACAAGAAGTAGACAATGTATGACTTGTTTCTTTCTTGTGAAATCATCAAAATTGGTAACACTTTGCATCCAAACCACTGAAGGCATGAAAGCCTATTCAGCATCTTTAGAAAAAGAAGTTGAAAATAATCATCTGTTAAGTGGTGAAGATTGGTTATTCACCATTCTAATATTTGTCACCTACAATCTGTGAGAGAGTCCCTTTAAGATGACTTAGATAATACACTCACCCTTATCTGGGGGTTTATAAAGTGAGAGTGACTTGTCAAGTCTTTGATTAATTGATGGGCAGAAGCTTAAGTCAGAGGCTGGCATTTACAATCAACTTAGATGTAAACTAGTTTGTAAATATACCGTTTCAAATGAGAAAACAGTTTAAACAGTTGCCATGGTATCATTGACACTCACCCACACCCATATTGTGACTGAATTATTGCATGAACACTTCAGGTGAACAGTGATTGGAAACTTGAAAAAAATAGTAAGTTTTTGTAGAATGTAGAAAGATTTGGTAGGTGAACTCTTGCTATAATTATGCTTATAGTGAAGTGTCATTCAACGGTGGCAAAATCTGATTTAAATTTTCTTGTCTGTAAAATGCCAAATCATTCTGTACTTGTCCATATAATGGCTATATTATAATAAAGTAAGTTTCAGTAAATATTCGCTTGTAAAGTTGTCAGTATATGCTTTTGGGCAAGCTTGGCAATATGGACATTTGATTTTACTACGCATATCATTGTTATATGTTCCTTTATCCCAAAAGATAGAAAAAGCTTTTCCACAAATTAAAGAAATCATTATACAGTATGAATTAACCATAAACTCCATTCTCCCTCACACACTTGTAGTTCTCAAGATGTCAATATATTTATCTTGTAAGTTCTTAAAAAAAAAAAATGAAGCACTTACAAAAAAAGTTACAGTTTTGCACTGAAACCTCCTTCTGTTATTTAGGACGTCTGTCTCAAGCTTGCCTCTCAATGTAAGAGACACATACTAAAACTGATGCTATAAAGTAGCAGTACATAATGATGCTATAAAAACTTGGGCAGGTAAAGACTGTAATAAACTTGTGTTTACTGGATACAATGATAAAGGGAAAATGATTTAGGAAATGAACAACAAATTAGGCAGCCTAATGCTGTATAAGCCAAAGAATTACAGTGAACCCTCGTTTATCCGGACCCCGATTATCCGGATGTATCGCAATCCGAACAAAATTGTAAGGGAACGGAATTATTGGACCAGTTTATTGCAGACGACTTTTGAAAACATTGTGGGTAAAGCAGAAATTGCTCGTGACGAGCAATTTCTCCTTTTCCCACAATGTTTTCTGCCATATCAGAAGATTATCTTTGAATTTCATCACGTTTTGATATGTCTTCTGCAAACTCTTTCAATTTGGGACGGTCGACAATTTGGCGTTTGCTAAAGGGTTATAACTATACACCGCTCATACAGACCGTTTATTTCTTAATGTGAATAAGAACATGCTCTGCTTCATTAGTCCGGATTATTCAGTAAACCGGACATTTTGTTGGGAACGGACGTGTTCGGATAAACGAGGGTTCACTGTACATAATAAATCAAATTTTTGTCATGCTATCAGAATGTTAGTCATTATTCTAACAAGGGCAAGGTTACATTTTCCAGGTAAAATATAAAATCAAAGAATATTTTCCTCTCCTAATATGATTATATGATAAGATTATCACTTTGATCTTCATGAATTAGGAAATGAATAACAAATGATGCCGCCTTTTGCTGTCTCAAGCCAAAGAATTACAGGAGAAATTATATTTTTGTCATGCTACAAGTATGTAAGCCATTCTTCAACATGAGCATAGCAACCTGACTTCCAGGTAAAACATTAAATCAAAGAATATTTTCCCTCCCATATGATAAGATTATCACTTTCTTTTTTTTACTAATTGAGCTGGGAGTTTCATATGAAAACTCTTGGTAAAACAGTATCATGATGCCTTGCATTAAGATGCAAGACCAGGAATTTACTTATCAATGCTTGCTAGGGAACTATTGTAGATTTCATACTGTCGATCATTGCAGAACTATAGCAAGTCCTAATAAAAGTTTGTTTAGGACGTATTATAGTATTGCATTGAACCCTTGAATAGTCAGTTTTGGACATGCATGATTGACCTGTAAACAGTGCTCAGGCAGATCATAGTGCTGTTTTATGCAGATAATAATGGTGATGAATGTTTTTGTTTGAGTCATCTACATAATGATAGACAATGGAGGATATATGTCACCCTATAGGTTATTGACCCCTGTTGCCTGATTGGTCATTTCATGATACCCCCACCCACATACAAACAGTAAAATGAGCTTCAAATGTCATTGGGCCTCTCTTGTACCGGTATTTAATTCTAAAAAAACACATTGACAATTTCCCAAACAAAATATTACTTTTTCACACTTCATGATTGTCATCTGCTGCTGCTTTCAATTTAATCCAGTAAAATAAGCCTAAATGAGAGAATGGGTATTTCATTTTTACCCACACCCTAAGGTCATAACCTTCATAGACACCCATTGGGTTCCCTTTAAAGGAATGTGTCACTTGGCCAAATTAAACAGAACAGAACAGAACATATTGTTTAATCTTCCCAAGTATACATATTATACAAAAAGGGAGTACAAATCATAAATTCACATGATTGAAATAAAGTGAGGAGTGGGAAAGTTCATAAGAGACAGAAACAAAGACAGAAAGAAAGGCAGAGATGCATTAGTTGTTTAGAATTATAAAATGGAGAGACATTTATATAATAGAAAAAAAGAAGGAGAATGCTAATTGATTTAAGTTCTTCACACAACAACCTTAGACCTTTCCCAAATTGACCAGAACTCAATGTTTGTGGGACTTGTTCTCATAATACTTAGAGCTATTGAAAGCAATATTCACATGCACATATACATTTGTTTGGCGGAGTCTTAAACACACTTTCATTGGTTTAAAGGTTATGAATATTATTTTTGAGATGTTTTGTCGATCTGTCAATTGTTAATGTTTACAATTAAAAGTCTGCATGATTTGAAAAAAGTGCTCTTTTTTTTGCTAAAATCACATCAGTTATATGTATTTGGGCATTTTTCATATCTTTGTTTAGCCAAGATTAATTGATTTGTTAAAGCAAAGATCAGTGCTGTTCAGTAGAATTATTAAATAAACAGCATAGATCAGAGATATCTTACCTGAGATAAAAGCACTTATAGCTATAGTTATATGTTTTATTAGAACTGATACTGGAGCTGTTGGTGCCAAGATTGGAGATTATTCAGTTGTTACCATGTTTTCTTACTAAACCCTAATTATTTGGTGTAGTGAGTTGAGAAATCAATGGACTTAATTGCTTATAATTAACACTATCAAGTAAAATTTATATGTTGACAATGGTACAATGGCATTGACTGTGTATTAATTGACTGCAAGTAATATAGTGTAAGATCGAAGATTGGTCTTTGGACTGCTCATGACATTTCTCCTTGGAATAATAATTAATGATAACAGTAAAAGAACATTTCAATGCATTTAACAAGTGTTTAATATTGATGGATTAAATGGTGAAGCTGTAAGAGAGAGTTATATGAGGTAGACAATTTCTTTACAACTTACTTATGAGTTCTGAAAGATATTTCTTTAGGAACATTGTAATTGTTTTTGAATAGCCCTTTTTTCCAAGGTTTGATTTTTGCAGGTCATATCACAGGAGAATGGACATTTTGTGAAATCAATGGGTTTTCTGACGTTGTTCTGGTTTGAAGCTTTGAGTGTGACTAATTGACTGTAGCTACAAGAACTGTGTGAAATATGTTGAACCCACCCACCCAAAACTTACAAACAAACAAAATGGATGTTTTTATTATCTGCCCCTTGATAGTCCTGTTGGTATAAATATCCAGTGTAAAACTTAGTATATATACTGTCAGATGCTTTATTGCCTTGATGGGGCATAGTCAGATGTAGATCCTTTACTCTTTCAGTTTTACATCATTTGTAACAGAAGCTTGAAGCATTTTAAATTCGTTGTTGATGACTGTTCCCTAGAGTACTATACCAGTGCTTCTGCTAATTTGTTAGGTAGTCTTGGCATTTTTCACCTTGCTGCTTTTAATATATACAGGTATGGAACCTGGGATCTTCAGTACCAGAGGTTGATGTTCTACCACTGCATCTCTGTCACCCACACTTTACCAGTGAGAAAATAGCTGAAGCACATCTTCTAACAAGCACCCGATATACTATGAAATATGTCATGTGTTGGTACTCCATGGAATAAGACAATTTGATTGAATGAACCCTGATTTTGCGGTTGGATTTGCTCATCATCCTGGGTCTGCTGTAGATCTGATTAAGTTGCATAGTAAAATGAGAAATTGCTCAATTGATCTCATTTTACTAATACTTCAATATGTCACATAATGAGTATACTTTTTATTCATTCCAATTACAACTGTCACTTGGAAACAATTTATTTTGATTGTTTTAGAGAATTTCACAATACAACAGTGCTAGTAAGTACTGTATAGGGTTAGTTTTGTAGGCCAATTTGGAGTTTGTCAACAGTCCTGCATTAAACCTTGTAAGACTATATCCCAGTGTATCATATAAACAGAGATATACAAGAGTAAATAGGGAGGATGGGCAGTGTAATTTTAGTTATGGGGATATGTGTGCATAGTTTGTGATTGTTTTCAACTGTTAGAGACTCAATTGTGGAAGATAATGATTGATGCTCTACAAAAGCATTATATTGGATGTTAATGTGGTATTTTGCTTTTGGAATTGAAGCATTGGAAGGAATCATTAGGCCTGAGGAAACATCATTGTGCCTTGATCCTTTAATAAATCAATTTCTGACAAATCTATTGTTGATTTGGATGTATTTCAAGCAATTTCGTCTTTTGCAACAGTTTTTCTTTTCATGAAAAGCTTTTCTAATGTTCTAAACAAAGAGATATGTTTTTTTACTAGTATTCTTTTTGATGACAAATGAAAGGAATGGGATGTTCTAGTCTCACAACTAGGGTCCTGTATGGCTCAGTGGTTTAGGTGGCGGATTTATAACTGGGGGGTTCTGGGTTCCAGTCCCACTGAGACTTCTGGTTTCATGTGAGTGACCTTTGGCAAATAAATTCAAAGCCCTAATCTTGTACTGGTGTATCAAGGAAACCCATAACAAAACTAGAGAATTGTTGGTACAGCGTTAAACACCATACAAAAGTCTCACAACTGAACAATCATGTCCATATGGGAAAGCAGTCTGTGGCTTGGGAAAGATATTTTTCCTTACTGATGTTGAAATTTCAAGAGCATAGATAGGTACATTGACCACTGGGATACAGCTGAAACTTACCTTATAGATGTTTGGTAGGATTAAGGTTTTTTTGCCATTTTCAAAAGTATTTCAGTCATATATGTTATGCTGGTCAGTGCCCTTGGTAATTCCTCACCAGTACGAAACACTAATCAAGCTACTGCTTTCCTACATGAACATAATTGATTAGTTGTGAGACATGACTAAATGATGTTCCACTGACTTCCTGAAACGTCAGAAAAAATGTTTGCCAAGTCACATCTTGAACTCAGGGCTGCTACATACCCAGTTTGACTTGGTTACAGCTGAGAAAGAAGGTTCAGATCTTATAGTCTGAAACCGTAGTAGAGGGATCAGGATCAGTTTTATCATGAAATTAACAAGCTTTAATGAACAACATCCTATGACTTTTGTCTTGAAACTCTTGGCTATGAATTCTCTGACAATAAATTAGTTTGTCATGTGTCAACAATCAAAACTACATGTACGGCTGAACTGATATTTTTCTGATTAAATAGAAGTTATTGATTGAAAAAACTAAGTTGCTCATGATGCGATATCTTCTTTTACTTTATTAAATCACTGAAAAAGTTATTAAACAGACTGTAGAACTCATGGATTGTTTAATTAAGGATTAAGGAATATTATAATGAAGATGTTTGTGTGAGTTAAATACTGGGTGCTCTGTTTGCAGTATGGATTAACAAGTATCTGTGAAGTTTGATAAATTGGTATTAAATGAAGATGGAATTTGATACAGATGGAAACTGGAATATATACATATTTGTGGTAATATGACCCCTTTCTATCAAGTCAAGAATGTGGACTCGGGCGTCCAGATAAAATGTGTACTTATTTCCCTTACTCTGTGTTGTCTTAACCCTTTACCAAACAATAACGACATTTCAACAGTTTGTTGCAGACGACTCTGGAAAACATTGTGGGAAAAGAAGAAATTGCTCCTAATGAGCAATTTCTCCTTTTCCCACAATGTTTTCTACCCTATCAGAAGATTATATTCAAATTTCATCACATTTTGAAATGTTGTTTGCAAACTCTTTCAATTTGGGACAGACGACAATTTGGCGTTTGGTAAAGGGTTAATTAACCCTATATTATGGATACTATCAGAATTGTTTTGCTGAATGATTAGAATGTGTACCAACAATAATTGGGTGTATGGCACAGGTTTTACAATATCACATTTAAAAGATTCCTGTTCACCCTTTCTTTGGACCTCTGTGAACTAATTCTACCTTTTATAACACTACAATGATTCAATGCAAGACTAAAGTAGAGTCATCACATTGTGAAGGGGTTGCTATAGTCTTGCATTTTGCCCTTTATTAACTTCTTATGTTCATATTGATGTCCCTGTGACAAAAGATATAGCATTCCATTACATATCAATGTAATCATTCAAATTTTATGATGGCCATTTTCATGATTATTTATTCGATTTGACAGCACACACAAAAAGGAAAACTGTGATATATTATAACAATATGATCTCTTGTTTGTTTACATTTGATTTTAAAAGCTAATGCTACGATTATTTTGACTTATTTGAATTAACAGAACAATCAGAGACATTTAATAATTGATTGTTTAAAGAGACAAATTGTCTTCAGGGATGAATCAATATGTGTATTTCCTTGACTTACTTAATCATTTCCTCTCATCTTAAACCTACATCAGTACATGATGTATTCACTCTTTTGAATGGCATTATCAAGACTAATGGGTAGAAATCATTGTAACACAAAGCTAGTTATAGTTATAGTAAGTAACTGACACAGGGCCCATATGGGTCCTCTTAGTCAGTGCCATACCAAAGATCTTTTGGCTGTATTGCTTATTAGGAGCAATTTATCCCTATGTCACAGTAATTTTTGTAAACTTCATCAGCAGATGTTTCAAAATGAGGTATTATTATGGCCTACAAAGTCAATAACAGTTAACTTTTTATTTCATTTCAGAATCGCCCGAAGCCCGTAGAACCCATAGACTATGAGACGTACATTGTTAAGAACAAGGTTGTCCTTCACAACGACCCACAGAGGGAGCTTCTCACATTCCCGCACGATGATATACTCAGTCCCGTAAGTAGACAAGGTCAAGTCGAGGGTTCAGTGCAGTACTATAGTAAGTCCTTCACATTTGTGAACGACTTACTATAGTATTGCACTGAACCCTCAAACTCATTACTCTGAGAAACGGGTAACCAGATGTCAAAGTAGATCTTTTGTCCTTCATTAATGAAATGTTAAAGTAAGACCTTATTATGTCCATTAAGCAACACAAAATATGTAGCTATCATCTAAGCAGCGCATAAATCTATATCAAACATTAAAGAAAATGGAAATATATTGAAATGTCCATGCTCTGTTTTTAAAGGCACATCAAAGGGGAGGAGTACAAATAAAATACTGAAAAAATATATGGAGTTCTTTTATTTTGTTCATAAAAGTCATGAG
Organism: Cerastoderma edule; assembly: GCA_947846245.1. NCBI lineage: Eukaryota > Metazoa > Mollusca > Bivalvia > Cardiida > Cardiidae > Cerastoderma > Cerastoderma edule. The sequence continues at coordinate 8,564,905 of OX401419.1, read as the reverse complement.
AATTAGTTTAGGAATGCATTGAGACCCTATCAAATAGACTCATTTAAAATGAGTTATTTTGTGCTTGTAATATAGTTGTCTCCAATTCAATCATGTTTGTCAACAACCTGTTTGTTTACACATTCAAAATAACGAATTCTGATTGGTTGGTTTAAAAATGTGTGTATCAACTGTCAAGGTTAGAGGTGAAGAATCAGGAAATCTGAATTATAAAACTTGCTATTCTGGGTTGTTTCTGGTTTACTTGCACATTTAAGTATTGCTGATGGTGTTTTCTGGTGATAATTATTTGAATCTGTCCAAAAGTTTACCGAATGATAAAGTTTGATATAGCATTAATCTCCTTTAATGGGCCTTTAATGGTATTCATGACTCCAAAGCTAGCCTACTCGCACCTCCAATCCCCTCAAGCAAAGAATTTACAGTTAACTTGATTGTTTGGGCTAGAGGCCTGACTACTTGATTTGTAACAATGCTTACTCACTTGGAATGTAAGGTGTAATTTATAATTTAGTCAAAAGTAGGACAACATCCCTTAAAACATTTTTCATTTCTTTGTAACCTTATCCTTCACCCAATTTTACTCATGTGCGAAAGACGACTTTTAACCTTTATAGTGCTGGAACCAACTTCATGCTTATGCAAACAGGTTAGATCCATGCCAGCCGCCAAGTAAATTGGCAGCTGGCCTGTGATCTAACCTCTTTTCTACTCTGAGTATCTTTCCTCATCAAAAATAAGCAGATATTCAAGGTTTCGGAAAGCAGATGATACAAAAAACTATTTCAGAAAATTACCCAGCATTCTAAGGGTTGATGTTCAACATAAGGTATTTTGTGCATAGAAATAGTCAACATTCCATAAGAAAATTAAAAGCCATAGCTTTCACTCATTAAAACTTTGTCAATTAATTCTCTTTTAAAAGGACTTTCTCACAGATTAAGAGTTTGATAATTTCGAAAATGTTTTGTCTGAAGAAAATGACATCAAAGATCTTTCAAACTTAAGAAAATAAGATTATTAGTACACCTTTCATCTTCTTTCATAACCATGAAGTAGAGATATTGCACATTCATGTTGCGGATTCAGTAAACCGTTTGAATGGTTTATTATATAAACAGGGGCCTCCGTGGCCTAGTGGTTAGAGTACAGAACTTGAAATCACATGGCCCCTCTCCGCGTGGGTTCAAATCCTGAGAGGGATATGGATTTTCATGAGAGGCAGTCTCCCGACTGACTTACGGAATGCCGATGGTTCTACCCGCCTTGACCAGCCCCTATGGGCAGTTGAGTATGGGGTCTTCCTCCATCATTAAGAGTCGGGCATCGCTACATAACTGAAATAATGTTGATGTGATGTAAAACCCATAAAAAAAAAAAAAAAAATTATTATATAAACAAAATCTTTCATTTCCATCCCATGAAAAGTTGAGATGGTAAGAGTCTCTTCAACCCCAAACTTGAGCAAGTTTTCAATCAAAGCACTGAAGGCCCTGATTCTCAATTTGAATTAACTCAATGAAATAGCAGGTAACATTTGTTATTCGCACAAAACCTCTGTGAGATTCTCCCTTTCAGGATGGTTGCTTTAATCAAGATTGACTTGTGTAGCTGTTTTTGATATTTTCAGGCCCCTTGTCCTAAGAAGAAAATTCGGACAGTTCGTCCGACGATCCCAAAGTTGCCGAATGATCGACCCGGGAACTTATTGGTGGAGGAAAGTGTCCGGACATACACGGATACGTGCAACATGATACAGTTTAAATATAACAGATATGCAGGGGGATACACACAGCTTCCCAAGTAAGGACATATATTTTGGAAAAGTGTTTAACATATTTCATAACTATCATTGCTTATAATGTCTTGTCAGCAGTTAAAATGATCATGATAAAAAGATTGGTTTGCCTTGTGATATTACCAAAACATGAGTTACCCATTTCCATTATACGCTGGTCAACATTAAGCATCAGCAAATAAAAGAATACATTTTTAAAACATTGTCTATTTTGAGCAATTAATCCTTTTTTACAAAGGTTTTTATAGCATACTTAAGCAGATGTGGCAAATTGTGGTTAGATTTCCTTCAGCAGACAAGTATATCTTAATTTTGTGTAAGTAAGTCTTTATGTTAACTTCAGCAAAATATATCAAGGCTTTGAATATAATTACATCAATTTAAATCATTAACTGAGAAATCCATATTGAATTTGTAACAAGTTAATATCAAAGGCATTTGCATCATTAATAGCTAGTTAGACTACGCAAAGATGGTGGCTTCTAAATTAAGATGTATAAAAGAAGTAAATTAGGTGTAATTGATGGGGGAAAAAGTTCTTGGGAAAAATTGTCTTCTGTATATTAGTCTTGGGAACTTGAGATAGGGCACCTCTGGTTAAATCCCTGCCCACCTCCTACTGTTTCATTGTGGACTGTCATTTGGCAAGCCAATATTCTTCATCCTGTGTAGAAAACAGGTAGATTACCCCAAAAAAAGCATGAATAAGTGAACTGTTACCATGCTATATGTAGAAGTTGTCAAATAAGACATTTAGCCCAATTATACATTAAGTAAGGAATTGTCTTATTTCAGCATTCAAAGACCCACTAATTTACCAGAACAAGTGTTTGAGATTGATGCAGAAATAGATGAGAGGGACCTTGATGTGAGTGTAGTTTTCAACAGTTTTCATTTTTATTTATATAAAGTTGAGATTCTTGTCTATTTGTTCTGCATCTTTTTAGATATGTTACACCCTTACATAGCCTGTTAGGGTTTCTGAAATGCATTTGAACATATTTGCAAATTGACTGATAGCAGACATATTTTCTTTTCTATGAAAAATTTCCCAAAAAAAAATAAATCATTTTCTTCATGTTTCCAATGGTATAATAATTTTTTTACCAAAGGAAGTATTGCTTTTTTTGAGCGGTTTATCTTTTTGTCTTAGTTGTCTCCATAATAGTCTGCTGTAGATGTGGCAAATTGAGGTTTTATAAAGTAACTGCGGTTGATTATAAATGTTTTCCATATTTGTTTTCAGGACTCGAGTAGTCGATCATTCTCCAATGCTTCTATGATGTTTGGTATTACGAAGGCAGGCTGGCTGTTTAAGGGCCCAGACAGTGGGAAGGATGCCATCATTAGCTTTACAAGGGTAATCAATGCTTCACCCATTAACAAACAACAACAGCAATTGACCAGTTTGTTGCAGACGACACTAAAAACATTGTGGGAAAAGGAGAAATTGCTCGTAACGAGCAGTTTCTCCTTTTACCACAATGTTTTTTGCCCTGAAAGAAGATTGTTTTATAATTTCATCACATCTTGCAATGTCGTCTGCAAACTCTTTCAATTTGGGACAGTCGAAAATCTGGTGTTTGTTTAAGCTCTTACAGGGTTAGAGCTGCTCGTTCATCGATGAGACAATTTGCAAGTCAAACTCTTTGCAAAGGCAGACTCTTTCAACCTAATCTTGCACTTACTAAAAGTCATACCTAATAATTTGCGTCCGTTGTTACTTCCAAATTCCTAATAAGGATTTTTTTTCATTTCATACGAGGATATGGGTTAACTCATTACCTTATATGTCAATGCAGAAGGGATCAAAAATAAAATCATTGGCATTTGATGAAATTTATTTTGTGAAGAAAAAAAATTAAAACAAATCTCACAAATTTATATTTGGTAATTAAACATTATAACCAACTGATAATTTGTTCACAAATCGAGGGTTCAGTGTAATACTATAGCAAGTGTTTCATGTTTATGAACATGTTACATTTAACCCTAGAAATAAGGTTAGTTTCAAAATTGTTTCACTTTAGTTTCACAATTGCTTCATGTGTATGCAACACTTTTTGGTAAATTCATTATCTATGATATAAAAGATATGAAAGCAAATGAGTACTCTATGTACCTCCATTGCAGCAATTCAAGCGACGATACTTCTGTATAAAACAACAGGCTGATCAAACCTATAATCTGGAATACTTCAAAGATGAGAGAAAATCAGAAGTAAAGGGGGTCATATTCCTGGACTGTGCACAGGAAATTGTTAAGGTAGGTGGTGAGCCTGAGACTAAAAAAAGATTGTAGAGCTGGGTACCATGTTTTACTAAATGATTTAAGGAAAATGAATATGTAAGTCAAATGGATAAACATGGATAGCATCCTAAGCAAAAATACAATATTGCAATGTGACATGGCACTGGAAACTGGAAGAATCGATTCCAGTCATGTGTTCCATTGCAATATTGCTAAGCCCAATATTGAAATAACAGGGATTTCTAGCATAAAATGTTAAGTAAACTGTTACCTTCATATTTTATTAGACAGCAGCAGACAACTTTATTACTTTTCTTGTTTTGGTATGATTTGCATTTAAGCTTATCATTCAAATGATGTCCAAGTATTCAAATAATGATTTCACTATCTGTTCCAATTCATAATTCAAACAAAACCATTTATAGGCATGAATTAAATTATAAAGATATACTCTTTTGTTGAATTGTCCATATACCTCTTCCTACAGAATACAAAGAAGGGTAAACACTGTTTTGAAGTCAGGACACCAGAGAAGACTTATTTGTTTGCCGCAGAAACGGATGCTGAAATGGAGGACTGGATAAAAGTGCTGGATAAAGTTAGAAATGCAGCCGAAACTTTGTCACAACTCTCATTTGATAGGGGCAAAGGTATGTCTTTTAATTTGACTGTACTCCTTTTCTCCTTTTCACAAGTATAAAAGCACCTGCCTCATAATGTCACCATGTTTTCTGAATGCTTCGGGTAGATGCATAAAAGTGTGTTGTTATGGAGCAAGGGGTATTGAGGCATGATCAACTTCAATAGCTTCATTAAAGTATAAACATAATATATGTTTGGACTGATAATATTGATATCTAACATATCATGTGTTTCCCACTGTTTCGTCATATTCCAAACCAGGGTCATGGGTTGCCGAGTAGATAAGATGTAGAACTTGTGGCAATGGATGCTAGGTTCAATTCTCACCAGTGGCACTGGAATTTTTCACAGGAGTGTCTTTGGGAAAGACTCTGCAGAATACTGGTAAAACCCAAGAAAGCCAAAAGATAATTGTAATACTGGTGTCACTCTGTTTAACCCCATACAATAAAAGAGATTTAAACATTGTTTAGAATGGATGAAATATTTTCTTCTACACATCTGATACAGAATAGTGTAGAAACGATTTTGTCAAAAGGTTGAATTTCTCCTTGTAAACAATTTATCCTTTTGTCACAATTGTTTAAACCCAATGTTGTTAAGCTTTGTTTCCTATCTGCTGTAACCTTCAATTTGCACATGAGCGACATGATTAAAGCATAAACCACTTGTTCAATAATCCAAACTTCCAACATGATACATGTAACATTGATAAGACAGATAACTACAATATCGGGTTAATCTACTTCAGTACTGTCATATTTCAGATGAGTTTGCCTCGCCAGGGAAAGTAGATGATAAGGCCATAGAAAGCACCACCCATCCAGAACTTCTAAAGGTAGGTGGCTCTGTGGAAGATAAGAAATTGTATGCGATGAAAAGTATATCTTTATTATCCCTCCCCTTCACATAGGGTGTTCATAAATATATATGCTATTATTTCATAGGCTGTAATCCAGCCAAACAGAAAACATTTATTGAATAGGGGCTCCATTGGCAGAACTTTAAGTCACATGGCCCCTTCAGCTTGGGTTCAACGTCTGCCGATTGCATTTCGATTTTCATGAGAAGCTTGACCAGCCCTTATTAGCAGTTAAACATGGGGTCTTCCTCCATTGTAGAGTTCTAAAATCAGTATGAACTCTTTTCCCAATATTGGAATTTGTGTTTGTCCAAATTGACAGCAAAAATAACATGAAAAAACTACCATTTTCCCATGGTACTGGGGAGAAATAATTGTTACAAAAGGATGAATTGCTCATAAGGATTTTTTAAATGGGTTTTACATCACATCAACATTATTTCAGTTATATAGCGATGCCCGACTCTTAACGATGGAGGAAGACCCCATACTCAACTGCCCATAAGGGCTGGTCAAGGCGGGTAGAACCATCAGCATTCCGTAAGTCAGTCGGGAGACTGCCTCTCATGAAAATCATAAGGAGTAATTTATCTTTTTTGCAAAACAGTTTCTAAGGTCTCAGAAAGTATATATTAATGCGGATTAGTGTATTCCATTATTCTACAGTATATTGCTTTATGGATGCAATGAATTGACTCTATTTTGATAAAAGCTTCTAGAAGCAGTCAATGTACTTTGCTGTTTAGTATTCTTGCTCTGTATTTCTTGCTGTTTTCCAGTCGTTTTATCTACTAACACGTTTCTATTAATATTATTTACAAAGGCTATGATTAGAACAACCACATTGGAGGTAATCATCATTCTGTTACATAGGAATCATCAGTCATCCAGATAGATAATGTGCATTGTATGATCTTTAATCTTTTACATGTGTTTTTCAAATTTTGTATGAATAAACCTTTCCTATGGGTACCTGATAGAATTGTCTCTATGAAAACTCAATGAAACAATTCTTTTGAGTACCTACAATTTAGGGTTTAAGGTAAAATATACCCATAATCTGCTATTTCAAAATTCATTCTTTCCTCGTTTTACATCAGTTGTTCTCAATTAACCTTGGTCTGGACTGGAACCATTCACATTGAACTGAATAGTTCCTGACCCGAACAGAGGTAAACCAAGAACTACCGAAGTAATCCGATGACAGAATGAGTTTCAAAATTGCTGATTATGGGTATTTCACCTTAAGGTAGAATAAAGAAGTAAATGATGGAAGTAGTTTTATCTGGATCTCTGAGCCATGTCTTGCAAATTATTCTGTTGATGTTAGGAAAGGTGAATCCGATTTTTAAAGGCATGGGTTAAATGTTTCTTGCTTGTTACAGGTTAAATTGTTTTGTTGTTTAATTGTTATATGAAATTGAAATTAGTGTATCAAAGCATGATGATAAAATGAACCAAATTTTGGATCAGTTTTGAATGCCTTTTGACGAAAATTGAATTGTTCTCATGACAAAAAATGATGTCCTTTTGTAACGATATATCAGAAGGTTGCTTTCACCTATAGTAAATAAGGTAAATGTTTCAAATATGAGTAATTTAGAAAATAAATTGCCTTTAAATATGTTTGATAAGATATTCAGTTCTTGAGCTTAAAAAAGGATGTTTTGAGAGATACCGAGATTCAATCTCTGACAGCAATACATTTATTAACCCATTACCAAACAATAACGACATTTGACCAGTTTGTTGCAGACGACTCCAGAAAACATTATGGGAAAAGGAGAAATCTCTCTTAACGAGCAATTTCTCCTTTTCCCACAATGTTTTCTGCCCTTCAGAAGATTACTTTTCAATTTCATCACATTTTGAAAAGTCGTCTGCAAACTCTTTTAATTTGGGACAGTCGAAAATTTGGCGTTTGGTAAAGGGTTAAAGTGAAATTGTGTAGCAGTCATTCTTAGCAGTTGAAATTTAGTTACCTAGTTTTTACTGCATCTACTGCTGAATACTTTAGAAACTCCTGTGACAAAAGGATACATTTCTCTTTAGGAGCAGTTTGCCCTTTTGTCACATTAGTTACTACTCAATGCTTCACAGAAAACACATTTTTGTTGTCTGCTGTTGCTTTCCGTTTTGACAATTTACAAAGTCCAATATTTGGGAATAAGTTAAAACAAGTTTTCGTGAGCAAATTGATAAGAAAAAAAGTATTAGATAAATTATAAAATGCACCAGCTATTTGAAAGAGTTAATTAAAGATTTTTTTATCATTTTTTTTGCATGCTATTTTGGGTTTCCAGGGGAAAGAATGTGATTAATGAATTTTTTAAGGGAAAGGATGAAAAGGAAAAGTTGTTCTTATATATATTTCTTGTTATGCAATTATCTTTTCTTCCCTCTGTAAAAAAACATCTATTCAACCACTATATGAATTACATTTTGACCTTTTTAAAAATAAATGTCTTCAAATATCTTATATGTTAACCCTTTCCCAAACAATAACGACATTTGACCACTTTGTTGCAGACGACTTTAGAAAACTTTGTGGAAAAAGGTGAAATTGCTCGTAACGAGCAATTTCTCCTTTTCCCACAATGTTTTCTGCCCTATCAGAAGATTATTTTCCAATTTCATCACATTTTGAAATGTCTTCTGCAAACTCTTTCAATTTGGGACAGTTGAGAATTTGTTGTTTGGGAAAGGGTTAAATAAGATCTATACAGCTACATAATACTGTTGTATGAACTGTTCTCTGTGGGTAAAAAGGAATCACCTCTTTCCCTATTCTAAATAGTTTGTCACTGACAAAATAAGATAACAAACAAATCTATAAAACAAAGTCTGCATAACAGACATCAATCATTGACATCATTGTTAAGAAAGAAGAATTTGGTGATGATTGGTCACCCTATTTTCTAATGACTTCTTGGGTGAAGGCATTAGCGACTGTCTGAACTGGGGAATGAGTTAATAGAGAAAATAGGTAAGTTTTCCCTAAACAAGTTGAAGCAATAAAGATATTATATTGTAGTGTATTGTTACTGGAAAGGAGTTATGGGCTATTAGGTATTTCAGAACACTTGTATGATTTACTAACTCAGAAATGGTATACATTGGGATTGGCCAAGAAATAATACAGGATTACTCATAGTTCCTTCCTCTTTGTTTTATTGCAGTATTCTAAGGAGTCAGAGACCATGATAAACAGAGCCAGACAGGATGAACGGCAGAATGTGTTCAGTGTTTACTCCAGTATGACTGTAAGTAGAACTCTTTATCATATCAGAAAGTGTCCTGCGTGGCTCAGTAGTTAAAATAAAGAAGTGGGCTTAGAAGTCCGGGGGTCCCAGGTTTGAGCCCAACTGACACCTCTTGTTTTGTAGGGGTTGCCTTTGGCAAGTCACTTCAGAGCCCCAGTCTGGCATCGCAACATAAAGTGAAATAATTTTGATGTAATTTAAAAACCCATTTATACAAAAGCTTGTGTAAAAACAGCCCAGGGTGCCATGTGACCCTGTGGTTAAGATATAGAATCTGCGACAATGGGGTCTTAGGTTCAATTCTAACTAGTAGTATTGGAACTTGTTGTTGGAAAATACCTGCAGAAGACCTTGTAATTCCCTTGTTTAGTACTGGTGAAATCTGGGGAAGACATAATATAACTGAAATACTGTTGACACTGCATTAAACCACATTTAAATGAAAATCTTAAACAGCCTAGTAATGATGTAAAGGATGGACCTTACTGGACACTTTCAGAGCTATAAAGACGAAGACAAGGATGAGAACAATATAGACTTGTTTAGTACTGGTGAAATCTAGGGTAGACATAGTATAACTGAAATACTGTTGACACAGCATTAAACCACAGACAAAACAAAAACAATATTGCTATAAAGGATGAACCCTGATGAACAGTGGGCAACATTGATGCAGGGGTAGAGCGTCGGGCTCTTGTACTGAGGGTCCCGGGTTTGAATCCCCGTTAGGTGGGGTGAAAATTTCGGGGACTAACCTCAAACGGGCGCGATTATTGGTATAGTATCCAGGAAGCAGCCATCGAGACTGGCTTTGAACAAGCTTTAAGCTTCCTTCACAATCGATGTAATACAAATACGGTGAATTGAATACTTTCAGAGATTTATAGAGGAAGAAGAGGATGAGGATAGTATAGACGCTGAGGTTGATGTATATCCCAAACAGTTTGGAGAGCGTTTCATGTTACGGATGTTGGACTTCAAACTCAAGTTACAGGTCAATCTGGCGGATGAAGGGCTGGGACAAAAACACTGTAATGTAAGTGCCCCCATGTTATCTTCAGGATTTGCTTGCTACATGTTTTTCTCTCCTAAAGCAGATGGTTTAACCCATTACCAAACTATCACGACATTTGATCAGTTTGTTGGAGACGACTCTGGAAAACACTGTGGGAAAAGGAGAAATTGCTCGTAACAAGCATATTCTCGTTTTCCCACACTGTTTTCTACTCTAACAGAAGATTACTTTCCAATTTCATCACATTTTGAAATGTCGTCTGCAAACTCTTTCAATTTGGGAAAGTAGAAAATTTGGCGTTTGGTTAGGGTTAAAGGTTAAAAGAGAAAATTTTGACAGTAAAAATCAAATGTCATTGATACAATACAGTGATTTTCATTGTTGTTTAATATTCAATTTAAGTAGCTTTTGAATCATAATTAATTCAGGAAATGTCATAGTATCTAATTATGTATAGTCCGTCAGGATTGATAAGCTGCGTTCTGCAAATAACTGAAAATGAAAAATTACCCAAAAAAGCCTGTTCAACCAACTTGTATTCAAAATTTGCCAAAAAGATTCAATGTTTCCCCCTGTCTTTTATTTTACGTTTAATACCATTTCAGCCTGAACCATTTTTCCTCACATTTTCCCTGTATGATGCCAAAGAGGGTAACAAGATTTCGGAGGATTTCCACATGGACCTGAATGAGGGGGAGATAGAGAAGATGATTCCTGCAGACGTCGTCTCAGCCTACGATAGGCTTCACACAGTTGAGGGCAAATCTACAACACCTGATCTGAACGGCATTGATGATAAATGGATTCTATCAAAGTCCAGGACTGTAAGTTAAGGGTTTTGTTATGCCTATAGCATGTATAAGGGGCCTATGGGACCTAATGGTTAGAGTACAGAAGTAGAAATCACTTCGCTCCACTCCCCGTTGGAATGATTCATGGTAGCAATAGATTGGAATATTCATGAGAGGTAGTCCTGGATTAGCCGACTCATTGCATGCCAATGGTAATTCCTAGCCTGGCCAGATCTAATGGGTTTTCCTCTATCAATAAATGGCTAGGCAATTGCAAGTTTAGTTTTTAATACCGTTTCTAATAATTCTTACAAACAGACTAACAAATACATTGATCAGATATCAAATCTTGGTCTTCTAAATCTTTTTTTGTGTTAATCCTTAGTAAGATTTTCTTACCATACAACAAATGATTGGTTATATTGCTGCAGAATTCATTGCCTTTGGATGATATCTGTATGGTTGCATCATGTACACAGGGACAATCTTGGTCAAGATGAAAAGGAAAGGCATCTTTCAGGTTACCCAATAGCTTCCAAACAGTTTGAAACAGAATTACATGGTACTTTTGATCTTACTTTCAGGGGATATTTTCTGTGATACGACGACACTCGGAGATTTATTTGTATGTAAGAATAGAGAAAGTTCTCCAAGGCCCAGTCTCTCAAGCAGTGGAGCCCTACATTAAGGGCTCAGACCCGAAAACTGCCCAGAAGGTTTACAGACAGATGAAACAGTTCTGTAATAATATTGGACATCACAGAATGCCATTTGGCTGGTCTGCAAGGTAAGGCTTTTTTTCTCAAATGTTCCTTTTCAAAGCAGGGCTACCCAGCCTCAAATCAATGTTACCATCTCCTCTGCCAATTTATTTTGAAGAAGAAGTGAAAATAGTAAGATTTTTCATATATTTGAAGATTTAGGGCAATGCTTCATTCAAACTTTGTGACTTAAATTTCACCTCTAATATTGATGTTATACACATGCGTATTTGCATATCACTGGCTACGCCCCTGCATAGGCTTTGCCAATAAAGATTTTATCCAATTACCCCTCTTCTCCCAAAAGGAGAAATTGTTGTATTACAAGTAATTCAAACTGTTACACCATTCAAACTGTTACCAGGAACAGATTAAAAACTTTTTTAAATGAAATGTTGAAACAGTAATCTTATGATTTGAATATGACTTGTTTTCTTTACTCATCATGTGCTATCCTTTCAGACCTCTAGCCACAAGCAGTCATGGACCGTGCGATTTGCCCATCTATAAACAGGAAAGCTCAAAGATCTCACAAGAGGAAATAATCAAACATCTACAGGACCTCAAAAGGTAAGTCTTTAATCTATCCTCTCACATGGAATATGTTTGGGTTTGCTCAAATTTAGAAATTTAATTCACACCGGTTAAAAGGTATGACTTATAACATTCATTGATAACATGTGAACAGTGTAATGTAACATGTTTTTATTCAATTAAGTAATGGGTAGTGGACATGACTGGTTCCTTTGTTTATTGTAGGCCTGAGAAGCAGAGTAAATGGCAGACGATTCCAGGAACATTAAAGATTAGCCTTCATTCCATCAAAGCAGATCAACCTTTAGAAAGTAAGTCACATCTTGATAAAGCCAAGTATTGTTAGATAACTGGAAGGAGTTCGCTTACAATGTATGACTCAAAAATGCAAAGAATTACACAGGATGTTCTTATGAGTATGTTATACTAGAAAAAAGAAACACAATTAACTCTTTTCTTTAGTTCTTATGATCTATTTTAATCCTTTGTAACAAATATGAATTAGACTAAGAATAATTCTAATTGACTTATAAAAGAAATTACATAGTCGTGTAAAACAATATGTTACCAATACAAGGTAAATGCAGAGTTCCTCAATTTACTGATGATAGGTTTTGTTACAGTGTCATTGAAATTCTGTATAACAGCATGTATGTTATTTTATCTGTAATACAGATGATGACAGAAAATGTATGTAACAAGTAATGTGGTTTGATGATTAATGCTTTTATTTTTGCATAACATTTCATACTTTGACCTTGATCCTCAACTTGAATAAACATACATAAATGTATAAAACATGTAAAAATAATTTTACAGGAAATTTGGACTTGTCTACAAAAGAAAAGCACAACATTTTTTTCAAGTACATAAATTCAGTTAACTTTGAGATCAAGGGTTACAACAATTATGTAAATGTAGACGAAAAGTTAATCTTTGTGAGACAGTCACCTGGAAAATAGGATTAACCCTTAGAATGCTGGGTAATTTTCTAAAAATAGGTTTTTGTGTCTTCTGCTTAATTTGGATTAGGAAAGATACTCAGGGTAGCAAACAGGTTAGATCACAGGCCAGCCGCCAATTTATTTGTCTGTTTGCATAAGCATGAAGTCGGTTCCAGCACTATAAGTGTGAAGACTGCTTGATATAAGCTTATGAATAATGAATGAACTAAAATCAATCAAGAATATAAACTAACACTCATGAAGTCTGTCTTGTTTTATTTCAGATGATAGTAAGTGTAACACATTACCTTTGACTAACACCCATCCTTTATTTGTCAACACTGTTTTCCTCACTCTGAGTGTGGTGGTCTGACACAAACACAGGGGTCTATAGTTATTCTGGGGTCAATACTATGTTATATCCTATTACCAAACAATAACAGCATTTGACCAGCTTGTTGCAGACGACGCTGGAAAACATTGTGGAAAAAGGAGAAATTGCTCTTAACGAGCAATTTCTCCTTTTCCCACAATGTTTTCTGCCCTATCAGAAGATTATTTTTCAAATTTTTTAAATTTTGAAATGTCGTCTGCAAACACTTGTGATTTGTCACAGTCAAACATATGGTCACAGTCAAACATATGGCGTTTGGTAAAGGGATATACATTATATTACATAGTACTGACCCCAGGATAACTATAGACCCCTGTGGTCTGACACACTGTGTGTTTTATCTCATCAACTCACATACATGCACAATGCAAACCCTTAAAGATCCATGCTTAACATCAAATATGTATTATAACCAGTTTGAAGAGATTTCAGACCTCATATAATTGATTTTCAAAACAATATGAAAGATACATCATTGTGTTGGATAAGAATTGTTGCTAAAAAAATGCTGCTTATGAAAACTTCCTCCTTCCAACAAAAATGTATTCACTGTTTTAAGTCTTGTCTTTATCAATATTGCCAATCAGCGATTTGCTGTGAAGTGATAATCTTGCCAAACAACGACTGAAACTTGCAGTTTGGTCCTGCATTGTTTGTTACCCTATATAGAGACATAGCGTCAAGGTCAATGTCATCAAAAGTTAATGTGCCGTCATTTTCTTTGGCTATAAGCAGTTTACATTTTGCAAGCTTTGCTTTTGTTATTCTTTTCACCTCAACCCATTCCCATGTATGAGAATTTAAAAAGCTGATCCAAATTAAGAGCAGCAGTAAGTGACTAGAATTTTTATCAAAAGTAAATGATGTTCATTTGAAATTATTGTGACCAAGGGATGAATTGCTCAGGAGGAGTTCTTTATTCTTTTGTAACAGTGATTTCTCATGTATTCTGCAGCACGTGCAGCTAAAGAAGGTGTAATTGGGAAAAAGATAGACCAAACGTCATAGGAATATCATCAGCAAAATAATTCACTACTCCTTAATTGAAACTTCAATTTTCAAGACAAAAACACAATATTGATTGTCAGTTAAGTTTTTTCCAAAATTGCTTCGATAAATCCAACCTAAGAAACTGATAGTTGTGTCCTGTTTATTCCTAGAAATAAAATGTTGATAAATGAATGAGTATACAGAGTGATTTTGTTAGAAATCAATCATCATAATTGCAACTTAAACAAAACAAGAAATAGAAATAATGGTAACAACACAGGAGTCTATAGTTATCCTTTGGCCACTACTATATGATATAATGTTATCATATTACATAGTACTGACTCCAGGATAACTTTAGACCCCTGTGTGTAACATGGCTTCAAATCCGATTTAACTCTATACCACCTGCAGACAACATTTAATTAACTTTATGCAGACGGCTTTAGAAAAGCTTTGTATACATGTGAAAAACCTCTCAGTTATGCTGTTGTGATGAATTATGTGAATAGATTGAAAAGTATTCTGGCAAAAGGCAAAACTGCCTGTGACAAGCAATTTCTCCTTTTGCCAGAATGCTTTTTGATGGTCGTCTGCTGCAAGATGTGGCGTAAGGTGGTGATGTGTGGACCATTTCCCAAACGCCAAATTTCAGACTGTCAACTGTCCCAAATTGAAAGAGTTTGCAGACAATATTTCAAAATGTGATAAAATTGAAAAATAATCTTCTGATAGGGCAGAAACATTGTGGGAAAAGGAAAAATGGCTCGTTATGAGCAATTTCTCCTTTTCCCACTATGTTTTCCAGACTTTTACTGCAACAAAGTGTTTAAATGTCGTTATTGTGTGTTAACGGGTTAAAACAAACAAATGTACCTTTGATTACTTGCAGATACCCTTACCTCCTCCTTTGTGCCAGTAAAGCCTTTTCCAGATCCACCCACCAACCCACCAGCTATAGAGATAGAAGAGTTTGTACCAGAGAAGGGACAGCTCACAAGCCCATTCAGCTCTTACATAAACACTCTATACGTCTACCCAATCAGTCTCAAGTTTGACAGCCAGAAGTCATTCACAAAGGTTAGTTTATAAGCACTTTATATTATTGAAGTATTCCTGCTGACATTGGTAAAAAATACCAGTCACTTTTAAAACTTGTTTTCTCAAGAACAGAAAATATTGTATAAAAACAAATTTAGTAAAATTTGATACACATTCAAACAAGGGTGTTAACAAGGGTGTTACACAATAATTATTCTCCTAAAGTCTGTTTTCAATTTCATCTGCTGCAGCAATATGGATTGTTGTGCTGAATAGAGTGAAGTTTCCATATTGATTGGTATCTATGACTGTTTGTGGTACAGACATAGTTCGTTTATTTATAGGGTGCCATGGGGTTGCAAAATCAAGCGTCGGCATACCCAGTTGGTCTTAAAGCCTAAGTGGATTTGAGAATTTTTAATGAAATTAACTATATAACTATTATATGAACAAATGCAGATATAACTTTGGCATCTAAAGACAAGTAAATCAAAATCTGATGATTTCGCCGCCCCTTGTGCCTCTGTGGCCTTGTAGTTAGAGTACAGAGCATCAAATCACATGGCCTCTCTCTGTGTGCGTTTAAATCCCAGTTTTTCTTGAGAGAGTTCCCGACTGACTTTCTGAACGCTGATGGTTCTTCCCGGCTTAGGTTGTGGAGTATGGGGTCTTCCTCCATCATTAAGAGTCGGGCATCGCTACATAACTGAAATAATGTTGATGTGATGTAAAACCCATATAAAAAAATAAAAAAAAAAGACTTATTCATCACAACATAACTGTAAAACTTATCTAAATGAATAAATTGATTAATCATTTATTTATATTACATAATGAATGAGACCTTCATCTTATAATTACTAGGCCAGAAATATAGCTTGCTGTGTTGAGATTAGAGACACAGATGATGACAGTGCTGTTCCACTAAAGGTAAGAGGCTTCTTAACTTACTTACTATACCCGAGGTCAAAATCTTGGACTGTATTTTAGTCTTTTTCTTGCAACAATTTGAAATGTTTTTTCTAAATCTTAAATGTAATTTGTCCATTTATTTATTTGGTACAGTGAGTGTGCAATGAAACGAGATTCTATCATTATAGCTCTCATGTGTTATTTACATTAGGTACCAATGTAATCAAGTTGAGAACAACCAGACCGGTATTCAAACTCAGGAGCTTAGAAAGCTGTACATTTGCTTTACTGACGGAGCTTTCTAAACCGCTTACACATTTAACTCTACCTTGTAGATATTAACTGCTACTACATTATGTATGATTTTTAGATTGACCTCTATGCTTTTTTCAAACATATTATTTGTCATTTGGGGGAAATGTATTATATGATTTCAAGAGTTCAGTGCAACACTATAGTAAATGTTTTTAAAAAGCGCTAAATATAGTCTTACATTTAACCTTTGGTTTTTGCATTAACTCTTAGATTGCTGGGTAATTTTCTAAAAATAGATTTTGTGTGTTCTGCTTTCCAAAACCTTATATATGCTTTATTTTGTTGATGAGGAAAGATACTCAAAGTTGCAAACAGGTTAGATCGCAGGCCAGCTGCCAATTTACTCGGCGGCTGGCCTGTGATCTGACCTGTTTGCAGAAGCATGAAGTCGGTTCCAGCACTATAGGGGTTAATATACAGTATTTAGATTTTGTTAACTGGACATATAGTTAAGATTTATGTTTTTTAGTGCATCTACGCAAGATCAGGACCGTCTGTGTTTACCACAGTAGCAAGTACAACAGTCTTACATCACACTCAAGTTCCGGAATATGTGGAAGAGGTAAACTTACAATTTTATTGTTTTAAAGTTGTGATAACTCATACAAAGGGAAAGTGTCAACAGATAAGGAGTATTAATTTTGTGGAAGATCATTCTCAATTCCAAATGAAAACGAATGGGACAATGGTTAAATAAGACATGCTTCAGGTCTATTATAAAAAGAATCCTTCATATTTTACTATACCTTCATTAGGAGGGGTTAAAAGTAAAAAAAACATCAACTAAAAGAAAAACAGTGCTCATCATGAACAATTTTTCTCAATGGGTTTCAATCCATCTCCCAAGCACTTTTCGATCGCCATCAAAATTCAATTTGAATGAGTCATAAAATCTCATATGAGGTAATGGTAATAGGTTGTAATGAGTAATTCTGGTGTTATAAGGAAATCTGAAGAATCATTTTGAGTAAATTTATAAACTTTTTGAATATATCCAAAAATAGTAAAACTTTTCGATAGAAAACAACAAAGTTTGTTCCTTGAATATAGATCTTTAAAAATGAGGAAAATTAAGATGATGTTTTCAATTCCACCAACACATAATTTCTCACAACTGCCTTTAATGCCTAACCAACTAATGAGTAAAAAATAAAATGTAAACTGCTACATTGCATTGTAACAGCTTTAATTATGAATTCTATACTTGTAGGTTAAGATGTCGCTTCCAGCAATTCTGCATGAAAAGCATCACATCTTGTTTAGATTTTACCATGTCAGTTGTGAAGGTTCTAAATCAGGATCTACGCGAAAAAAGGATGGAATAGAGGTACCAGTTGGCTATGCATGGGTGCCCCTCTTACACTCTACAGAAAGGTATGTTATTGGCAGAATGAGTGAGAAATTGAGAAATAAAAGTTCTATTTGGCTTTGCATTTGTGCCCCTCTTACACGCCACTATAAGGTATGTTTTAGTATAGTGATTGAGGTTGGATGGTTTATCTCATGGCCTACATGTGGATGACCCTCTTGTTCTCTTTTGGAAGGTATGTTATCGGTAGAGTGAATGGGTAGCTTAATATGGTATAAACGTACCTGTTGGCTATGTGTGGTTGCTACCTCGAGAGAGGTATGCTTTTGGTTGTGTGAATGGGTGAATTTAGATGGTATGAAATTACCATAACAATTGGATTGATGCCTATAAAACATAGTCTTAATGTCCTTCTGATGACTGTTGATATTTAGCATCAAAGTTCATTTTACCAGTTTGTCGTAACATTTTGAAATAAATGTTTGTGAATGGGTTGAATAATGAGACAGATGGCTGCATAGTTTGTTGATGAAGTACCACAGAAATTCATGTAGCTGTATCTCGATTGTACATTACAGGGTTGATGTTGGAGAGAAGTCAATACAAGTTGCTGGAAACTTACCATCCAGGTATCTCGCGTTTGGGCAGCACAGTAGAAATGTAAGTGAACTACACTGTCTCTCATACTGAATTTTGTGACTGTTCCAAATTGAAAACAATAAGAGAGTATGATTAGGAAGAATGAAAGGTGACATTTTCTTTGTATTATTTTGATTCAAACCATTTCAGCAAAAGGCATTTTTTGTATGTTTTTGATTACGATTCAGTAGTTGCTTCTTACAAGTCTGTTTAAACAAGTATATAGTTTGATATATATACAAAAAACATATTCAAAGACAAAATGTGTTGTTTTTTTCTACATGAATGTTTACTTCTTAGACTTTATTTTTCTTGCTTCATTGATTGGTTTTGTTTTTCTTGTTTTTTTAAGGAAATGAAAATCCAATTCTAGTACATCTTTTTTACTAAAACAATTATCAATAACCTGTAAATGAGTAATTGGTTAGATAGGAATAATGCATTCTTATAAGCCTTTACATCAACCTCCCTTTACTTTTCAGTCAAGTGCACCAGATGTCAAACTAGTTGACGGGGGAAAACCCATTTTCAAGGCCAATCTTCATCTCAACTCTACAGTCTATACTAAAGACCAGCATCTTCACAACTTCTTCTTTCACTGTCAGAAAATGATGGGAATGCCCTCCCCTGGTGCTGACATAGAAAACCTTAATAAATTAAAGGTAGGTTACTCTCATAGTGCTGTATAGTAAAGGGAAATCACTCTGTATTAACTATTACAGGAGTGACACTCTGAATGTTGTAGTTCACACTCTGTTAGAGCTGCTTGTTCACAGAAGTGAGGAAATTCGGTAGTCAAAACTTTTTTTTAAAACTGTACAACAGTTGTAATGCTGTATGATAAGCCAGTGAGAATAGCCATAAAAAGCAAGATTAGTTGGTATTTAATTTTTAGGAGCCTTTATATAGCAATTAAATGTGTTTTAGATCAAAAAGCATTACAATGGTCTTGAGATTTACTGCATATAGACTGTACATACTTCAGTGTATTGACGTTTCCTGACCAATGGTCTTGAGATTTACTGCATATAGACTGTACATACTTCAGTGTATTGACGTTTCCTGACTTATCTGGGCTATCAATAACTATTTTTGATTTTAATTCATTCAAAAATACTTAAACTGTGTTGTTTCAACGACATTCTATTTTTCCTTCCAAATGTTCTCATCTGTGAACAAGCCACTTTAATGTGCTGCATGAAGGTTGGTCTTGACCCAATACATATACCATATTGAGAAGAATCAAGCTAATATGGAATATTGTAGGAAATCTGTGGCCAGATTTCCTATGCAATGTCACTTGGTATTTTGTGCTGTAGGGTCCTTTATGGCCCAATGGTCAAGGTTTAGGAATTGCTACACTTGGATCCTGGCTTCAATTCTCACCTGCAGTACTTGGATTTTTTGTTGGAGTGTCCTTAGGCAAGATATTGCATAGTCCTGACTAACATGGATAAAATCCATGAACACTGTAAGATAACTGAAATACGGTTGACACACCGGTTAAACCCCACATCAACAAATAAACAATTTCGTGTTGCAAGAGGAAGACCTCCCTCTATAGCCATGATCGAATCAATCAAACAGGACAGGCCAGAATTAGGGTCAATATGTGTTTACTGAACATACTTATCTTGGACAATTCTTTTTGTCTATTGCCAAACAGGACAGGCCAGAATTAGGGTCAATATGTGTTTACTGAACATACTTATCTTGGACAATTCTTTTTGTCTATTGGCAAATACACTTCTCCCTCTGTTATGTTCTTTTTTTTTTATCTGCTACAAACAACATTTGAAGCTTGTGCAGAATTTTTTAATACCATTTTGTTTGAGTATGATGTAGTGTATTTCAAACGTTTTTATATGTTGTCATATTTTCAAAAAACAAGGCATACTAAAAGGCAGTTTTGATTAACGGTATAAATGAATACAAGTTGGGATGGCTTTCATTCAAGGATAAGGCTTGATCTCCTTGGTGTTTGTAATTGCAATTCATTGTTTTTTTTCTAGGATTTCTCTGCGAAACTAGTGTGTACTAATAGGTTGTTGAGTAATGATGCTTTGATCTTACTTTTGCCGTTTTTTATTTATTTTGTGTGGACATGTAGACACTAATTCTTTTTACTTATTACATATGTCGTAAAAAATTTTTTTATCTTGTTTAAACTGACTTCTCAATGAAAACCAACAATACTTGATAAGGAGGAAACATTTGAGTATGGTGCCTTTAAAACAGTAGTACGTGTAATCTGTTATAAGTCAGTAATTTACTTAATATTTCCCTTGTACATAGTTCTTTTGCTTTAGGTTTGATGTTATTAGTGTTTGAAAATAAAATTAAGCTGTATCAATTTATTAATCTTTTTGCCTCAATCTTTTCAAATTGGCGTTTTCCATTTGATAAAAAGAATAGCCCTAAAGAATTTAACTGTAAAGTTAATGAATTTGCATCAAAACATGTAACCAAGGTTAATATTTGCTTGTGATAACTATACAAGTTCCCATTTTCTCACAATGCTTTCAAATTTTAAGTATTGCAAATGTGTCATTTCTTTAATGTTAAGTGTAAAAACGAAATGAAGTATATATCATTGACAGTCACTGTGAATTATTTGTACACAAGGTGTTTGAAGTGTTAACAAAATGAAGTATACATCATTGACCGTTAATTATTTGTACACCAGGTATTTGAAAGTGTTAACAAAATGAAATATTTATCATTGACTCATTTGTATGCCAGGTCTTTGAAAAATTGTCGAGTGTATCTGACACGGTGGAACAACAGTATATGATGAACGCAGTCAAGGTAACACAGCAGTACCCTGGAGTATTCACCATAATCACTTGTTCATTAAAGCATGATTTTTACACATAAATATTTTATATCTTAAACTGCAACCAGTTATGGTTAAGTTAATTGTTTTGTTAATCCATTGTTTTATAAATTGGATTTGTGGATTGCCTCAGTAGAAAGTGATATTATGCAACAATTATAATACTATTGTAAGAGAATAGTTTCTTTTTTAATTCGTCCACTCTGACAATCACTTTTAAACTCTTATAAACATGGCATAGATTTTTTATTTTGCCACTTGCTTCAAAGGTTTTGAGGAAATTTTGTTTTCATGGTGGTGGTTTTTTTTTTAGCTAGACTAAAACCAGACTGGTGTATGTTAGTATCGAATTTATAGCTTAGGTAATGAAAGAATGTGTTTAGCAAGATCTTCTAAAGGCCTGTTGAAAGCTTTTGGACCCAAAACTAGCACTCCCCCAGCGCCTTAATTGATTCTACTGTTCTTAAGATTTGTCCACAGTGCTTTAGATTTGTCCCACAGCCTGTCTACTTGCTTCTGACTTTGGTACATTTGATTTGGTTTCAAAACAGTGTGTTTCGGCCTGCTGCATCAAGCACCCCATAGTCTGAACAAAAATCCTTGGGACGACCCTGTTAAGAAGTCTTGGTGGTTTCTGACATTTTATTTGGTAGTTGCATTATAAGGTGATACTATTGAATAAGGGGTTAATACTTGTTTGCATTTAGTACAGATGCCAGAAAAATACTTTCCACCTGCATTAGATTATCAATCATTTGTTTCAGCATACCTGTAGTTATGTTTATCATTTAACATAAACCCATTAGGCATTAAACGTAGATTAATCATACCTCATTAATATTATAAACTGTCATATTTTGGAAGATAGTACATTATGTCTGGATTTAAATATTTGTGAAGGAAACTTCCACCGCAGTTTTCAAGATACCCTTACAATGCTCGGTAATTTTCTAAAAATAAATTTGTGTGATGTCTGGTTCCCAAAAGCTAGAACATCTGCCTTATTTCAATGAGGAAAAATCCTCAGAGTAGCAAACAGGTTAGATCACAGGCCAGTCGCCAATTAAGTATGCGGCTGGCCTGGATCTAACCTGTTTGCATGGGAATGAAATCGGTCCCAGCACTATAAGGATTACAGTTGTGGATTTGTAACTTGCGGTTCCAGGTTAGATCCCTAGAAATGCTGTTAGCTTTGTTTATGTCTCTTTTGGCAAAACAAAGTATCCTAACCCAGTAATGCTGAATCCCAGAAAAGCAATAATTTGATTAAAAAAAAAGTTTTGTCACTGAGACAAACCCCCAAAAAAGGATAAGTCTTATTACATGTCATGCTCATGTGCTTAGGGATATATACACATTTAGAATTACATGCCTTCCTCCATAATAGTCATCATGTATAACCCAGAATTCCAAATCGTTGAATTCTTTCCTTCATGATATAGTCACTAACATAAGCCTGCAGAGGACGATTTTAAACACCTCAAAGACAAAAAAAGAACTGCTAAAGCTCTGTCATGAACCTTTCATGGTAATTTGGATCTGCATAAAGGTAGTCTTCATGCTGACTTATTTTAATCAAGTCATATTCATTTACCATGTAGTGTTAATGGTACAGGTGAGATTTGCCCAAGTTATCTATTAACTAATTACCAAACAATAATGGCATTTAACAACTTTGTTGCAGATGACTCTGGAAAACATTGGAAAAGGAGAAATTGCTTGTGGCGAGCAATTTTTCCTTTTCCCACAATGTTTTCTGCCCTATCAGAAGATAATGTTCCAATTTCATCACATTTTGAATTGTCTTCTGCAATCTCTTTCAATATGGGACAGTCAAAAATTTGGCGTTTGGTAAAGGTTTAGATAACAGTATTTGGTGTGGGGTGTTAAAAAGATACTAGTTAAAGAATAGAGTAGAGAATTGACAATTTTAATTTCTTCATTATCTCCAGTCACAAATAATCTCATACTTTTTTATGCGGCTGACTTGACTCACTACAACAAAAATGCTTGAATGTTATACTTTTTACTGTTATGAATAATTTATAGCTATTCCCAATAATTGAGAATTTTTAACTGGTGCATATTGAGAACAACATCAGATATACAAGGAAAAGAATAATGGTTTTTCCAGTATATAAATGACTGGCTGCTTATGTGTTATGGCATAATTATTTATTCAATGTATGAGAATATTTTATTTATATGCATGTAGGTAAATTGTTACTTAAAACTAATGCTGATCACATTACACATGTACTTATCTATTTCAAGAATGGAATATATTTTTGATCATATTTTTCAACATCTATACAGATACTCTAACTCTTTACCACCTGCAGACAACATTTTATTTTACTTGAAGCAGACGACTTTAGAAAAGCTTTGTAAACATATTAAAACCTTTCAGTTCTGCTGTTGTATTATGTCAAAAGATTGAAAATGCATTGTCACAAGTAATTTCTCCTTTTTGTTTTATGAAAGTCGTCTGCTGCAAGACACAAAAAAGTGGCATACGGTGGTAATTTGGTATATGGCACATATTTTGACACCATTTTATGTTATGTCTTTTGCCCCATTTCTGTATAGAATATCATGTTGCCACTTCAGCTGCAGAAGACATACAAAAGTTTTACTGAATGTCATTAAGTTTTTTCTTGCAGTTTTTGTTGGTTGTTGTTGCTTTTATATTGGATAATTCAAATTTTATTTAGGATACACAGTTTATCTAAATCTTAATACACTTTAGCTGAGCACCATTGCTTTTATTCTGTTGATGATTTTTTAAACAGGGGCCATTTTGAAGAAATTCAATGTGAAAATAGTGAAATTTGATAGTGATTTGAAAATCCTTTAATGGTCACAATCCTTGCATTTACCTTCTTTTAATGTTTGTTCAATTTTCCATGATTGAATTTCTATCTTAACAAATGTATGTTTTCCCATTCTATTTCAAATGAAATATTTCATTTTGATATCCATGTAGTTGAAATGCCTCATTTTAAAAAAAAAAATTCGTCAAAGGGTTTGCTATTTAGTTTAAATTAATTTTCCTTTATTACATTGTAAGTTTTGATATTACAAAATGATGTTTATGTTTCATTTTTTCCAGTCACTCCATGCAGTTGATGTTAGTACTTACATCAAGTTCCTGCCAACAATTCTGAATCAACTGTTCAAACTTGTGGCCAACACGCATAGTGAAGATATCTCTATGAACTCTGTCAGGTAGACTACTTTCTAACCTGTCCTTTTATTCTTTTATGTACATATACATATCAATCTTATTATTTAATGTACTTTATCAATGCAGTTGTCACATTTTGCTTATATTTTTGCCTATTTGCAGAACGTTTTCATATTGCCATGTTTAATATTTCGAATGATGTACTGTATATATGTAGTTTAGTTTAGTTGATACATGTATTTCAAAGGAATGCATTAAATTTGCATTTGTAATATCCTTTCTCCTATCGACTGACTTACAGAATGCTGATGGTGATGGTTCTATGCGGCTTGGCCAGACCATATGGGCAGTTCAGTATGGGTTCTTCCTCCATCATTAAGATGTGGGCAGTGCAACATAACAGAAGTAATGTTAACATGGTGTAATACCCATATATATAAAAAAAAGAAATAATTGTTTAAGTAAATCTATCACGCTAAATAACCTTAGCTGTTGATTCGCCTTAAAACATCATTCATTCCAATAAGGAAATCTATAGGTTTGTTTGCATGATTTATTTTAGGAAGCTGTAGTTTGAGTCAAAGACTATTTGTACATGTAAGTATAGAGGAATTTCTTTTGATTCTTTTTTCTATTCCATTACAGAGTGATCATCCACATAGTATCTGAGGTTAATGATGTGGACAAACCAGATCTGCTGGAAAAATATGTGAAGGTAAGTCAATTTCAAACCCCTTGTTAATGTTAAGTGCATTCACAATTTAAGGGAAACTCTTCTTTTAAGATCATTGCTAGATATAAAAGTTTGGCGTCAAAGAGTGAAGAGATATTTGTGAATGCCATATCTATTTTCTATTTATGTCTTCATAAAAAATTGAATAATTTGTTACTATTTTCTTATTTTAGTTCCAGTTCCATATCTTAAATTGCTTTAAATCTATTTTAAGCCATACCAAAACTGAAAGGTTCATGACAAATCTATAGCAAGTCCTTCGCTTTTGTGAAATATTTGCTGTTGTATTGGACTATGCCTTTGATATGCCAAGCTACAGAAAAACCAATTTTTGTTTGTTTCATCTGTTTTTAAGTACACATTTCAGGTCAATTATGAGAAGCCCTTGGCATAATCTGTGCCTATTTCCAAAGCTCACATTGTTTGTTTCTTTTCATCTCCTTCCAGACATAAACCATGTTTTGATTATCTATTAAACTACAGTTCAGATGTTTATGTTACATCTATATATCTGTTTCAGTACATATTCCGTGCCCAGCATGTTGAGAAAGGTAGTAAACAGAAGACAGTCCACGAGGAGCTGGCCAAAAGCTTGACCAGTGTACTCCGGCCAGCCAACGCTGACCAAGTGGTGGTCACCAAGTTCCTCAATAACTGCTGGTTCTTCTTTGAGGTCATCATCAAGAGTATGGCTCAATTCCTCATAGACGGAGAAAGAGTCAAGGTAAGCTAGATAATAATGTGTTAAGCGCCTGATCAACAAACTATGCAATGAATTGGAATTTATTTCAAATAATTTATGATGAAGTATTTAGTTATTGCTCATAAATACTCTGAGGGTCCTGTGAGGGCCAGTGGTTTAGGTGATGTACTTAGAACTTCAGGGTCCCAGGTTCGAGCCTTGTTGATACAACATGATTTTCTTTGTATGGGTTTTCACATACAGTCAAACCTGTGTTAAGAGGCCATCCTATGGGACAGAGTAAATTGGCTGTTTAACACAGGTTGGCTGCTTAACACAAGGAGATGTACACTATAAATCTAACCATGGGACTTTCTGTAGTGGCTGTTTAAGGCAGGTTGGCTGCTTAATAGGGTGGCTGCTTAACACAAGTTAGACTGTATCTTGAAAAGCTAATTACACCTTTCAATGATCATACATTATTGGTTGATGCTTATTCTCTTTGTTGCTTTACTGTATATTGCTATGGTTATAATGCGACTTTGGATGACTTTAACGTTTTGGTTCTATTTTAGATGCCGAGAAATGAGAGGTTTACTAGTGACTACCAGTTTAAGTTACAGACCCTACTCAACACCATCACACCCTATATCATCAGTAAATACAAGGATGCCCCACGAGAGACACGGAATGCAAACTATAGTCTGGCCTACTTTGTAAAGGTTAGTTTATATGGCATACTCGGCACCTTTCTTAATATGTACAATTCTTTTTATACTATTGTAAAAGTTTTTAAAAAGGAATTGACCTGGGTAGAAATTGCTAAAAAAGAATGAGCATTTATTCCTTTTGGCATAATGCCATTTTTTTCAGCAATGGCTAGATAAAAATGTTATTTTTCATTCTTTATAAATGGTATTTACTCTTGTGTTTCAATTAAGACAAGTTGGAAAATATATGTAAATATGTACAGTGTATGAAATCAACCCAAAGCCAAGCTTACATTGAGAGGTTAGCTGCATAAAGAGAATGTTATCAGAAAATATAATTTATCAGTGAAGGAAATAAAATAAAACAATGTGCATTTTTGATGAAGTAAATATGTTATACCTTTATCTATTCATCTTTGTATTATCTTATCCTTTCAGATGTGTTTCACTTTGATGGATCGAGGTTTGGTGTTCCAATTCATATCTCAACATCTTCACAACTTTAGTGTCGTAGAGCATAGGGTAGGTATTACCAACCAATAACTTAACAAAAGGACAGAAATACATGATATAAGCAGTCATCTTGTTTCCCTTTTGTCTTTAAATCGAAAAGGACATTTCTCATTACTTTCTAATTCTATGTTAGATTATTCTGCTGCACTTGCTAAAGAATGCAAGGTAACAGTGGTTCAAAGGTACAGCATCCACCTCTTGTAGCTAAGATCCCAGGTTTAATCCTTGTCAGTGGCAAGGTGAAAATGTTTCAGACCCTCTCCAGTTATATTGTTATGCTAAAATCATAGTGATCTGTAATGCCCTATTTCAGACCCACTTTAAGACTTATTATGAAGTTATAAACGGTTTGCTGCAATCATAATGATTTATATTGCCCTACTTCACACTCTCTAACCTTTTATGAAGTTAAAAGTAGTTTTCTACTATCTTAATGATTTGTTTTGCCCTATTTCAGGCCCTCTTTCATACCGTATATGAGTTATAAGTAGTTTCTACAATCATGATAAACTATATGTTCATATTACAGACCCTCCATGAGTACAAGTTTGAGTTTTTGCAGATAGTTTGCAGCCATGAGCATTAATAATAACTTGTTTGTCCATATTACAGACCCTCCATGAGTACAAGTTTGAGTTTTTGCGGATAGTTTGCAGCCTTGAGCATTAATAATAACTTGTTTGTCCATGTTTCAGACCCTCCATGAGTACAAGTTTGAGTTTTTGCAGATAGTTTGCAGCCATGAGCATTAATAATAACTTGTTTGTCCATATTACAGACCCTCCATGAGTACAAGTTTGAATTTTTGCGAATAGTTTGCAGCCATGAGCATTAATAATAACTTGTTTGTCCATATAACACACCCTCCGTGAGTACAAATTTGAATTTTTGCGGATAGTTTGCAGCCATGAGCATTAAAAATAACTTGTTTGTCCATATTACAGATCCTCCATGAGTACATGTTTGAGTTTTTGCGGATAGTTTGCAGCCATGAGCATTAATAATAACTTGTTTGTCCATATTACAGACCCTCCATGAGTACAAATTTGAGTTTTTGCGGATAGTTTGCAGGCATGAGCATTAATAATAACTTGTTTGTCCATATTACAGACCCTCCATGAGTACAAGTTTGAGTTTTTGCGGATAGTTTGCAGCCATGAGCATTAATGATAACTTGTTTGTCCATATTACAGACCCTCCATGAGTACAAGTTTGAGTTTTTGCGGATAGTTTGCAGCCATGAGCATTAATAATAACTTGTTTGTCCATATTACAGACCCTCCATGAGTACAAGTTTGAATTTTTGCGAATAGTTTGCAGCCATGAGCATTAATAATAACTTGTTTGTCCATATTACAGACCCTCCATGAGCACAAGTTTGAGTTTTTGCGGATAGTTTGCAGCCATGAGCATTAATAATAACTTGTTTGTCCATATTACAGACCCTCCATGAGTACAAGTTTGAGTTTTTGCGGATAGTTTGCAGCCATGAGCATTAATAATAACTTGTTTGTCCATATTACAGACCCTCCATGAGTACAAATTTGAGTTTTTGCGGATAGTTTGCAGCCATGAGCATTAATAATAACTTGTTTGTCCATGTTTCAGACCCTCCATGAGTACAAGTTTGAGTTTTTGCGGATAGTTTGCAGCCATGAGCATTAATAATAACTTGTTTGTCCATATTACAGACCCTCCATGAGTACAAGTTTGAGTTTTTGCGGATAGTTTGCAGCCATGAGCATTAATAATAACTTGTTTGTCCATGTTTCAGACCCTCCATGAGTACAAGTTTGAGTTTTTGCGGATAGTTTGCAGCCATGAGCATTAATAATAACTTGTTTGTCCATATTACAGACCCTCCATGAGTACAAGTTTGAGTTTTTGCGGATAGTTTGCAGCCATGAGCATTAATAATAACTTGTTTGTCCATGTTTCAGACCCTCCATGAGTACAAGTTTGAATTTTTGCGAATAGTTTGCAGCCATGAGCATTAATAATAACTTGTTTGTCCATATTACAGACCCTCCATGAGTACAAGTTTGAATTTTTGCGGATAGTTTGCAGCCATGAGCATTATATCCCATTGTCCCTACCATTAATGAGGAGGGGGCTCATCAAGTCTTATAAAGGTAATATAACTATTATAATCATACAACAGTTGTCCCTTTACCAAACACCAAATCATCAACTGTCCAAAATTGAAAGAGTGTGCAGACGACATTTCAAAATGTGATGCAATTTGAAAATTAATCTATTGATAGGGCAGAAAATATTGTGGGGAAAGGAGAAATTGCTCGTTACGAGCAATTTCTCCTTTTCCCACAATGTTTTCCAGAGTCATCTGCCACAATGTGGTAAAATGTCGTTATTGTTTGGTAATGGGTTATACAATTAAACAGACTTGATAGTTGTACAGTCAATCCCCTTTATGACTAATGGTGTATGGGAAATAATAAAACTGTTCATATGATGTTGAGTCTCAATTTGTAGTTTTGATATGAAAGTAGGCAATGGTCTCTACCACCATTAACTATGAAGTGGATTGACAATTCCATGTAGAAATTGAGTATGATTTCCCATAAAAGTCATTAAGATTGGATTGATGGTGTTTTATTTGGCCTCATAAGCTACTAAAAATCACAAAGCACATATTCTTGCTGATTCCCTATTTAACACTTAATCCTTTTTTTTGTTTTTGGATACCCAGTTATCACTGTTTAGTGGAAAATGATTTTGTTGTCATTATCAAGTGGAAGGGTTTTTATGATTTAGAAAGCACTTACTAAATGGCAAAAAATTATATTTAGGTCAAATGTTAGACCTTGATTAATGTTTACAACACTTTTTAGGGTCAATCTATGTGACCTGCTTTTAACACAGTTTTCTGGTATGCTTGTTTTATTGTTTTAAAGCCATTCACGTTCATATGTTATAATTCTGCATTATTGTAAAAATTGGTCAAAATTTAACTAGATTGAATCAATCGTATTGGAAATTTAATTCAACTAAAAAAGTGTTCAGTTAGAAATTGCTTCTCATAAACAATTTTTATCTCTGTAGGAGAAAGTAAGAAGAAGCGATTGTATATGCCATAGTCCTTTAAAAACATACACTGTATGTATATTGAAAGAAGTACTTATGAAGAAAAAAGTCTTAACTACTTTTGGTAGAATACCCATAATTGCCATTTTAAAATTCATTCATACAACAGATTACTATTTGCTTTAAAACAAATTGTTCCGGCCACAACCGATGTATATCATGAACGACTGAAGTAATCCGACAAAAGAAAGAGTCTCAAAATTGCCGATTATAGATATTCTTCCTTTAAAAGACTTAAACAGCACAGTTTATGAAAAACTAGAAACAGACAAATCTCCTTAATCTTCAAAGATACCATCTTAAGGTGTTTGTGTTATAAACAAGTTCATATACGCAAGAGCTGGAATTATATAATGCTTCTTCTGTATTTCACTAATAAAGTTTGTATTACATATTTTATGAATAAAATTTTAGTTCATATATTTTGATATCATATTTCACTAATGATGTTTGTTTGTTATCCATATCAAGGAGAACTTGATTCATATACATTGCTTTTATATTTTATTATGCCTGGCAGCCTTTATGCCTTAACCCTTTCTGTATGCAGGAAGTGTATGCAAAGACTTCAAACATATTCTTTCTAAAACACCTTTTAACTTAATGTTTGAACAATTTATTATATTGATGTATCTTTTGATCTTTGTTTTTGAGTTTTGAGAGCTACTTGTTCACTTGTAAGGAAGTTTGGGAGTTGAAACTTTTTTTCTTTAAAACTTCAAATACAAAATCAGTATTGTATCAAAGTCAATTATTTTTGCTTTCAAATTTTCTCATCTGTGAACAAGCACCTTTCATGATAGAAAAACAATTCTCTTTTTGTCTTAAATGAAGGCATGTAATAAGCACACCATTCATATGTAAAAAGCATTGTGTTTTTGAGGCCAATATACCATGCTTTTTCTGTCATATAGCAAGGGTTTTACATGGTTACTATCACTTTGTTATGCTGTGCAACATTCATGTTTATATTCAAATATATCATCTAATAAATATTGTTTATCCTGTCACTAGTGTCATTTTGGGACCGATAACTAGGTGCCGTTTAACATTTGTGATATCCGGCACTAACCATATAACACATCCACGCGACAAATCATGACATCATAAGAACGACATGACGTCATGTTTACATCATTCTCTTCTTACTTTTTCCTTTTTTTCTCGTGTTTTTTTTACATCTTGTTTGTTTTAAAGAATACATAAAGGTAACAGGATAAAAAGAAAAGATGGTTGGTGTCTTTGAATGGGAAAAGTCATCGGGCTCGGCTTCGGATTATTATCCATTTCGGCTTCGGCTCACCGGATATTATTCCTAAGCCTTGCCCGATAACATTTCCAATTCACGACACCAACCATCTATTCTCTATTTATTCTTTAACAGTTATAGTGCTGGAACTGACTTCATGCTAATGCAAACAGGTTAGATCACAGGCCAGCTGCCAATTAAACAATTAAATTGGCTGCTGGCCTGTGATCTAACCTGTTTGCTGCTCTGGGTTTCTTTCCTCAACAAAATGAAGCAGATATTGAAGGTTTTAGACAGCAGACGACACAAAAATCTATTTTTAGAAAATACCCAGCATTCATCTTTTTTAATGAGTTATTTTGAAACAGACCAATGATAAACTAGCATTATCGATTCTAATGGAATGAGAGCATTTTGTATTTATTTTCTTCCGTTTACCTTGTACAGACATCAAGCTAGAAGGTAATGATTCACAAACAATAGAATTGTTGTCAAACTGGCTTTATATCATAGATGGCTTTGGTCACAGCATTGACAAAGTGAATCAAAAAGTCAATTGGCTTGTAATAGTAATCTTTCTCCCTTATTTTGAACAGTGTTTTGGAAACAAGTAATATTATCTAAGATTCACTCAATTTTGACAATTTCATTTCATTCATATAAGAAAGATTTATTATCATAGGAATGATTGACCCTGTAACCATAAGTAATTTTGTGACTGTTTCAAGTTAGATATATTTACAGATGTCATACATATTGAACTGATACTTATTCGACAGAAACACAGTTATTAGTACAACTATTATCACCTATTACAGTACTTGTTGCTCAGGTCATCTACTGTAGATAATTGAATTATTATTGATATAGATGAGACACTTGTGGGTGACAGTGGTAAAGTGGTAGAACTTCGTCCTCTTTTACCAAGGTCAAATCCCATTTGGGCAAAGTGAAAATTGCCGTGACTAACCCACAAATCTGCACAAGTACTGGTGTAGTAGCCAGGAAGCAGTCTTCGAGAGTGACTTTGATAGACTTAATCAAGCTTCCTTCGCAATTGATTTAAAACAAATCAAACAAACAAAACAAACATATAGTTACAGCTGTTCATAGATGAAACTTTGTTTCACACAATTTTGATCTTCCATTTTTAACCCATCAATTTCTCCTTTATCATTATGGAAACATTGTCTTTTTATCACCATCTTTTATTTGTCATATCAACTCAACAAATGTATACCTGCAAAGTGCTTACGCCTTTTCACTATTCGTTCTTAGGTTAGTTCGGAGCTTTAAACAAGTCCAATTAACAGCTTTGATTTAGCTTTTCAGTGCTGTTGACTTTGATTGTATTGTTGTTCCTTTAAGTTGGATATTGTGCTGTAGTTTTGCCCCACATTGAAACAATCAGAATGTACTTAATAAGTAAACACATGCATTTGTATCAATAAATATTGCATGCCTTGCTTTAGAACAACAGTGAGTATATACATGTAATAGTAGATGCATGAAAATGCTTTTGCAGGTACCCGGATCCTATAGGACATAACAGCTTTTGTTTTTTGCGGTCATGTTGGCATGCTCTCAGAACAGAACGTTTCTTCGATTCTCTCATGTAGAATGTGTACGGCATGAGGTATAAATGGTTCAATTTAGGGGCCAAAGTTACACATAAAGTGATACAAAAAGTATGATTCTCTGTCTTTTGAATATTTCTTTAAAATCCTTAGAATATGAAAACGGCAAAAACTTTATTTGAAGATGATAGATTCATATATCTACTTACTTGTTTCCCAGTTGTCTATATTACCTGCATGTCGGTCTATTGATATCCTGGAGGTATCTACAGACATTTGGAGATGAGCATAAAGAATTGTTATCTAGTTTGGACTTTCAACTTTTCTCTATTCCAAGAAATTCACATTGTGGTTCTGTTCACATAGAGCTACAGTGGAAGGCAGTGGTTTTAGACAACAGTTAATTGTCGTCAATTGTCATGTATGACTGTCTGATAGAGCAGAATGAAGGCTGCCTCATGCAAATATAACTAAATTACTTTGATATCATTTGGAGTTGCCTTTTCATGTTTTTTGTACTTTCTTTGATTGATGCAGAATGTTTGATCCCCATATCAGTTTGTTAGGAATCTACTGGGTGAATCAGATGTTCTGTCTTATACATAAATCATACATAGATTCTGAATAATTAGCATATTTTTATTTTCCCAATTTATACTCTCACTAGATATGATCAACCATAATGTATTAATGGTGTCTTTTAATAGCAGCGTCATTTTGTAGATGTACCGGTATATATCTTGTCATGATCACTCATAGTTGTATATATGGTGTCTGTTTGCACATTTTTATTTATTTATACACAGAATCTTTTTCGTAAAAATGTCTTTCTTTTCATGATTAACAAAAAAATTAGTATGGCATCTGTTTGTCTATCTTTCTCTTACTATGCCTATCATTTTTATCTCGTAATCTTATTTGATTTTTTCAAATTCTGAAAATCCATAATCATCTTTACAATCTGAGGAAAAGATTACACTTTTATCACAATTAAATTTTGCTCTTCAAACTTTTCTATTTAGGGATGATTGTATAAGGTTATTTACCATTATGTTCATTTTACACTTACTTACGAGATGTCTTTCCTTGTGTTTTTTAATTTTATCATGGTAAAATCTTCATTCAATCTTTTTTTTTACAACTTAAACTTCCTCGATCTCTTGAAGTAAAATTTGTCATTTTTAATCTCTTCATTTTTTGTCTGTCTTTGTTCCCATAGAAACAGGTGCATGCCAAGATGACCTTCATCATAACCGGAACAAGGATTGCGCATGTAACTATAGTTACCATGGTTACCTTCAAGGCTGTTATATATATATTTGATTATGCCTTGTTCCCTTGTGTTTTATTTCTAAATGTAAGATTTGCTTTTTGCATTTTTTAAATTGTTGAAAAAGTTTATGTTTTATCTTTGCGATGCATGCTTGTCTGATAATTGCTTTGATTCATATAATTCTTTGAAATGCGGTTTTCCCCAAACATGTTCAAAGTTGTCATTATAATTGTTATTTGACATATCTATTCATAATTGTAGAGACAGTGACGTACACTATTTTTTACCAATATGCCTTTATTTATATTTTAGGATTTTACCAATATTTACAGAAAGATGAAGGTGATAAAAGTTTCTGGCTGGTTTACCCCTTTCCCTCACATAAACAAAATGAACTTTTGAAAAGAAAAAAAGGGAGATATACTACTCTGCTTTGTAGCAAAGTTTGATCATTTCTTCTGTAACAGCATTATATATTGACTGGATTAGATATATTAAGGTGCTTGGGCATAGATGAGAAAATTTGAAAGTTAAGATAATACAATTAATGAATTGTTGTATGAATTACAATAAAAAGTAATTAGTGAAAGCATGAATTTAACTCAGGAAGCATCATCATATTTAAGTAAATGTATGTACCATCTATAAAGTAAATCTCAAAACTGCTGCAACACATTTGGATCTAAATACATATTAATTCACTGTATACATGCTTTAAAAACTTAAATACATGCACATTTTGCTTCCAATGGCTATTCTCAAGTACCTCAGATAAAACAGTACTGCTATTGTACAGTTTTAAAGAAATTCAGTTTTAACTTCCAAATTTTCCGACATCTGTGAACATGTATCTTGAAATTCAGTTCTTGTTACCAAACTAATTAATGCTTTCACAAAGATGGAAATGAAATTCTATCATTTGCAAACAGTGGTGAATGTTGTCTGCTGTGAAATTGACCATCTGATTATGAGGGCCAGGGTTGATAAACACTCACTATCAATATCACTCAGATTCAGGTCTTTGTTTATGGAACTATGTTCAAATAGAATGTTCTCTCACAAAGCACAGCATAGACCCTGTTCTCTATCATCATCTTTTCCTTTGCCAATGTTTGCCAAAATATTATTACAATATTGGTTTCATTTATTCTACATCACTTATCCTTTGTTTTCAGCCATATGAATGGATTGCACCAATTCAATGCATATTATTCTTGTTCTCTACAAACTGTTTTCTTCCATTGCCTTATTTATTTGCAAAAAGATCCATTTTGGTTAATTTTGTCGTTGCTTGCCCAATATACTTTGTTTACTCTAATTGCTTGTTCCTTTCTGAACTTTGACTTTACAGGCTTCTGTTTCTATTACAAGCTTCAGGACCAAGCTTTATTCTTGTCATATTCATACCTGGCCATCTCGTTGTTACACCCTTTACCAAACCCCAACTTTTTCGACTGGCCCAAATTGAAAGAGTTTGCAGACAACATTTCAAAATGTGATGAAATTGAAAAATAATCTTCTTATGGGGCAGAAAACATAGTGGAAAAGGGAGAAATTGCTTGTAAAGAGCAATTTCTCCTTTTCCTACAATGTTTTCCAGAGTCGTTTGCAACAAACTGGTCAAATATCATTTTTGATTGGTAATGGGTTAAAGCTGAATCAGGTCAATTAGACATCATTTATTTGCTTCCCGCCATTATTCAAGAGTGTCTTCATAACTTACAATTTTTTTTACACACATCTTTTTTTCTAAATCATCATAGATCGTTTTCATTAAGATGTTTATGGGATTGTGTTAAAGGAAGAATGTGTTCGAGTGAAGAAAATTACTCTTCATTTGTTATTAAAAACATAGGAACCGAATTATGTAACGTAAAAAGTTTACATCTGGCAATTTTGTTTTTGTTGTTGTCCTATTTAGAGGCCTTATAAGCTAATACCTTTTTGGAACACTTGGATAGGTAGACACCTGGATGTTATTATGATTTCCTGTTGCTTTACTCTTTATTGCCTGGCAATTTCACCTTTTATCTCACTCTATTTCCAGATACACGATGGTCTTGCAAAATTTTGAATTCCAAAAAGAATGAAATGCTCAACATTGCTTGATAATATACACAAAACAATTATCCCTCAATGATGTTGTATTCTTTACTTAAGAAATACTTCTGTTTTATCATAATCAATTTGAATATGAGAAAGAAACAAGAATACTTATCATAGATTATAATCTTTTTGACAAATATCATGAGAAGACTTTCATAATAACAAATTGAATTTTATTTATCACAGTTTCTGGTTAATGCCAAAAAGAATTTCTGATCCTAGACGTTTTCCATTTACTCACTTTTACAGGTCTAAAGCATCTGATCATGACTATTATGGGCTATGAAAGATAGGGTGGTAGGCATTGGTAAATAATGACAAGTTGCTTGTTGCAAACAGTTTCTGAAATATTCTTTTTTAATTTTTACAATTATGTAAAACAAGTCGGGGCTTGCAGAATTATCTTTTATGATATATCATTATGGTAAAACGAAATCACATATAATTATAGAACTAGTTTTTCACGAGTTTTGTTGATTTCAGATCTGAAGTGTGATTACACGCTGTCGGAGGAATACAGAAAAACTCACTACCTGCCGGGACTACTCTTACAAGAGCTCAAGATGGCACTCAATGAGAGCAAGGAGATTCGGAGATGTGCCATAAATGTGCTGCGTGATCAATTTGCTAAACATGCATTTGATGATCGCTATCAAAACAGAGTATGTGTAGGAAAAAATAGCATTCCTTAAGATGGGAATTTGTAACTTGTTTATTTTCTAAGCAAAAGCAGATGATAAAAACAAGCAAGAAAAAAGACTTTTCTTTATAATTCTTATTCAAAACCTTGGTGGCAAAAGGAAGAATTAAAGGGTTCAGAGAAAATGTGAACCATTACTTGAGTAATTCGCTAAACCCTATGATTACGCTTCAGGATATATGTAACACATGTGGTAAAATGAGGTTAGATAGAGTAAAATGTTGAAATTTCATTATGCCTTCATTTAAAGTCATGTTAAAATATGTCTTCAAAATATGGCTTAGGAAATTGCTGTAACGAAAAAATGATAGGTCTGATTAATTAATTTCATTTTTGATTCTTATTTCAATTTTATATTAGGTCCATAGATTTTTAATCAATAAATTGTATAATGAAACTGAAATGGAAACTTTTGAAGCTTGTAAACCTTTATTTGATATCAAATGATTAATTTCCCTCAATGAATGACATTTTAAACTTTAATTATGTCTTGTTTATTTCTTATAGAACCAACAGGGCAGAATAGCAGCTCTTTATCTACCACTCATCTCCATATTACTAGAGAATAAACATCGATTCTCTAAATCAAACGAGAAATCGCCTGCTCCTGCTCCTAGTGCGCAGCCGGTTGCCAATGGCGATGTTTCTGGTGGGAAATCGGACAGCAAGTCCACGTCAGCGGGTCATACTCCAGTTCAACGGCATCGCAGTGTTGTGTCGTTACCGCTTCAAAACGATCAACAGACTAAGCGAGATTCTTCTGTGTTTGATATGATTGCTGGAACAAAAAGTGAGTAGTTGATCTGTAATATATGTGTATTGTTTAACAAACTTAACTTGAGATTTCTCTGGAGAATCCTTATTCAATGACCTTTTGTTCGGGTATTGTGATTTGATAAAGATTAGTTGGTTATTGATTGAATTGCACTTGTAACAACATGTGTTTCTGTAGAATGAATTGCCAAGGGGATATAATACTGAAACATCCGAAAGGTCTCATAAAAGTGAATTACCCGGTAGTGTCAAGTTAAATATGTTGAAAAATAATAGTGTGATGTTTGTCTGAGTTCTTGTTTGTTAGTATAGCCCTTTCCCCATTTCAAATTTTAAACACCTATTTGACAATTTGTCTTTGAAAACGATGTGATAAAAGTAAAGTGTGCCCATTATGGGCAAGTTTACTTTTGTCATTTTCTAAAAGAGTTGTTTATTTTTAAAAAGCATTTTTCCATTGATATGTTTGTAACTTCAATTGGAACAGGGGTTTTGTAAAGGGAAATGTGTGATCATTTGGTGATTTGTTTTAACATATTTTGGGATGGTTTTCTATTGATTTTATTTGAGGCAAAGGTATCAAATGTTCTGTAAGGGTTTTTAGCAACAATAAACGTGTGAAAGCATTTATTGTAAGTTTTGATAAAGGGCCTTTGTATTATAGTGGCTATAATACTGAACTTGAAGTCACAAGAGCCCTATCCACTTGAGTTCTAATCACAATAGTGCTTGATTAGAATTTTCATGAGAGGTATATTCTCCCTCCTGATCTACCAAATGCTGAGTGTACAATCTGTCTTAACCCTTTACCAAACAATAATGACACTTGACCAGTTTGTTGCAGACAACTCTGGAAAACAATGTGGGAAAAGGAGAAATTGCTCTTAATGAGCAATTTCTCTTGTCCCACAATGTTTTCTGCCTTATCAGAAGATTGTTTTTCAATTTCATAACATTTTGAAATGTCGTCTTTAAACTTATTCAATTTGGGACAGTCTAAAACTTGGCTTTTAGTAAAGGGTTAACCAAACCTGATGGACAATGGTCAGCTAGGTTATCAAAATATGAAAGAAAAGTTGTTGATGCGATTAAAACCTGAAATAAAGCATTCTTGTTATATAATATGGCTTCACCACTTGTATTGGAAAAAAGTACCCACAACAAAGAGTTATTAATTAAAATAAGGATTGGATTTCATATACTCATTTCACTGGGTTCAATCACCTACATTATTTTTTTAATTAAAATTTTTTGTTTGTTTGCTTTATTCCATATCAATATCTAATAATTAAGTTTTTTCAATTTGTCATAAAACTATCAGGATTTTAAAAAGTATAAATTACCAATAATTTGTTTAAGTATTATTTAGTGAATGTGCTGTTATATTTTCTGAAGTTGCTTTTGAATAAATTACTTTCAAATTACTCTTTCTTTAATCAAGTTTGCCCTACAAGTTTGCATGATAAGAAATAGCTTTTTTTAAAAGTTCAATTTTTAAAAGATGACTTCTGTCTCTGGTTAAGTTGTTTTCAGGTTCCTAAGGCAAAGAAAGTTTACATATTACTGTATATATAAGTATTGACTGATATTTTGATTTCTGCTCCGATATTTTCAGTTCCCTATGGCAAAGGTAGATTACTTCACCGTCAGTATTCATTATTTTTGCTTAGTACCAGTGTACTCACCCTATACAGAGCCATTAGTTGTTCATGTACACTGCTATAATGTGGTATGAGATACTTTCTGCTTTAATTCTTTTCCACCTGCATACGATAATTTTTACTTGAAGCGGACAACTTAAAGAAAAGCTTTTTGAACATGTGAAAAACTCTCCCTTCTGCTGTTGTGATATGTTTACAGTACAAGACCATGATTCATCCTTTATTTAGATTAGACACATTAAAGACAAAAGCATTAAACCCTGAATATGTGCTGGAATTTATAGATGTATGAATATTTTGTCACAATGTTCCAAAATAAAAATGAATGGTTTATCACTTGTTTGCCATTCAAAAGTTGTTCCCTGCTAAAGTTATCTATTTGGACCCATCACAAAATTTTGTATAAAGGATGAATATGAATAAAAGCAGAGAGTGTCTCATACACAAGTTACAGCTAAGGGTAAAGGTCTAAATACCCCTGAGGTGAATCGCGCTAGGTCTCTTTACCTTTGAAGTAATGAGCAATTTCTCCCTTTGTCACAGTCGTTTCTACCTAATATCAGGGAAAAAACGAGCTTTATAAATGTCATCTGTCGTTTCTTTTTATTTTGCCCTAGTCGCATACATCTTTTTTTATTACTACAAAGGTTCAGTGCAAGACTACAAGTAAGTGCTTCACATTTATGAGGGACTGGCTCTATAGCCTTGCACTGACTAATGACTCTTGACTTATGAATTATCTGGTGCTTTCTGATATTCGGACATAATGAGGGTTCAGTGTAAGACTATAGTTCTTTACTATCATGAAACACTTGCTATAGTCTTGCATTGAACCCTCGATAATGTCTTGTAAGTGACTAAAGACTGTCAATTGCTACTCAGGTGCATCTAGACTTGGATTTGTAAGACAGGAAAATGTATACACAGTATCTTTAACAATTATATTTATTTTAACCAGAATTACCAAAATGTTTGCTTTATGTATTGGTGTCATGGGAACTGCTCTAAGTTGGAATAGAATGAATACATATAATTTAAATGATGTACCTTGTGATCTAATTTAAATTGGATTAAACTTCTTTAACACAGCATCATCTCTGTACAGCAACAACTAATTTTATTTGTTTGCTATTTATGACTATACATCTTTTAAATATTTACAGTGCTACCATCAATAAGACCACATTTTGTAATCAATCAGGTCATATATTCTAGATAGGTTGTCAATATTCAAAGGTTCAATGCAAGACTATAGTAAGTGCTTCATAAACATGAAGCACTTACTATAGTAATGCATTGAACCCTTGTATTAATGAGATATCAATGGTTTCATCCATGCTTGTTCAGATTTGTCAGCATTTTCTTCGCAACTGCTTTAATTCTTCACATGGCAAGTCTGCTGTCTGAATAGATGACTGTGTAGGTGTATGGTTCTTGTGCTTAATGTTTCAACTTATGACTGGTAATTTGATTGGATTGAAAGAATAGAGAGATGGTTCAAAGCATTACCATAGCATAAATGAAGGACTTGCTGTAGTGTTGCCTTGAAACCTCTATATTGTTCTTGAGTGACCACTCAACATTGCTTTATATGTATCTGGAGCATAAGACTTTAACAAGAAAATTGTTGGAAAACGAATTTTTATGATCGCTCACCATGTTTTATAGAATGGGGTAAAGAGTTTAAAGGGTTTACCTGCTTAAAGTCATTGAAAAAAGGGTAAATCTTACATAATGTTGTTAATGTAACTTTTTGTAAACTTTTCATTTTAAGGTTCATCCATGGACAGCATATCATCAATAGGCCTTTCAATTGGTACTTAACCCATTCTTTGGTTAGACTTCACTTTCAGCAGACGACAATATATGTTTAAACATATTAACAAACTGACAAAAATAATTAGTAAGTCCTCACTTTTGTCAAGGACTGCCTATGGTATTGCAATGAAACCTTGCAGTACTTTGTATCCATTCTATATGGCTACAATTAATTTCTTAGTAAGTCCTTCAATTTATTTGAAGGAAAACCTATAGTTTTGCACTGAAATCTTGCAGTCTTTCATAATCATTTCATAAGGTTAAAAGTCATTTGAACAAAAAGAAATGTTTTCCTTGCGAAACAACTTTTTTTTCCTCTTTAAAACCATTTTTGTAATTGTTTTACCTGTCGTCTACTGCAAATGTGTTAAGTCTTCGGTATTAAGGAATGGGTTGATTTGACATGCAAGACTATCAAATATCAAACCCAAACCTCTCTTGAATACTTCTTCAAACAGAATCTGGCCTGCACACTTTTTCAGTCTATTTTCCTTGAAATTTATGCAATGCTTTGTAATATTATGTCTCAGAATTGGAATGCCATATTCTCATAGGATGATTGACTTTACCCCTTTCTTAACATCACTTTTGGGGGTCTCCATGGCTCAATGGCTAGATTACAGAACTTGAAATCATACCGCCCCTCTTTGTGTGGGTTCAAGTCCCAGTGATGAGAGGTAGTCATGACTGATTAACGGAATGCTGATGGTTCTACCGGGTTTGACCAGTCTTTGTGTGCAGTAAAGTTTGGGGGTCTAGTCTGAAATCAGACAAAAATCTGATATGGGGGGATATAGGTCAACTCATCAACCTGTATATACCGGTACTGTATATAATTGTATCATGCAATATTTCAATTAAGATAGGCTACATATGCACTGATATGGTAAAGAGGTAGCTCAGCTTTTATAAGAATAAATTTTTCTGTCCAGGCATGAAATGAAATTGTATGTTGGATTATAATCATACTTAATGAATGGAGATGGATGCATGAAAACTATTTACCTTTTTTTTTACTTGGTAACTGGTTGCTAACCATTCATAGTTTAAACTGTTTCTCTATACTTTCGCACATCTGTAGCAGTAGATGAGAGAAATTGTTGTGACAAAAGAAATTGCTTTTAAAAACTTACTCTTTTGTTAACCCTTTACTAAACCCCATAATTTCGACTGTCCCAAATTGAAAGAGTTTGCAGACAACATTTCAAAATAATCTTCTGGTAGGGCAGAAAACATTGTGGGAAAAGGAAAAAATGCTCATTACGAGCAACAAGCAATTTCTCCTTTACCCACAATTTTTTCCAGAGTCGTCTGCAACAAAGTGGTTAAAAGTTGTTATTGTTTGGTAATGGGTTAAGATAGATAAACTTC
This sequence comes from Cerastoderma edule, assembly GCA_947846245.1. NCBI lineage: Eukaryota > Metazoa > Mollusca > Bivalvia > Cardiida > Cardiidae > Cerastoderma > Cerastoderma edule. Next base: position 8,522,150 of record OX401419.1, on the reverse strand, counting down.
CACAAAATGTCATGGAGTAATACAATTTTAAAGGGTTCTTTTGTTCCGTCTGCTGTTACTTTCAATTTGGACCTATCACACATTTTCTCATGAGGAAATTGGCTTAATTATGAATGTGCATTCTGTAATATGTATAATCATATACCGGTAGGCTGAAAGAGAATTAGGCTTTTATAGATAACGCTACCTACTTAGCTAGTAATAGAGCTGTTCTTAAGCGCTAGTGTTCCCAATTTTACTTTATTAAGCTTACTTGAGCACAATATGCTCAATGCGAGCTTTTGTGATTACTGGATGTTGGTCTCGTGACAGTGTACATCCATCATGCAGCCTTAACCCTTAGAATGCTGGGTAATTTTCTAAAAATAGATTTTTGTGTCGTCTGCTTTCCAAAACCTTAAATATCTGCTTAATTTTGTTGATGAAAGATACCAGGCCAGATCATAGGCCACCCAACAATTTACTTGGCGACTGGCCTGGATCTAACATGTTTGTATAAGCATGAACTCAGTTCCAGCACTGTAAAGGTTAACATTTTCCCATTAGTCATTGGACCACATTCTATCTAAGCAAGCTTTTTTACCACAGATAATATGATGTGTTTTAACATAAGCCCCAATCAAAAGTCATTAAAAAGTTAATGATAGAGGTTGCACATGTAAAGCTTTCATATTTCTCCTCCTTCACTTGCATGGGTCTCATGCAAATATGTACATGTATCTGCAACATTCTAAGTTGCCTATCAAATGTTTAAGTATGGACACATCTGGTTACATAACTGATGATTGTTTTATCAATTGATTTTGATGAATATCTAACTGCAATATAGAAGAGTTTTGTCTTTTATTCTTTTGTCAGTGAGATTTATTTAGTTATCTGATAACCTATGGTGAACATATTTCACCTGTATAATTAATGAATCTATTTTCAAATTAAACTTCAACTGTTGCTTCATAATGATTATTATTCTTGTTTGGTCATCAGATCATCTCTTATGTTCATCATCTTTTTATGATCTTATATCAATTAGTCTTTTATAATTTGGTTTCCAGGTCAACTCTTACATTCATCATTTATTTTCAATAATTTGGTTTCCAGATCATCCCTAATATTACAGTCATTATTTTTCAATATTTGGTTCCCAGGTCACCTTGGTTTTGAGGACTTAAAGAGCCAGATGAAGCCTGGTTCCTCTAGTTCCCTGGTCAGTAGCGGCTCGTCCACAGACACAAAAACAGACACCGTCTCCAGTAGAGACAGGCAGGAAAAGGGGCATTCACGGTATGTAGTATCCAAGGTTACCGGTCTTGGAAGGTGCCATGCAATACTATAAGTCCTTTACCTTTGTGAAGGATTTAGTCTTGTGTTGTACCCTTGAAATAGGATATCAGGAAATGTTAAATCTAATGCACATATCAAAGAATGAAATAATTTAATAAAAAGAAATGTTGGAGGCTGAAGAGTTGATGCAACTTATCTTGTTGGATTGTTTTACTTTATTTCCAGGCAAGGTTCACAGAGCACAGTCATACCATTACCATCAGGAGGTCAGACTACAACAAAAGTTCATCAATACCAAAAACTGGATTTCACAGAAATCAAAGATTTGTTGGTGTGCTTTCTTCACATGCTCAAACATTTGCCAGATGGTAAGTTTGCATTAATATACCCTTAAATTTAGCATAACTTAGGATTTACATTTTAGTCTGACCATTTTGGCTTAGACAACACTTCTTTCTGAGAAAGTAACTGTTATCTTTCATATTGTCACAGATTAATGGATATAGAACTGATCTGCTATATATAGAGCTGATCTGGAATCACAGACAAGTTATCTGTTGGCTTATTTCTGCTTAAGTTATATACAATGTAACATTTTTTTCTTATTTACAGATATACTATTGGGATGGTTTAACAACTCGTCGGAATACGACATTGTTGACTTCTTCTCCTTGTTAGAGTAAGTTACCTTTTACTATTATGGGTTTGTTTATTTATTTATATTTATATGGGGTTTGCACTGATGATAATAGTTCAGATAAAAGGAGTACTGTCATAAAACCAAGAGACTGTTGAAAATGGCATTAAAAAAACCCTTTTTATTATCTTTAATGCCACAATGCAGCATAAGAGAAGACGGATTCAAACTAAAAAAAAATCATTTTTCATTGTTTGTGGTTTTATAAATTTTCAAGCAATTTATTTTGGGTTACATTTATATTTCAAGGAAAATAGATTTAGAAAAACACCGACACTGTAAGGACTTCAGATCTACTTTATTATAGGTCATTTCTAGACTATTTCAAATACCAGGGTCGTTAAAAGAAAGTGACTTTATAAATATTTTACCTTTTTATTTCAGGTTATGTTTAGACTATTTTAAGTACCAGGGGCGGAAGAAGATTATGACCCTGAGTGTAATTGGAGACAGCAGTATGGGGAGAAAGGGGGCGTCGCTACCAAATCATAGAAAGTCTGCTGCTGTGACATCAGCCAATGGGAGCTTGCCACCAACATACCGCAGTGTCAGTCAATACGGAGACATTCCACAACAACCTATGTTCCAAAGTAAGTGCCATTATGTTACATTCATGACTGTGTTTTGTTTATATTACTTTTTTGTTATGATGAAAGTGCAATTGCAGCATACATATTTCTTACCCTCTGTTCAAAAGTAATAATGAAAGTATTAGTGTTTCAAATAATGGCTTTAATGTATCAATTTTCCAACACTTTGTTACCTCAGAATTGTCTTAATTTTTGTACCAAAATAACTCCAAATTGTACTAGTATGTTTCATTTTACTTGCATACAAATTAAAATGTGTTCTTTGTTTGGCATTGATTTAAACAAGATTTTTGCTGTAGAGTTGTCCGATTCCTAACCCAGCAATGCTACACCATGCAATTGAGTCCCAGATTTTCAGATGCTGTTCTGTTTTTCTGTTTTGTTATAAAAGACCTTTTACAATCTCTTTGCCCTTTTTCTAAATAGATGAAACACCAGCTGTAGAAAGTGCATCGTCTTGGGACAAAGTCAGATCTTTGTATAATCTCAAACTGTTAGATGGGTCTCAGACCTCAGGTACCAGTAATCTGAGTTCGAATAGAATGTGTGCAGTTTTCATAATTTTGATAGATGTGTCTTTGGAATTGTTTGGTGTGGCAACTAATACATTTTCCATAAATTTCAACAACTAATATTTTATAAATTTTGAATTCCTTCCTTAAATTTCAACAACTAATATTTTATGAATTTTGAATTCTTTGCTGTGTATTTGTCTGGTGGTATGCAAGACTCAATGTTTTGAAATAGGTTGACAAAGACATGTGTCTCATCATGATGAAGCAATTATCATCCTATGTGGATGAAGATCATGTTTGTAAAAGGTGCTTGTTCTCAAAATGAAAAATTTGAAAGTCAACATAAAATGTCGTTGAAACAATTAAGTTTTTTTTATGGTCGCTTAATATACAATTAAAAGAAGCAACTTAACCCTTACAATGCTGGGAATGAAATTTTGATGAGGAAAGATACTCAGAGTAGCAAACAGGTTAGATCACAGGCCAGCCACCAATTTACTTGGCAGCTGGCCTGGATCCAACCTGTTTGCAAAAGCATGAAGTCAGTTTCAGCACTTTAAGGGTTAAAGTATAATACATTTTCATTTGTTCTTTGTTCACAATGGATCTACCATGTGTCATAAAGATTTTAATCACGCCTTACATGTGTAGTCTAGTTTCAATTTGGACCTGCCACAAAATCTAATATGTGGAAATATATCTCTGAATGATTTTTATAAGCACCCAGGGATAGTCTATTGGGTAAGCTAATCAGAGTGTGTTGTTTTCTGTTTTCTTTTTTCCTTTTTTTTTTATTTTTCTACCAATACCCTGTCCTAGATTAATTACTGTAGATGATTCCTAAAGAAATGTTCAGGGTTCCTGTGTGACTCCATGGTTAAGGTGGCGGAGTTACAACATGTGTGTCCACTGACATTTTAGTTCTGTGGGAGTGACCTTTGGCAAGTCACTTCAGAGATGACCTCAGAAGAATTTTTTTAATTTTACAAAAGATATTAATGAACAAATGGGTGCAGGATGCATAAGTGAAGAATCACTAGTTTCTCAACTGATTCACAGAATGCAGATGGTTCAACCCAGCTTGACCAGCCCTAATGGGCAGTTGAGTATGGAGTCTGTTGAGCTTGTTACCGTAGGAGAAATTGCTCAAGATAAGCAAATTTCATAGACCATTTGGTCAAACAGTATCTTAATGCTGTTAGTTAAAATATAAAGGTATTGGTATCTCAATTTGTTATTGTAAATTGGTAAGAAAAGCATTTTTGAAAAGGGAAGAAGTTATGCTAAAGTTGTTATGAGCTTACAAGATTTGTAGAAGATATTTGTCCCTTTTCTGATAACATCTTTTTACCAATTCATTTTCTGTTTGAAATTGAATTATTTCTTTTTTATTCACTCTGTTTAGCATTTTTTAATATTTGGACTTGGTGTAATTAGATATGTTTTAGCTTGCAGGTAGTAACAGATCAATTCGGCAACATAATTATGTTTGTTATTTATTTTTTACTCTGCTTAGTTAATTTTAATGCTCAGCTTGTTATTGATTTGGAAAACTTAAATGAATCACTAAATGCATGTTGAATAAAGAATCAATCACATGTATGTGTAGTAAATCTCTTAGCTTTAGTACTGTACTGTTATGATTATTGATGGCAATGGGGTAAATCAAGCATGGTCATCTGTAATAAATCATTTCTTTAAATTTATTTTGTAAAACACATCTTGACAAAAGAATAACTTGCTCAGTAAAAGTAACTTAACCCTTTATCACAAAAGTTTCTTTACCCTTAAAAGGCTGGAATCGACTTCAAATTGGCAGCTGGCCTGTGATCTAACCTGTTTGCTGCTTTGAGCATCTTCCCTCAACAAAATTAAGCAAATATTTAAGGTTTTGGAAAGCAGACGACAGAAAAGAATATTTTTAGAAAATTACCCAGCATTCTAAGGGTTAACTTTGTCTACAGCAGCTGCCACAAAGTGAGGAGTATAATAGAGTAAGAGAATAACAACTTGATTATTTCTAATGAATGAATGGTGTTTGTAGGTGCATCAACAGCTAAGGTCATTTATTTCTATTTTAGTGACGACATCATCAGAAGCTGATGCCTTGATGAGAGCTCTCTCTGAAGCCAATATGTCCACTGAGGTTGGAATAGTGGTGCTAGATGTTCTGAGTGTTTATACAGACAAGTTTAAGGTAAATATATATGGGATACTGAAACATTCAATTTTTACTCTTCAAAAATGTACTTTTTGTATACATTACAATTAAAAAAAAATGCAAATTATTCTCTAATAACTATAAACCCAATGAATACTATCTCTTTCTAAGTTTGGCATATATGTGTTCACCATGTTGTTTCAGTTATATAGGTCACTCGGTCAATATTGACCAAGGGATTTAAAAATTGCCTTCATGTATTGAGGGTTATAGTACATTGATATCAAATAAAAATTTTACTTAATTTGGTATATGCCTTGTGTTACCTGTGAAAAGGCACTGTTGAAACTGTGAAGGTCATGGCTACTTTTTACTCCACTTCCTGGAAACCAGCCTACCAGAAATAAACTATCGGATGATATATTTTTTTTTATGTTTCATTCTGCAGGTTGACCTTGGAAATTGTGAAGGTCGTGGCCACTTGTAGCTCCACTTCCTGGAACTAGCCAATAAGAAATATTCTATTTGGTAATATATGTTTCATTCTGCAGGTTGACCTTGGTAATCGTGAAGGTGACAACACTTTGATGGTCACAGTGTTTGATTTATATCTCCACTTCCTGAAAACTAGCCAATCAGAAACTCTCCAGAAACATGTGTTTGCTGTTTGGAGAACCTTTATAAGAAAGGTAGGTTAAACTTTAGAAGCCTAGCTAGGAGGAGAATTATTAATAGGCTGTTGGCCTCCTTGGCCTAGTGTTTATAGAGCTTTGATATCTTATGGTCCATCTCTGTTTTGGTTCAAATTCTGGGGACGGCATCTTGATTTTCATGAGCGGTATTCTCCCAACAGACTTACAGAATGTGAATTGTTTTACCGTGATTGACCATTCTTTATGGGCAGTTGAGAATGGGGTCTTCCTCCATCATTTAGAGTCTGGCATTGCAACATAACTAAAAGAATGTTGATGAGATGTAAATTCCTTAATGCCATACTTGCGCTCATTTCCACTTAAATTTTGAAAGTTCTAGAATAAATGCAAATTAACTTAAAAGTACTTTAAATTCCCCTTTAAAGAAGAATTGAGACTATAACACATTCACATGATGCTCCCAAGAAATTCTTCATTTTGAATGTTCATGTTGTCAATATTGGATAAATGACAGTATTTTTATGTGTTTCATGTTATTTTTCTTACCTGGCGATCGTCACTCTTTAATTGGAGCGCTCAATGCTAGTTTAGATGCTAGTTTAGATGTTACTCGAATGTAAACAATGAAGTTGAATTGGTGGGAACCAAATTCACGAAATAGCACTTTGAAAAATAGATAATAAATTTTGCAGGCGTTATATTGTCATGATCCTTTGTTTTTTCGCTATGTTTCAACATATTCTTTCATAATTGATAACTCTTATTACCCAGTTTTGAAGTTTTTCTGAGCTCTAGTATGCTTTTAAAGATATATTTTAAAAAAAGAAAGAATTTTTCTTTGATGAAACTTTAGTTTTAGGAGTATCACTTTTTAAATACATCTAGGGAATCAAATTAATTAACCCTTACAGTGCTGGAACTGACTTCATGCTTATACAAAGAGGTTAGATCACAGGCCAGCCCCAAACTAAATTGGTGGTTTGCCTGTGATCTAAAATGTTTGCTACTCTGATTATCTTTTTCATCAAAATTAAGCAGATATTTAAGGGTTTGGAAAGCTGTCAACACAAATTATTTTTAGAAAATTATTTAGCATTCTCATGGTTAAGGGAGATGGTGTAATATGCATGGGTTAAAGTGTTCAGGATTATTCCTGAGTTTCAGGTTTTTGAGACTTTTGTCCCTATATAATGCTATAGCAAACATGCCTTTTCAGGATAATGAACTACAGATTTCAGGTTTTTGAAATTCTTCAACTTTCACCCATGAATATGTTACAAGGTACATCCTACTCTGTGTTTCTATTTCAGTTCCCGTCTGTGCTATTTAAGGGAGACGCAACATTATGCGGCAATTTGTGTTATGAGGTGGGTGACTTTTATCTTTTTCTCTCTTGATTTAAAAATTGTTTCTATCTTGTGGAACTTTCATTCAGTGTTTTCCCAAATAGAGAATTTAATATTATAGAATGTATTATAAGCATATGCAAATGCTATGTATTTTAACATTTAAGTTAACATTTGTATGGCATTTCTTTGTTCCTAGAAACTTCTTTTTATTAAAGGTTTTAGAAAGGACTAGGATTAAGTCCTACGTTCTGACCAGTCAATGAGAAAATTTACTTTCCTGAGAACTGTTTTAAAAAGTTATTTATGTCACTTAATCATTTCCTCCATTGATACACATTTGCAAAAATGTGTTACAGATGCAATAAGAAATCATTATGGGAAAAAATATATTGTCTTTTACAAATTTCCTCTCTTTCATTTAAAAAATGTGATTTTTGGAAGTAGATCAAAATAATGTTTGTAAGGATCAATTGTTTTGTCTGAAAGTACTGTCAATGTTAGCTTGTACAAAATTTAAAATAATAGATGAATTTAATGTTTACCTTGTTCTCATATTGACAGGTTTCATTGAATCTCCAGCAGGCGATTTTAGAAGCAATTGTGACAAAAGGAGAAATTGCTCAAAATGAGCAATATCTCATTTTGTCATTATGGTTTCTTTTGGGATTTCACTATGTGTTATTTCTTATCTGTTTTGTTTACTTCTTGTCAGCTTTAAATTAGAACCTATCACAAATCTAATGTAAGGATATGGGATAAAATGAAAAGCTACCTTTGCATTATTGTATTTGTATGTTATTTGATACGCTTTGCAGCTCCTCCGGTGTTGTAATTCACGATTAAGTTTCACGAGGAAAGAGTCGTGTATTCTACTGTACCATCTCATGAAAGCCAACTTTGAGTTCAATAAGAAGAAAAGTTTCACAAGAGTTCACTTACAGGTATGTACTGAGTACCTATTCATCTCACCTTTAACCAATTAACAAACAATAATAACATTTGACCAGTTTGTTGCAGACGACTCTGGAAAACATTGTGGGAAAAGGAGAAATTGTTTTTTAACAAGCAATATCTCCTTTTCCACCAATGTTTACTGTCCTATCAGAAGGTCATTTTTCAATTTCATCACAGTTTGAAATGTCATCTGCAAACTCTTTCTATTTGGAACACTCGAAAACTTGGTACTTGATAAAGGGTTTTGATAATAATCAGAACATTTTAGAGATTTGCTGCAATTTATTTTGATACTATTGTGAGAAGAGGAGATATTTAAACAATTTCCAAACAATGAACAAAATTACAATGCCTTCCAGAGATTTTTTTTAATTGAATTTGGTCAATTTCAATTATCCTCTTGGAAATCTTTCAACTTCAGACATATAAACTGGAACATAGTTATTTCCTAATGTGATTATCCTGAATTTTAAGAGTTGACAGGTGTTTGCAATGATTTGATTAAAATTGGAAGGTAATATCCTGATACAATTCAAAACATACTGCCAAAACTGATGTTGGTTTTTCTTTACATCTTTTTCAATAGGTTTACAGATCATCTGCCATACACAATTACATAAGATAATATTTTATTCTAGAACAATGAAAACACTTTATATTGGATTTCATTTTAAGTTCACTGAGTTTCTCTTGAGACCTTTAGCCTATGTTATGACCTTCAACTTAATATCAACAAGAAGAAAAGTTTGACAACGTTACTAGTTTCCTATCAATATATTAGAATTTAGAGCATTTCTACTGCTAGCCTCATTTTAGTCTTTAGTCACTGTTTGTATTATGCTTTTAGATAATAACTTTTTATTTATGCCATGAAGTTTGACACAAAAATATTTCTGTATATGTATGCATCATAAGGCAGTTTGTACTTTTTTACATCTTTTTGAGTATTATACAGGTTCTTTGATGAGACTCTAAGCAAAGTCCCAAGTAAGCATGCCTCAATAGACTTAAGAAAGGAATTTGTAATTGTAAACAACCTATTACAGTTTAACTCTAAATCGTTTCAATACTTTCATTACTGTGAATCTTGATCAGCACATTTTCTTCTATTTTAGGTGATAATATCTGTGGCTCAGTTAATTGGAAAGGTTGTGACCTTGAGTAACCACCGTTTCCAGGAGAGTTTAGCGCTCATTAATAGCTATGCTAACTGTGACAAATCCATGACAGTAAGTGGAATCATTATTATTAACACAATAGATACTTATGTTAAGGTAGAATACCCATAATCCGCCATTTTGAAATTCATTCATACATTGAAATTCCTTTGGTTGTTCGCAGTAATCATCAGTCAGTTCAAAACTATTCACATTACACTAAATAGTTCCGACCATGACCGATTTATACTGAAAATGACAAAGTAATGCAATGATAGAATTAGTTTCAAAATGGCGGATTGTGGGTATTCTACCTTAACTCTTTTACACTAATTTTGAACAAAGAAATTGACATAGATTATATCTGAATTGATTATCAAAATGACAAGAGTTAACATAAAATTGCATGATTTATAAAGAAATAAACATCCTATTGACATATATTGAAATTTGCTCATGGTGGTAAATATCAGGCTCATTACATGCCTCCACTGATGATTAATGAAAAAAGTTTGTAACAGGACATGCTATTAGAGTTTTTATTGTACCTGTATTAGATTACAGTGTAACGTCCTGTTTGCATGTATCATGCTAACCTAAGATCTTACTCTGCAATAATACTGTTAATTGAATCAAGGTGAAACATATGATATTTAAACCATTAGTGACTCGCTTACCTGTACTCTTTAACCCTTTCCAAAACAATAACCACATTTGACGACTTTGTTGCAGACGACTTAAGGAAACATTATGGGAAAAGGAGAAATTGCTCGTAACGATTTCTCCTTTTCCCACAATGTTTTTCAGAGTCGTCTAAAACAAAGTGGTTAAATGTCGTCATTGTTTGGTAATGGGTTAAACCTGATCACTGATTCTTGTTTCTGATTCGTCAATAATAACTCAATTAATCATTAACCAATTAAAGCCTTAGAATCATTAGTTTTGTATTAAGGTTGGCCATGATCATTTGAGCATGATCTCATTTTCATTGAGTTTGTTTGATGTTTTTAGAGAACACTTAGATACATGTTTGAGGATGGTGATGCGGTAAGAGCACTTAACACATCTCTGTTGTCATGAATATCTTTGTTTCTTTGTCAGATCTTTCCTTGTAAACCTTGCTCGCATTGCAGATCCTTGTATACAATATTTATCCCTAAATATGCTGGGTAATTCTCTCAATGATAGATTTTTGTGTCGTCTGCCTTCCAAAACCTTAAATATCTGCTCAATTTTGATGAGGAAAGATACTCAGAGTAGCAAACAGGTTGGCCTTGATCTAATCTGTTTGCATAAGCATGAAGTTGGTTCCAGCACTGTAAGGGTTAAAGGATAGGCTGTCATGGCCCACTATAAAGAGTGTTTGACTTGATAGTGACAGTAGTACAGTGGTAGAGCATCAGCATCAGCCTCTTGTACTGAGGGTCATAGGTTGGATCCCGTTAGGCAAGGTAAAATTAGCGAGTCTAGCCCTCATACTGGTGTGAGTACTGGTTTAGTATCCAGGAAGCAGTCATCGAGAGTGAATTCAATAAGCTTCAAGCTTCTGTTACAATCAATGTAAATGTAAGTAAATAAGTTTAAAATAAAAATGGGTATTCATTGTCATGATTGAATGTATTTAAATCTTTCCTTCATTTTAGAAACCACTATGATAATATGATAAATTGTTCCTTGACCCATATCACAGTGGTTTTTACTCAGTGTCTTAAAAATTGTTGTCGTTAATATACTTTATAATTGATGTCTGTTGTTGCTTTGAATTTGGACCTTTATGAATACCTTTATGAGGGAAATGGGATAAGCTGTGTTGTTTGATTGTCCTGTAAATAGGTTGATTCTATCTCTTATTTGCATCAACTTTGTTTACTTAAGTTGCATAATTTCTATAGATATTCTTTATATAAAATAAAAGGCATATGCTATTTTCCCTCAAACATTTCAAATTTAACTGCATGTATTTATTGATGTACCACACTTTGCATAAAAAACATAACCCATAATGATCCAAAATTATTTTGAATCTTCCAAGGATATTCAAATGTCTGAATTTCATAGGAAATGAATGGGGTCGTCTTGCTAGCTAAAGTAGTTTGAGTTGAGTAAAGAAGCAATGACACTATGAAAGCAACGTCATTTTTTGTTAATACATGTATTGTTTTTAATTGAACACAAAAAATCATTTTCTATAATTAATTTCTAATGATCAAGATGTTTGTATGATCTAAAATCCTTCCACTTCTGTTATGATGTCTTTGTATATATAAATGTAATACATATTACTATGTATTGTATCTTGTGCTTTGTGAAAACATATTAAAGTTCTGAAAGGAAATCTTTATATACCTATATCTACGCTTTTGATGTACACAATGTCATTCTATATCAGCCTGAATGGACTATAAGGTACAGCATTTCATGCAGTTAGCCATTTTTCTGCTTCTTGTTCTACTCTGACAGCTGATACACAATTTAAGCATGCTCAGGAAAGTTGGATTGGTCAATTTATAGAAAATAGAATATCTAGCCAATTTAAACATTATCCAAGGCAATTCATAGTCATCTTAACAATAAAGTTCGAAGTTCACACATTGAAATTTTCTGGATTCATCTTCAGATAATTGTTCATGCTTCCATTCATTTTTACATTGTTTAAGCATTAAGGGTTCAAAAGAATATGTTAAGTTTATTCAATGAACAGTGTAAGAACAAATGTCTTCTTTTTTTTTCAGAGTAAAAACTGTTCTAAAATTTGTTGTAATCATCTTTTATTGTCACCCAATAATGCCTTCAATCTAAAGCAATCACAAGGTTTCAAATCAAGAACCATTCAAAGTAAATGACTGTGTAAAATGAACTTTATATTTACATTTTTGCTTTTTTTCTCAATTATTCCAGTCTTTCCTTTTTAGGTTTGCATGTGGATAAGACATATATGTGACAGTGCAGTTAATGTTAACCAAATGTCTAAGGAAATACTTCAAACATCCTGTCTTAAAAGTTAGATAGTTACCATTGGTTACAGGATTGAACAGTATAGTCTCCATGGTTACATGATTATGGTTTTATTTCCAGAAAACCAAGTTTAGTCATGAGGTTAAGGACCTTACGAAGCGAATAAAAACCGTCATGATGGCAACGGCACAGATGAAGGAACACGAACGAGACCCGGAAATGTTGATTGACCTTCAGTACAGCCTGGCAAACTCGTACGCAAGTACTCCAGAACTGAGGAAAACATGGCTCGATTCAATGGCAAGAATACACACCAAAAATGGCAACCATTCAGAGGTGAGATTGAAGCATGAATGATCAAAGTGATATCGTAAACGTTTACCAGACAACACATTTTTGACTGTCCTGAATTGAAAAAGTTTGCAGACAGCATTTCAAAATGTGATGAAATAAAAAAAAAAATCTGATATGGCAGAAAAGAATTTCTCCTTTTCCCACAATGTTTACCAGAGTCATCTGCAACAAACTGGTCTAATGTCGTTATTGTTTGATTATGGGTTAAAAAATATTATCAAAAGATTATCTCATGTATATATTTTGTAGGTCAAATGATGGGGTTAGGGCTATCTGCTTCAAAGTATAATTTCCCTTTTATCATCATATATGGTGACTCATATTAAGACATTTGTGTCATAATAAAATGGAATCATTGTCCTGAAATGGAAAGTTGTGCATGATGAGCTATTCTGTTTATTGACACAATGTTCCGGGCCAAAAAAAAATGTAATATGTTTGTGGTCAAATTAGACAAGTCTAATTATCCCTATAGATGAAAAATGATTATTAGTTGTTGTTTTTCTAAACTTGTTGTGTTTTTTGTTTTCCAGGCAGCTCACTGTTACATTCACATAGCAGCATTAGTTTCGGAATACTTGAAGAAACGAGGTGAGAAAATAATCTTTAAATTATCTAATAAGAATAAATATTTAAAGGATGAAATTTTACAATAATCCTCTGATGAAACTGATTTTTATCATTGTGAAAAGGGAATTGAATATTTGAACTATTTTTTTTTCTTACTTAATAATACCAAGATTTGATTTCCTTTGATTTTTGCCAAGTGTGTGATTTATGGTTAGTATGTAAAGATCTATTCCACGGAGAGGATGTCTTAATCTTTGTAACTCTATTTTTCAAAGAAAGGTATAAATTTGTTATAACTATTCTATCTATACATAGGAATTACATATGATTATAGAAAAATAATAGATGCAGGCAGATTTGATGAATACTATGTTTTATTATATTCTTATGAGTGAAATACTGGGATTTCTCAGTGTATTAATTTTCAATTTTGTCACAGTGAATATCATCACTAGTGATGATATCAAAAAGTCATATCAGGACTAGTGATGATATCAGTTTTGACGGGACTACTTTTTTACCATTCCTTTGCATTAAAGTCATAGCTGCACTTTTGCACACAGCACTAAAATGTTTGTATTCTAAAATATATCCATACGCGTGAATGACATCATAGGTTGAAAAAATGACGTCATGGGCATTTTATCTTCGTTTTGGCGTTTGTGGAGGTATTTTGGCAAATGTACTTTATATAGTGGAATAAAATGAATAGAATAATCAACTCCATTCGATACATATAAAAAATATGTCACGTGAATGGGTTGTTGTCATGTAGAAAAAACTTGTTCTTCGAACTCGTTTTTCAACCTGATAACAACCCATTCTCGTGACATATTTTTTATATCAATCGAAAGGAGTTGATTATCCTCTATGTATTTGTTTTTATCTTAAGAATGCTTTGTTGGTTATTACACTAAGATATATCAGTCACAGTCATTGTAAAATAACTGCATACATAGAAACATAGTCCTGCATACATAGTAACAGGTTCATTGATTCATTCTGAGTTAACCAAAATAAAACAAAACGAGCTCACATGTAACCTCTCCTAAATGCATTCAAATTATATCTGCTACAAAGGCATCATAGTCCAATAAAATGGGTACAGGTAATAGATTGCTGTAGTATAACTGAACATACAACTTCCCCTGTTGCATGTGTAGGCCACTGGACAGATTGTTAACAGAGTACATGTATTTGGAAATTTAGAATTTGTCACAAGAATATCAAATCAATAATTGATTGCTAAAAATTGAAAACATTGTGTTTAAAGAAGATTTCACTCAAGAAAAGGATATTTTCATTTGATACATTTTGTTTTCAAAGTGTTTGTTAAGGCATGTAAGTGTGTTTTGGATTGGGAAAGTAATACGAAAATATGTGAGTAGAAAGACAATAAGTGTTAAGTGTTTAGTAAAGTGAAGTTCTTATTCATCAACTATTCAGGGAAAATCAAATCAAGTAAGTTTACAGTGTTGAGAGTTTGGTATTTTTGTGTTGTCGTTTTTAGATTTTTGGTTACATTTTGTTTTCTGTTCAAATCATGCTGTTGTGTCTCCATTCTGAAATCTTCGGTTATTAGAGATAAAAGAGAACAATGCCATGTGGAGAATTTTTTGACACAGATTTGTTGTTAAACTTGATATTCATTATCCATGTATTACTAGATTTCTTTATTCACAGAAATGATAGAGCCCAAAGTCAACAATTCCCATCTTTATTTAGACAATCTGTACAACAACTGATTTAAATTGTGAAACCATGCCAACAATTAAAAAAATAAAGAAGAGTTAAGTTTGTTTTAGCAGAATCTCCTTTTTTTATACAATGGTTTAATGGTTTTAAAACACTACTTTGTCAAAGCATTCCAAGGTTTTCTGAAGATCAACCATTTGAAAATATGCAGGTTGTTTGCATGATGATAGAAACGATTAGCCATAATTCATAATTCATTGCAAATAACATTGAGACTTTTTTCAACTAATTGACAGTTTCCATTAGTTCATTCTGCATGGATTCCTACCATGTTTAGTATTTCAATATGACTCTTTTTCTTTTTAAATCTTTGAAACTGTTAATGACATAGAAAATTGCACACTTTAGAATATATGTTTTTTGTACTTTGTGGAAGAGTTAGACAGTCAAGAACTAAGACTTATGCCACTGGGGTCCTGAATACAATACTCACTCTCGACACTGGAATATTTGCAAGACCATATAGAGCCCTGCCTCATACTGGTGAAATTCAAGAAAGACCGTAAAATAATTGAAATACTGTTGACATGACGTTTTATCATATAAGAAAAATCTGTCTGTCTGAATGTTTGATACTAGTTATTCCTCTGTACTACATGCTTCATAGGAGGTAAATTATGCACCTAATAGGGTCAGAGGTCAAGGTTGCACATTTAGGTTAAAGTTTTTGTTTTTTCCTGTTTGTCTAAGCTATTATCTTCAAACTAGGCATACTTTGATTTCTTGTCAAGTATACAAATAAGGATGTTTTAGTGTGTCTATAAATAACGCTTCTCATGAACTCTTGACATGCATATTGAAACGTTCAATATACATTGTATTTGATAAGTAATGCTTCCTTTAGCACAGTTGAAACAGGGCTTGGCCTATACTGTTTCTGGTGTTTTATGACAATGTGTGATACTATGATTAATGTTTGGCTCTCTGATGAACTATCGGTAAACATGTAGAAAACTGTGACATGTTAAAAAAGAGGAATGGGATATTCTTATGAGAAAATACTGTGAGAATTGCTTGATGCTTTGAATGGTATGATAAAACTGAAATACTGATGGAAAATATATTCCAACCCTACATCATTGGTTTAAGATGGTTGTTTTCTACTTTAAGCCTTATTGTGCTTAGGTATTAAATGTCTTGCATGCTTAACTGTTGTATTGAAAAAGAATTGTTTTAATTTTGGTAAACCTTTTTTCTTTGTAATCTAAATGCTTTATAGATGTCTATTGTCTTTGGCATATGAAGTAAGCTTTAATTATAGATGAACAACAGTTATTGATTATTTAGAAAAAAACAATAGACAGGACTAGAAAAAAAGAGAGAGCAATAGTCTATGTTATATACTGGCAACTTTTGTTCTAAGCATTAAAGTAGGAGAAAAGGGATAAATGTCAGTATTGTAGACATTGCATGCTTATATACAGTGTTATATCATTCTAAATAGTGATAGCAACAGTTGAAAATTACGATTGCTATAAATTTCAAAAGCTCCTTAGGCAAGATTTGCTGTTTAACATATATGTTAAAATATTTGTCACGAAAGAAGGAATACACTTTTATGAGCTATATCTGCTTTTGTCATAGTGGATAATCAATTCCTCTTTTGCAGAAACACCAAAGAGTTATAAATGAAGTTATAGATGATGAAGTTTGGAAATAGTATATTACACATGTTCTGATTGATTCATATATTTACCGAAGCTGTTATATGATTTAGTTTTATCTTCACGTTTATTACAGGAGCATTCCCACAAGGCTGTGCAGCATTTACACAAATATCGTCCAACATAGAGAAGGAGGAGTCAGGAATAAAGGATGATTCGGGGATGCAGGATGTGCAATATACGGAGGTTAGTTGAACCTTTACTCCATCATACTCCATATTCCAATATACATTACTTTGACAGGGCTGCTGCATGAGACTATAGAAACAACTGTGACAAAAAGATAAATTCCTTCATATAATTAATTGATCCTTTTTTCACAATGCTTTCCACTTGGAATCAGGAATTCTATGTATCCCAATCGGTCCGAGAAATGGCCAACCCTTCTAAACCTCACCTTGATTCAAATTAACTATCTTTGATGCCTCTGATGCAGAAAACTTTACAAATGGCTGTGTTAGAAAGATACATTTCTCCTTAATAGCAATTTATCCTTTTGTCACAATGGTTACCCAACATTATGCAGAAAGAGTTGTTTTAAATCTCCATAGTTTTATTTTTGAGTTAGGTCCAGTCACAATTTCCATTAACTGGTGAATGGATTAATTTAAATTTAAAAAAAAAAAAACTTCATTGATGGAGGGTTAAAGTATTAAAGCATTGTGTATTCATCAACTTTATTAAAAAGGATAGGTGTTTCAGGCATAGTACCTATACTGTTTACGTGTTATTTGTTTTTAGGAAACTTTGGTGAATTTTATGGAGGAAGCGGCTGAAGGCCTTATCAAAGCCGAGAGATATGAAGTATTAGGAGACGTCTACAAACTTATTATACCACTGTATGAGAGATCAAGGGAATTTGAGGTAAGTCTGAGACTTATATAGCATATACAGTGAAGCCTTGTTTATCCGGACCCCGATTATCCGGATGTCTAGCAATCGGAACAAAATGGTAAGGGAACAGAATTATTTGACCAGTTTGTTCCAGACGACCTTTGAAAACATTGTTGGTAAAGGAGAAATTACTTGTGAAGAGCAATTTCTCCTTTTTCCATGATGTTTTCTGCCATATCAGAAGATTATTTTTGAATTTCATCACGTTTTGAAATGTCGTCTGCAAACTCTTTCAATTTGGGACGGTCGACAATTTGGCGTGTGCAAAAGGTTTATAAGTATAAATGTGCTTACAGACTGTTTATGTCTTAATGTGTATAAGAACATGGTCTGATTCATAAGTCAGGATGATTCGGTCATCCGGAAATTTTGTTGGGAACGGGCGTGTTCGGATTAACGAGACATCACTGTATTGTAATCTTATGAGACGTGTTTGTTTGTTTGTTGAATCAGGCTTTTACACTTTATATTATTTGGTCATGACATTTTGATAAAAAAAGCTGATCATATTCCTGGTATTTCCTCATCGAGACTGATAAATATTTTTTTGCTGCTGTCTGGCTTTTGCTTTTTTTCTATTCTTAGAGGTTTAGACAAGCAAATGATATCAGGCAATTAACATGCAATTTATATTTATCCCGTTACATGGTGCAAAAGGTGACATGAAGAGGGGTGCCGTGAAAACTAAGTGATTCTCGGTTACTTGACATGTGATCTCCCTCATTTGCATATGGTCAAGCGACACATGAGCTGGCCCATCGCAATTTAAATCTATAAAGTGAAACGACACAGTTTGGTCCAACTAATGATTCCAGTTACAAATTATTGTTGGATGCTTACTTAACTCGAAGAAATCGTAGATGATACTTGGAACTATTTCACTCTATCATATGCAGAGAACGCTATGTGACGTCATATCTCGCTTTTGACATCACACATGACGTCACGATTTGTCTCGTGACTACTATCTCCCTACTCAATCGCGAAATATAAAGATTGTTGTCTCTGGTTTTTTTTTCATTAAAATTCGAAAGGTTTGTAAAGGGATAAACAGAATAACAGGTTAGTGCTGTTAATGGGTTACGTTTTTGGGCTCGGCTTCGGTATTTATTGGGTTGGCCTTCGGCTCACCCAATGAATTCCTACGCCTTGCCCGAAAAACTTAACCCATTAACGTCACTAACCTATTATTCTCTATCACATAAACTTTTATTAAATGGCTAAAATACATACATGCATATTGGACTAGGGGAGGCCTAAAACCTGATTGACATCACTGATGTATGTTTGTATTTGTTTCAGAAACTAGCTCAATGTTACCAGATTCTGTCAGAGGCTTACACCAAGGTGGTTGATGTGATGCAGTCAGGACGACGGTTGTTGGGAAAGTTTTTCCGGGTCGCCTTCTTTGGTCAGGTAATTCAGGGCCCAATCTATGACATACTAACACTGCTCATTCACTCCTGGTTATTCTGCATACTGATGACTTAATGGAATGACGATTACCAACAGAAATTGTTTGCATGATAAAGTTTAAATAGTATCACCAGCTGTGTTTTAATCACTACTTTAAGAACATGTACACAAAGATACGAGAATTGACTGTGACAATGGTATGAAATGTGCCCATTGAGCAATTGTCATTGTTGTCATGAAGGTTTCTTTTATTTTCTTAACTTTGTTTTGAAATACTTTTTTTTCAAAATGTCTGATTGTAATGTAAACCAGCTGAACAGATTGAAATCATAGCATTCAAAATATGATTTTTTTTTAAGTGTATAAGGTCTTTTTTTTATTTTTTCCCAATGATGGCAGTAGTCACATGTAGTCTGTTCCTTGTATAGACATTGTAGGAGATTTGTTTTACAGACATTTTTTGAGGATGAGGACCAGTTACAGTATATTTATAAAGAGCCCAAAGTGACCAGCCTCCCGGAGTTGTGTGAACGCTTAAAGACCTTGTACGAGGCAAAGTTTGGGAAAGACAATGTGAAGTTAATACAGGACTCTAAAAATGTAAGTTACACCTATATGATATTGAGAGTTCAGTGCAGTACTATAGTAAGTGCTTCATGTTTGTGAAGCACTTCATAGAGTGTTGCATTGAACCCTCGATATATGAAAGAGTACAATGTCAATGATTTTAGGAACTGGCTAATTATTTATTCAAGGTTTCCCTTGGTTTCAATAAACTACATCTTTATGTACTATGAGAGAGTACTGTATCAAATAAATTTTCAATTCAGTTAATTAAGGTTTTGAGGTCCCCTGAACCAGCTAAAATGAGAATCAAAGCATTATGTTGACAAGAAGGATTTATAATTGAATGAAAGATTGACTGATAAGTATGGGAATTGTTGTTACGAAAGAAATACTTTGCTAACTATAAAAAAGGACTTCTTGTATGCATTAAATGTTAATTTAAACACACATTATGCAGAACAGTAATAGAAGAAATTTGAGATATAAAAATGAAAAGACGTAACATTTGTCAATTCAAATGACATTTTTTTAACTTTCATTGAAACACAAATGATATCTTGAAATGATTTTGTAATCATGAATTTCAACTTTAGATATGATGAGTGAAGCAACATTTTTAAATAAGAATAGTAATAGAATAATCTATGTTTTCTTGTTTGAAGGTTGTCCCTGCAGAACTGGACAACAAGTTTGCATACATACAAGTCACTCATGTTACACCATACTTCAAAGAGAAAGATCTACAGAACAGGCTGACAGACTTTGAGCGAAACAACAACGTAAACCAATTCATGTACGAAACTCCCTTCACAAAGGCTGGTAAAGCTCATGGGGAGATTGCAGATCAATACAAGAAAAGGACAATCTTAACAAGTGAGTATGAATACTGTCAGAGGTCTAGATACAAGGCATGAATTGTTTCTTTCTTAATTGCCTTAGTTTTAACCCTTAGAATGCTGGGTAACTTTCTAAAAATAGGTTTTTGTGTTGTCTGCTTTCAAAAACCTTAGATGTCTACTTAATTTTGATGAGGAAAGATACTCAGAGTAGCAAACAGGTTAAATCCCAGGCTAGCCACCAATTTTCATTGCGGCTGGCCTAGATCTGACCTGTTTGCATAAGCATGAAGTAAGTTCCCGCACTTTAATGGGTTAATTACCTTTGTTAGCTGCAACATCATCTTTATGAGGCTTAATACAGATGTGATGTTGACTTTTTCTCAAAGTAGAATTTCTTAAGAAATTCCCCAGACAATACATTGTTACACCAATTTTTCTGTTTCTTAATTCACCATTTTCATTGATAATAATTTTCACAATCAACAGACTTAAGTTTCATCCCTGTTGGAGGGGAAAGTTCTAAATAGCAATTTATTATTCTTAACCATTAAAAGCATCCTATTCCTTTTTGATTAAGATACATGAAATGTTTCTTATTTTTACTCTTTATATTCCTTCACAGCATCCTTTTCCATCTTCATTATGTTTGGAATAAAAAGTTACTTCACTGAAATTTTACAATATTGTCCATTCATTTACAGCGTCCCACTCCTTCCCGTTTGTGAAGAAACGTATTGTAGTGGTCAATAAAACGGAGACCACTCTCAGTCCAATAGAAGTGGCCATAGATGAGATGACCGCCAAGGTACTTGACCTTCGAGAGGTCGTAGATCTGACCAATCCGGACATGAAGAAACTCCAGCTCAAGTTGCAGGGTAGTGTTAGTGCACAGGTAAGAGGGACAACCCTTTACCAAACGCAAGATGATTGACTGTCCTAAATTGAAAGAGTTTGCAGACGACATTTCAAAATGTGACGGAATTGGAAGATAATCTTCTGATAGGGCAAGCAACATTGCGGGAAAAGGAGAAATTGCTTGTCACGTGCACTTTCTCCTTTTCCCACAATGTTTTTCAGAGTCATCTGCAACAAACTGGTCAAATGTCATCTGTTATTGTTTCGTAAGAGGGTTTAGTGACCAACTTTGATGGATTGTTTCTGTTGGGGGCCTCTGTGGCCTTGTGGTTAAAGTATAGAACTTGGAATCACATGGCCTCTCTCCGCGTGGGTAAAAAATCAGGGTGATGGCATTTGGATTTTCATGAAAGATAGTCTCTGGACTGACTTACGAAATGACGATAGTTCTTTCTTGCTTTACCAACCCTTATGGGCTGTTGCATATTGGTTCTTCCTCCATTATAGCAACATAACGGAAATAATGTTAACATAATCCAAAACCCCATTTAAAGAAATAGTGCACAGATAAGAAGGTTTTGTGACCAACTTTGATGGATTGTTCAATAGGGATTCTACAAGTACTTTGCTTCAGTTAAGTTTCTATGACCTGCTTATAGGTCATGGTGGAAGACCCAGGTCCTGGAAGGCTCTACACTAAAGGCTTGTCCAAGCTAGGTTGGATCATCAATATTCGGGATGTTAGCATTGAGATTTTTTCTCACAAAATTACAAATAGACGGCTATTACAGGACTCTGCATGGCCCAGTGGTTAAGGTGCAGCACTTATGTCACAGGGTTCCTGGGTTCAAGCCTAAGCATTGGTCCAAGATTCTTTATGGGGAGTGTTCTTTGGCAACGCACTTTAGAGCCCCGCCTAAAACTGGGGTAACCTAGGAAAGCTGTAGAAAAACTGAAATACTGTTGCCATGGCATTTCACTTCATATAATCAAATAAGTTATGATGTTCCCAGGCTACCTGATTGGAATGCTTTTTTTATTTCAAAATTTGTCTTTCTATCAATATTTCTTTCAATGTGTGTGGTTTGTGTCTGTTACAGGTAAATGCCGGACCTTTAGCCTATGCAGAAGCCTTCATATCAGAGGAAAGGGTCACTAAATATCCTACAGACAGGGTGGAATCCTTGAAAAATGTATTCAGGTAGGGCAATCTGAGATTATCTGTAACTGTTTTATGATCTGCTGACTTTTAGTATCTTTAACAATAAGATTTGATAAAAATGGGTAAAAGAAGTTGTAAGCAATAGCAGGCAACGACACAACTAGCAATAGAAAATCGATTTTTTTGTTATAGTTGGTAGAAACAATTACAACAAAAGGGCAAATTGATTCTTATTGAAAATTTATGTCACAATGGTTTCTAAAGATTTCAGATAACCAAAGAGTGAGGTATTAGGATGTGCAGGTTCAAAAACATTTTTGATGGGGAGATTTTATGACTTATAGATTTTCCGTCAGCCGCAATAAAGCATTTATTCATATTTTACTATCATTTTGAATAAAGGATAATTACTATTCTCATCCATATAAATCATTGATAGGACAGGGAAATGTTTTTGACAAAAGTAAAAACTGCTCTTTCTGAATAATTTCTCATGGTTTTGAATATATTTTGATGTCCAGAAAGTACAAAATGAGTCGCAGGGTTTAAGCCCATAGTTGATTTGTTACATATTTTCTATGAGACTTTGTTGTAATAATTGAATTATAATTTCCTTGATTTTATAGAAGTGATAACTTACTGGGTTTAACGATGAATTAATTCACATTGTATTTAGTTGCAGATTTTAAAAAAGCAACATATTTGTAATTTCAGGGATTTTATAGAAGTGTGTAATGACTCGCTGGATTTAAACGCCAAATTAATCACAACAGAACAGAAGGAGTACCATGAATCTCTCAAGTCCGGTTACAATGAAATTGTCAGCCGACTCTCAAAAATGTTCGGAGAAACGGTAAATATAATTCAATCTTTTAACCCTTAGAATGCTGGGTGATTTTCTAAACATAGATTTTTGTGACATTTGCTTTCCAAAACCTTAAATGTCTGCTTAATTTTGATGAGGAAAGATACTCAGAGTAGCAAACAGGTTAGATCACAGGTCAGCCGCCAATTTACTTGGCAGTTGGCCTGGATCTAACCTGTTCCCATTCTCATGAAGTCGGTTCCAGAACTATAAGGAATTGTAGCAGAAATATCAATTTTTGAAGATGGTATGGTCATTTTGACATTTTGCCCCAGACGATTACCATGGAAATTGCCATTTTACAAAAAGATTAACTCGTCGACCTGCATTTTTTATTTTCATTTTTGAATTCACAAAAGAATTTTAAATAACATATCACAAATTTATAAAATTCTATGAAAGGATTATTTACTTATAAAACTGTAGAAAATGTCCTTAATGTATATATCATATTATCACAGTGGCACCAGAAACTATTTATTACTTTAAAGCTGCTTGGTCACAGATGTGAGGAAATTTGGGAGTCAAAGCTTTTGTGCACAAAATTGTACAATAGCAGCTGCTTTACTTTTATATGATATGCACTAAAGTTGGAGGCAAAACTAGTTCGTATTTTAGTTTAAAAGCCTGTATACATTGAACTAATATGCATTTAAATCCAAAAGTGTTGCAACGGTTTTGAGATCTAATGCATATAGACTGTATATACTTGAATATAGTAATGCTTCCTGAATTGATAATGATTTCATTAGATTCTTTTAACTGTGTTTCATTCTTCAAAAAAAAAAAATGCCTTGTTTCTATAACATTTCTTTTTGACTTTCAAATTGTCTCATATGTTAACAAGCACCTTTTATTTGTATGGAAGGAATTACTTCTTCCACAGTTTGGTCACAGTGGCTCCCCAATGTCAAAAGAAATGTTTGTTTGTTTTTTTCATAATGCCATCTGCTATTGATTTCTGATTGAGCATATTACCAAAATCTTAACCGTTAGAATACTGGGTAATTTTCTAAAAATAGGTTTTAAAAGACCTTCAATATCTACTTAATTTTGTTGAGGAAAGATACTCAGAGTAGCAAACTGATTAGATCACAGGCCAGCCGCCAATTTACTTGGTGGCTGGCCTGGATCTTTCCTGTTTGCATAAGCATAAAGTCGGCTCCAGCACCGTAAGGATTAGTGAGGGTCCATTTATTCCCTGATGTTGTAACTTGTAATTGATTCAATTTGTAAATGACAGCAACTGTGAACAATTTATTGCCAGAAGGAAATGCAATGAAAACTCCTTAAGAAATTGGTGAAAAGGAAAGATTATGTACACATTTTATCAGATTTTATCTTGTATTTTGTTACCAGTTGTTAAAGTCCTAGGTAAATAACTGTGTAGGTTTTATCCCATTGCCTATTAGAGGTGCAGTGTAGCACTTTAAATCTAGTGTTAGAAAAGTAGCTAGTCAAGCTTAAATGTTTTTTGACAGTGAACTTCAGAAGACATAGTGCTGCTATCATTTTATTGTTTTTTGTCTCATTCAGCATTTGTCTTGTTAAGATGTAATTAGATGTAATTAGATATTAAGATGACAACATCTGAACACATGATGAAAGGAGATTTCAGTTATAAGGTTTTAAAAAAAATGATGTTTGTTTCGGGTTACCCTACGGACCCTCTTTTTTTACCATTGACCAAAACATTTTTACAGTACCAACTACAATATCCCTCTACTTACAAAACAGTTATCTTATTTCTTTATGTATTTAGATTGCAGTGAAAGCAGTCACCTTTTAACCTGAAATGATATTGTAGCTCTGAAAAAAATTATCACAAAATGAGCAATGCAGATGTGCATCGTGTCTTCATATCCTTTCAAAAAAACTAAAAAAAAAAAGCCTACCTACTTACCCATTCTTTTTGTCAATATGTAACCAGAAACAAATGTTGGTTTGTTTTAGGCCTAAGCTTTAACCCTTTCCCAAAAGCCAATTTTTTACCATCCCAAATTGAAAGAGTCAGCAGACGACATTTCAAAATGTGATGAATTTGGAAAATAATCTTCTGATAGAGCAGAAATCATGGTGGAAAAAAGAAAAATTGCTCTTAACGAGCAATTCCTCCTTTTCCCACAGTGTTTTTCAGAGTTGTCTGCAACAAAGTGGTTAAATGTCGTTATTGTTTGGTAAAGGGTTAACTCATTGATATTGCTTGAAGTCTTCTGCTCCAGGTTCATCAAAGTGAGGTAGAAATATAGTGAAATATTTGTTAGTAATCACATATAATGTTAAACCTTCCCCTTAATCACTAACTATATATACATGTTTATTATTGATTATTTTAGATTTAAGAAGCCACAGATTTGAAAGGCAGATAATAATTTCCTTTATTAAACCTTTACCAAACGCCAAATTTTCAACTGTCCCAAATTGAAAGAGTTGGCAGACGACATTTCAAGTTTTGATGAAATTGGAAGATAATCTCCTGATAGGGTAGAAAACATTGTGGGAAAGGGTGAAATTGCTCGTCACAAGCAATTTTCCCTTTCACACAATGTGTTCCAGAGTCGTCTGCAACATTGTAAAATGTTGTTATTGTTTTGTAATGGGTTAAGGTGGTTTCTTTCAAACACCATAGATATAAATTTTACTTTTCAAAAACAATCGTTTCAATGGCATTTCATTTTGATTTGTAAATTTTTTCATATGTGAACAAGCAGCTTTTAAGACCATGGTCATCTACTGCAATGATTTATCAAGTTTTTTTGTCCTAGCAAAAGGGGTAGAGTGAAAAATATGCTTTAACATCAGTTTGATTTCTGGAGAAAATAGGCTTGTAAAATGCTTGTTTTGCTAATGTGATGCTTGCATTAGCTGTTTGGTCATTCATGAGCTTCAATTTTGATATAGAAAATACATGTGCTTTCAGAGCATTCATGAATGCCACATTTTACTTATAATAGAGTAAGATGAGTATCCTTCCAGGGCATTTGTATGTTAATCAATATGTAACCAAAAATCGCTCTCAAGATTTCAAATTAACATACAAATTATAATAAATTCATTAATGTTTAATTGACAGTATTTTTTTACCATCATCTGCTTTAATAATGCCTAGTTTTGAAATTTGTCAAATATCAGCTAAAAGCCCATCCATGTATCTTGTAATAAAAAAGAAATGAACTAAAAGATAACAGCAAATTTATAAATCCACAGGTACAAGTAATAAAATAAGCTCAATTATAGTGCTTTATAATGTATGATATTATCTGTCTTTAATTAAGTTCTAGTTTTTCTTACATTGCTTGTCATAAATATGCATAATATTTGGATTTCAGATTAGTGATCATGTATTCTTAACGCATCTATTTTTTGTTGTTTTTTAAGCAGAATTCACAGTTCTAGTTTGGTTAGTAGTAGCACATATTCTTTTGAAATCTTTGGTCACTAAACGCTCCTCTCTAATGTATCTGTGTGGTATTAATATATACATATATATAGAATTTGTATAACCCTTTCTCTCACATATTTAATTGTTTTTAAATGAATGTGACAAAAGTAGAAATTGCTCATCTGGAGCTTTCGAAAGTTATTTTTTAATCTTCTATTAATGAAAATGTTTCGTCTGATTGCAATCACTTGTCCCCCTATCTGTATAGAGTCATTGCAATATGATTAATTTGTTAATTGTCATTGAATATTCATGTGCTTTAGAGAAAACAATAAGCCCCTCTTTTCAAAGACCTAATAAAGGTCTTTGCATTCCTTGATTGCTTTTTGCAATACGGTTAATTTGTTTATTGCCGTTGAACATTTATACACATGAGGGAAAACAATTTGCCCCTCTCCTTAAAGATTCATCGCAATATGATTAATTTTTATGCATCCATTGACCATTTGTGCTCATAAGAGAAAGCAGTGTAGAATATTTAGCATGACTGATAAGAAAAAAATATATTGGTAGTATAGAAAGTTGGGCACCACTAAAATACATTTTAGATAATGATGAACACTGAATAAAACTACAATCGAACATCTGAAAGTGCTTTTACCAAAAAAGGTGTGCTTTCTGACTAAGAGAAAAACTTCTCAAGTAAACAGAGGTTTTTCTTTTCTTCATCCGCTCTACACAGTCAAGCCAGTCTCCCTGATGAACTTGTTGGTCTTCCTTTGGTGCTCTATGTCTTCATGTAGGTGATATGGAGCTTTATTTGTCATGGCCGAGTAAAGCTTGCAATATGGGAGGGAGCCTTGTATTGCTTACATACGGAGAAGGGATCTGTTGTCAACTGTTGAAGAGTGTATGACCTCTTATTAACTTAATAAATCATGAAAAAGTGTAATTTGGGTTTTAAACCTAAACATTATGCTTGGCACATTTGTGAAGGAATTTGTGTTTGTTCCTTAACACATTACCACCTAATGCAACATTTTTAAGATAAATTTTTAAAAAAGCATTGTGACAAATGGGGAGAACGTTTTAAAACAGATTATCAGAATGAAAAAAGTGTCCATGAAGAAAAACTTAACTTATTTATAAACATGGATATAATTTGTGTTCTGGAGTTTTTTATGATTAGCAAATTACTATTTTGTCACAATGGTTGCATATGTCCCCTAACAACTTTTAAAGTATCCTGTAGCCCTTGCCCCTGATCACATGGTTTTCTTAACCCATTACATCACTTTCTTTATTGTTTGACTTATTTAGAGTGAAAACAGAAT
The DNA here is from genome assembly GCA_947846245.1 of Cerastoderma edule. Lineage (NCBI taxonomy): Eukaryota > Metazoa > Mollusca > Bivalvia > Cardiida > Cardiidae > Cerastoderma > Cerastoderma edule. The sequence continues at coordinate 8,494,181 of OX401419.1, read as the reverse complement.
AAAACAGTGGTCACAAATAATGAAATATAAACTTTTTTGTTCCAACATTGGTAAAAATCCATTTATAGAATTGTTTTTTATTATCTCATATTGTTTCTCAAATTTTCGTTTAAGCTGCAGTGAAAGATTGACATCTCAATTCATGGTGAAATATGTAAATGTTTATGTTTGTTGCAAATATTGCCTGCTGGTGCTTTGCATTTTTTAGAGTTGGTTAAAAATTGAAATTTCTCATTTAACTTTATGCAAATGTCTCATTCATCTCTTCATCTAACCATGTGGATATCTATGTTGGGTAGTTATCATGTTGCTAATGGCTTTTGGTTATCTTTTAACCTGGGGCAAGACTCTGAAAAAAGATCAGTGACATGTGGCCTTGACAGTTTCTCATTATGTTTGGCTTTGGAGAAGGTGGTGAATTTTTTTACATACAAACTTATTAACCCTTTTACTGCTGGAACTGACTTCATGCTTATTCAAACAGGTTGGATCCAGGCCAGCCGCCAATTCAGCTGCCAAGTAAATTGGCGGTTGGCCTATGATCAAACCTGTTTGCTATTCTGAGTATCTTTCCTCATCAAAATAAAGCAGATATTTAAGGTTTTGGAAAGCAGGGGACACAAGAATCTATTATTAGAAAGTTACCCAGCATTCTAAGGGTTAATATGCAAATGCTATTAGATTCCCACAAACTGTAACCTTGGTGATATAGTTATATTGATGGTTCAATGCATAACTATAGTAAGTCCTTCACAAATATGGAGCATTTACTATAGTTATATTGATGGTTCAATGCATAACTATAGTAAGTCCTTCACAAATATGAAGCATTTACTATAGTTATATGGATGGTTCAATGCATAACTATAGTAAGTCCTTCACAAATATGAAGCATTTACTATAGTTATATGGATGGTTCAATGCATAACTATAGTAAGTCCTTCACAAATATGAAGCATTTAGTATAGTTATATTGATGGTTCAATGCATAACTATAGTAAGTCCTTCACAAATATGGAGCATTTACTATAGTTATATTGATGGTTCAATGCATAACTATAGTAAGTCCTTCACAAATATGAAGCATTTAGTATAGTTATATTGATGGTTCAATGCATAACTATAGTAAGTCCTTCACAAATATGGAGCATTTACTATAGTTATATTGATGGTTCAATGCATAACTATAGTAAGTCCTTCACAAATATAAAGCATTTACTATAGTTATATTGATGGTTCAATGCATAACTATAGTAAATCCTTCACAAATATGGAGCATTTACTATAGTTATATTGATGGTTCAGTGCATAACTATAGTAAGTCCTTCACAAATATGAAGCATTTAGTATAGTTATATTGATGGTTCAATGCATAACTATAGTAAGTCCTTCACAAATATGAAGCATTTAGTATAGTTATATGGATGGTTCAATGCATAACTATAGTAATTCCTTCACAAATATGGAGCATTTACTATAGTTATATTGATGGTTCAATGCATAACTATAGTAAGTCCTTCACAAATATGGAGCATTTACTATAGTTATATTGATGGTTCAATGCATAACTATAGTAAGTCCTTCACAAATATGAAGCATTTACTATAGTTATATGGATGGTTCAATGCATAACTATAGTAAGTCCTTCACAAATATGAAGCATTTAGTATAGTTATATTGATGGTTCAATGCATAACTATAGTAAGTCCTTCACAAATATGAAGCATTTACTATAGTTATATGGATGGTTCAATGCATAACTATAGTAAGTCCTTCACTAATATGAAGCATTTAGTATAGTTATATTGATGGTTCAATGCATAACTATAGTAAGTCCTTCACAAATATGAAGCATTTACTATAGTTTGAATTGAACCCTTGAGCTGTGAAAATTGATACATAACAAAACAAGTCTTTTATGAGAAGACCTTTCTCGGAAAGAATTGTTTATGAACAATTAAAATTTTACTAATAACACAAAGTGTACATTATAAGATTTATAGCATTTTTGACAAGGCACCATTGGTAGTCTAATAGAGACTAAGTGAAAGACATCTTAGGATGCATCAATCAGTGAACTGTAACAGTTTTAGGTATATAATTTAAGATTTGTTGAAATTGTGTAAGAGCCCAATAAAAATAATGTTGATTGAAGTAGAAAGTTATGAAAGTTAAGAAAATTCAGTGAGTTTGAGCCCAACCAACATCTTTGGATTCGTGGGAGTGTCCTTTGGCAAGTCACTTCAGAGCCGTAGCCTAGTACTGGTGGAACCAGGAAAGCTGTAACATAAATGATAAATTGTTGATACAGCGATAAACACCATAGAAATGAAAATACAAATTTTCATAGAGAAATATTGCAACAACTTCTTTGTGAAAATTTGTAACCTACAACCATGACTCTTTTTTTGTGAATGCATGCTTGAGTGGTTTGTGAACTTTGGGGATTACCCTGCAACACTCTGTAATGGAAACCTTTGACAAAAGATTCAATGTCCTATATACTTCTTTTTATGAAATGCAGATTGATTTGCATAACTATATTACATAAACAAAATGTTTACCAAACTATCCTTTGATTGTACCTATCTGCCTTAGAGAACTAGCCTGCACCAAATATTATTTATGTGTTGATTGTTAAATACTTAATTTCTCTTAATTTATTTCCAGATACTTACCAAAGATGGGGATGTAGCCCAGCGCAATTCTATGTCGGTCTTCAATCTGATCACAAATTCGGGATCCAGCAATGCCTGAAGGAGATGGTTCCAAGCTTGGGCTTAGTGACACAAACATTATTCTATTCAACCAATATGGGATCCTATGATACATATAATGGATGGATCCCATCATAAAAAAACATTTATTACATCGTTTTCAATCTTGAGTTTCATCGGTACCAAGGAGACTGGTTCCCAGCGTGGAGCGTCATGGACCCCAGCAACTAGTAAGGGAGCCAATAGACTGGTTCCTTCATCCCTGATGAATCAGGATCTTGTCATGACTCAGTGAAGCAATCCAGAGAGCCAGCAATGACCATGGTTTCCTGTAGACAAATTATGTATATGTAACAGTGTAAACAAGTTGGGGAACCAGCAACACCAAAATTATTGGCTCCAAGCTTAGAATTCACTTACCTGGTAATTAACCCTTAAAATGCTGGGTAATTTTCAAAAAATAGATTTTTGTGTCGTCTGCTTTCCAAAAACTTAAATACCAGCTTAATTTTGTTGAGGAAAGTTACTCAGAGTATCAAACAGGTAAGATCACAGGATAGCTGCCAAAATACTTGGCGGCTGGCTTGGATCTTACCTGTTTGTATTTATAAGCATGTCGGTTCCAGCACTATAAGGGTTAAGATCTCTGCTTTTGAAAGTGTCCCAAAATAGCTCAGTCAATAATCCTTTCAATGTATGACTTTAGTAAATGCTTCACAGTTATAATGGACTTTCTAGTGGTCTTGTATTGGATACTTTATATGGGATATCAAAGCAGAGATGGCAATTGTGAAGCATGGAAAGCAATGTTTTATTTCATTGCATTACATGGATTGTATGGTTCCAAAAGTTGGAATTGCTGTAATAAGCAATTTCTTAGTTTGGCACAATTGTTCATTAAGATTTCTGTTACTGGTTTGTTGAAATGTGTATACATATGAACATGGATATGATTGAAAATGTGATAGTGTGGAAATAAAAGATTTGGTTAAGCTTGATTTCAACTGATGCATGTTGAAATAACTTCGGATATGTATTTATTTTATTTTGCTGTTGGACAAACAGCAGCTTTATAAAAATCTCTCCATACCTAAAAAGATAGTTTTTGTTCATAATTTTGAAAAGTGAACAATAAAAAAAAAAATATTTTCGATTTACCTAATAATATTAGAATGATCTGAGATCCAATGCAACATTGTATCCTTGTATTAACCTCTAAATTATTGTGCCACTAGGGCTTGCTTCACTGGAACTATATTATATACATTTTGATCCAATTACTGAACAATAACGACATTTGACCAGTTTGTTGCTGACAATTCTGGAAAACATTGTGGGAAAAGGAGAAATTGCTTTCAACGAGCAATTACTCCTTTTCCCACAATGTTTTCTGCTCTATTAGAAGATGAATTTTCAATTTCATCACATTTTAAAATGTCTTTTGCAAATTCTTTCAATTTGGGAAAGTTGAAAATTTAATGTTTGGTAAAGGATAATGGGCCCTTAGAGCAAACAGCTGTCTTTATACCAAATGAGCATTTACTCGTTACAAACATTTTCTAAATGAAATTTATTAATAATTCATATGTATATAGATAAAGATCTTGTTTTTTCCTGTTATTTTAAGTATTGAAAACAATTTTCCATCAAATCATTCATTCATCAAATATTCTCTCTTTTTTTCTCCTTTTTACAATGGTTTCTCAAGTCTTAGGCTACGTGTGAATCATAGCATGGTTTTATGGAGTAAAGTGTTAACATTTAAATTCTCAATGTGGCACAATCAGGAATAAACCATATTTTTCTTTGGTCACAATACTCGCTGTGGTATCTGAATGTATTTCTGATAGCACTTGTGATTTTTCTTAGTTATTGTACAGTAAAACTGTAACAAATGCACTGCTTGAGGACAAATGTACAAATAGATAGTAAAACCACATTAGATGAATGTTTCGAGATGCTTGCTTCTTCAAATCAAACCATTATCCTGTGATACAGATAATCCTTGCCTTCCATTTGCCTTCTATATGTTCCATTTGAGTACCTTTTTTTTTTTCATTTTACTGATTAATATGCAGAAAGATATATTATGTGTTTTAACCCATTACCAAACAATAACGACATTTGGCCAGTTTGTTGCAGAAAACACTAGAAAGCATTGTGGGAGAATGGGAAATTTCTCCTTTTTCCCACAACGTTTTCTGCTCTATCAGAAGATCATTGTTCAATTTCATCACTTAATGAAATGTCGTCTGCAAACTCTTTCAATTTGGGACAGTCAAGAATTTGGCATTTGGTAAAAGGTTAAATGATCTTTAGCAGAACTATTCACGGCGCCATTCTTGTACAAGATGGATTCCATTATTATGTTGTATTTAATTATTATGTTTTTATACAAAACTATGTTTAGCTTTCACAATGGTTATTTGTTTTGTTTGTTTAAATTGTAAATATTGATGCCAAATAGAATAAATGTTTTTACAATAATTTTACAAACTTGCCTATCATATATGCTATATATACTTGCTTACAACTGTTATTTTACTCAGTTTATGTTGAAACATTTACACACAAAAAAAGAAATCGCTCAAACGCAATTTCTACCTTTCTCTTTTATTTCTAGGTGCATCATTCATTGAATCATTTAGAACAGTAATCATTCAGTGATCATATCTCCACAATTAACTTTAAGAAATTATAAATAAAAAATAAAATCTCTTGTACATTTCTCTTTTTAACTCTTTCCCTTGCAGCATTCTTGTTTGAGCACATCTGTAAAAGATGTTTCAAAAACAAATATGAAGAAAGGTGAAAATGTTTATCATTAGCAATTTTTTTCCAAAATATATTCTACCAAATCTCATAAAGTGTGTCCTTGACAAAAAAGAAGGATTTACTATTAGTTTTGCATTGGAGCCTGCATATAGTAATAAATCACCACCAAACATTTGTGAGTTAGTTATGATTATTGCTGTCTCTTCTTAAAACAATGTTATACATGCCATGTTTGTTAGAATGTAAACCCTTAGAATGCTGGGATATTTTCTAAAAATAGATTTTGGGTCTTCTGCTTTCCAAAACCTAAAATATCTGCTCCATTTTGATGAGGAAATATACACAAGACTAGCAAACATGTAAGATCACTTGCCAGCAGCCAATTTACTTGGGGGCTGGCCTGGATCTAACCTGTTTTCATAAGTATTAAGCAGCCCTAGCACTATAAGGGTTAATAAAGGGAATCTGAGAATAACCCCTTGAACTGTAGCTTTTGTTTCCGTTTGAGGGAACATTTAGTTCGTTTGTACTCATACATGGTCAATTATTAGGTGTATTTGATTAAACAATTTATTAAGAAAAACTATTAAAGAAGAAAAATATATCTAAACCTGAAATGCATTGTTGTTTTATCCTAATGACCCCTTCGATACTCTTGTTGTGATGTGTCTTTGTGGCGGGGCCTGAATGACCTAGTGGCTATTAAAGTACAGAACTTGAAACGGAAGGCCGATCGTTTAATCTAGGTTGACCAACCCTAATATTGGCATTCATATGTTGGATTTTCCTTGGTCATGAGCCCGGCAGTAACCCGTGTAAAATGCTGGAATCAATTTAATGCTTATGCAAGCAGATTAGCTCACAGACAAGCCGCCGACTGAGTTCTTGTGTGGTCTGCTTTCCAAATACTTTAAATATGTGATTAATTTTGACGAGGAACTCAGATTAGCAAGCAGGTTATATCACAGATCAGCTGCCAATTTACTTGGCGACTGGGCTTGATCTAACCTGTTTACATAAGCATGAAGTCGGTTCTAGTACTATAAGAGTTGTCCATATGACCCGTATAGGATTTAAGCGGCGTTGATTTGACCCATGCCCATCCAACCATAACAACACCATATGAGGATATTGACAAATGAGGATCGCTCTTTCGTCGGAAAAAAGTCGAAGAATTAATGCATAGAAGAGGATGATAATGTTTGCTTAAACTAATTCATTTTACATCAATTGTGAAAGTGTTTTACAACCGAGATAAATCACTTTCGATTCTACTTCCTAGAAAACATAACCAGTACTCGCGCAAAATGTGGATTAATGAAAGGTCGCATGGCAGATGCCGCTTCTCACGGGATTCGAACCAACTACCGTCGTGTGCCGAGGCCGACGTTCTACACCTACATATAGACTACCGTCCTCCGAATGGAAATGGCAAAATGTGATTGAACCGTTAACATTTTTAACGAATCAAAACCTACCAATGCTCTTGATGTTAATAAGCAAAAGTATATCAACTTATCGATGAATAAACGCAAACCAAAATTCGGTGTCAAACTCTCACCTGGGAGTCTAAGTGCATGTTCCCCTTGAAATAAAAATACTTAGATGGTCTCTGGTGCGATAAAGTGTGAACTATTGAATTAAATTTATGTAAATTTTATACAATTTTTTAATACAGTTTACCTGCATTTTTATCTCAAGTGTCATCGTTATTAGAGCAGAGCCAAACCGTGCCTTCCTTTTTTCTTCAGGTACGACTATAACAACAATATTCTCCCGACTGACTTACAGAATGCCGATGGATCTTTTACTGCGCTTGACCAAGCTTTATGGGCAGTTAAGTATAAGGTATTCCTCCATTAGTAGGAGTCGGTTATCGCAATGTACCTGCACTTTCATCAGTATTGGAACATAGTCAAAACGTGCCTTCCTTTTTTCTTTAGGTACGACTATAACAACAATATTCTCCCGACTGACTTACAGAATACCGATGGTTATACTCGGTTTGACCAGGCTTTATGGGCAGTTAAGTATAAGGTATTCCTCCAATGTTAATTGCGATAACCGACTCATAATGATGGAGGAAGACTCCCATGCCATCTTAAACTATGTTGTAGGTATGCAATAATCCTCACTTCTTAAACTATGTTTGAAGCATATGGAACATCCCTATCTTTATTATGTTTCAGGTAACTGCCTCTAGACTATATATCTTAAACTAAGTTGTGGGTATGCAATAATCCTCACTTCTTAAACTATGTTTGAAGCATATGGAACATCCCTATCTTTATTATGTTTCAGGCAACTGCCTCTAGACTATATATCTTAAACTAAGTTGTGGGTATACAAAAAAATCTCCATTTCTTGAAATCTATTTTAGGTGTACAAAATCCCAAAATCATAAACTTTATGTGATGGTCTTGTTTTGAGAGTCCGGTGTCAATAAGATGTCAATAGGACAATATTGTGCAATGTCTCTCGTTTTAAGGATGTGTCTTCTATTGGGCAAGAATGTGTAATGTCTTGAGCATATGAAGCACGTAGAAATCACTTTCCTCGTTTGAATGTAAAATGAGCCATATCCTCCATTGATGGTCCCTAAATTGATGGTACTTGTGTATTGGCCATATCCTCCATTGATGGTCCCTAAATTGATGGTACTTGTGTATTGGCCATGTCTTCCATTGATGGTCACTCAATTGATGGTACTTGTGTATTTGCCATGTCTTCCATTGATGGTTACTCAATTGATGGTACTTGTGTATTTGCCATGTCTTCCATTGATGGTCCCTCAATTGATGGTACTTGTGTATTTGCCATGTCTTCCATTGATGGTCCCTCAATTGATGGTACTTGTGTATTTGCCATGTCTTCCATTGATGGTCCCTCAATTGATGGTACTTGTGTATTTGCCATGTCTTCCATTGATGTTCCCTCAATTGATGGTACTTGTGTATTGGCCATGTCTTCCATTGATGGTCCCTCAATTGATGGTACTTGTGTATTGGCCATGTCTTCCATTGATGTTCCCTCAATTGATGGTACTTGTGTATTGGCCATGTCATTCCATTGATGGTCCCTCAATTGATGGTACTTGTGTATTTGCCATGTCTTCCATTGATGGTCCCTCAATTGATGGTACTTGTGTATTTGCCATGTCTTCCATTGATGGTCCCTCAATTGATGGTACTTGTGTATTTGCCATGTCTTCCATTGATGTTCCCTCAATTGATGGTACTTGTGTATTGGCCATGTCTTCCATTGATGGTCCCTCGATTGATGGTACTTGTGTATTGGCCATGTCTTCCATTGATGTTCCCTCAATTGATGGTACTTGTGTATTGGCCATGTCATTCCATTGATGGTCCCTCAATTGATGGTACTTGTGCATTGGCCATGTCATTCCATTGATGGTCCCTCAATTGATGTTACTTGTGTATTGGCCATGTCTTCCGTTGACGGTCCCTCAATTGATGTGTATGTGCGTGTGCATGCATACGTGAGCGGAGACTTATGTTGGGGATTGCTGAAAACTTGAACTCATAGTCAAATTATTATAGGGTTATATTTTAGAACATTGTTTGGTTTCCAATGTAGATTGACTAACAAACAATGTCAAGTCTTCACAAACTCCATCAAGTACTTACACGTTCCTACTCACAAATTGTGTGTAAGCAGAATCCATTAAACATTGTTAAAGCATTAGGCTAAGGTTAACAACCGCTGCAGTGTGATTGGTATATCAATGAAACGGCATTAAACTTATTTGTTTAAAACAAGTTGGAAGTTTTTAATTTAATCCTTTTGAGAGAACCCATGTTTCAAAGAAGAGTTTGTGCTGGAACCGACTTCATGCTTTTGCCATCAGGTTAGACCCAGGCCAGCAACCAAATAAATTGGCGACTGGCCTGTGATCTAACCTGTTTGCTACTCTGAGTATCGAGTATCTTTCCTCGCCAAAGTTAAGCACATATTTAAGGCTTTGGAAAGCATGTGACACAAAACTCTATTTTTAGAAAATTACTCTGCATTCATAGCGCTCATTTTACATTCACAAAGCATGAGTACATATGTATACATATGTATACCTCTACGCATGGGTCCATGTTACGAATAAGTAAATTTTGATAAGTAAATTTTGATTTCGATGCGAGACAGTCTTCCGACTGAATTACGGCATGTTACCGATTTCCTCCCCACCACCCCACAATTTTTCATGGAAACAATACAGTTTTTGTATTGTTGCTTCATACATATGTACAGAATTTAATGAACTACGTATAATATATTACATAGTACTGACCCCAAGATAAATAAAATCGACCCCTATGGTTTGATATGAAATTAAAAGTAGCTACTGAAAGCATAATTAATTCAGGAAGCATCAATCTATCTAAGTATGTACAGTTTATATCCGGTAGATCGTAAATGCGTTTCCATTGTCTAGGATACAAAAATGAAAATACATGTTTATTCATTGTATACACATTTTAAAGAATTACAATCGATTTCGTTGTACTTCCAGTGGCTATTCTTCAGCCTGATTCATACATGTATAACTGCACAGCTCTTGTGTAGATTCAAAGAAATAAACTTTAAAACGTTCACATTTCCTCACATTGAACAAGAACCTTCAAGATTCGTGTCCTCTGCAGTAAAGGTATGTGTATGAATCCTTTACGCGTGACGATTTGCATTAGTACACCTGTATCTAAACATGCATGAAACCATTCGTGACTAAAGAAGTAATTGCTCGGCATGAGCAATTTATTCGTTTGTCACGAATGGTTTCTAGATATTATCACAACGAAAATGCCACTTTCTATCATTTTCAATTGTCGTCTGCAATCTGCAATCGCTCTCAAATTTGGGACATTAAACCCATTACCAAACAATAACGACATTTAACCACTTTTTTGCAGACGACTCTGGAAAATATTGTGGGAAAAGTAGTAATTGCTCTTATCGAGCAATTTCTCCTTTTCCCACAATGTTTTCTGCCCTAGCATTTACATTACATTTTCAAATGTCGTCTACAAAGTCTTTCAATTTGGGATAGTCGAAAATTTTGCGTTTGGTAAAGAGTTAAACATATACATATATTCCATACAAGGTAGTGGGATTAAACCCGGACGGAGACTGACTCATTCGAGTGAGTCGGACAGGTTTAGCAAGACGACGTGTTAATTCGGATAAATACTGTCAAATACTTACATATCCAGGGACGAGTCAGGTAAGACGTTGATTTATATACCCAAAAATATTTGTTTTTCTTCTTTTTTCTTTTTTTCAAATACGACTTATCTTTTATATCTATTATGTTTAATTTATTATATTTTAATCTTACTATTTCATTCTAAATTTTTGGCTTGATGATATACATGTTGTTGGAAATTTATCTCTGATAAAAAAAATGAATACCCCAAAAGATTTTTTTTTTTCATTTTTGAATACGATTCATCTTTTATATTTAGTATGTTTAACTTATTATATCTTAATCTTATTACTGTATTTTATATTAAAGTTTGGCTTCTTTGGCTTGATAATTTACCTATCGTTGGGAATTTATCTCTGATCGAAAAAATACATACACAAAAAAGATTTTTTTTCTTTTCATTTTTAAATACGATTTATCTTTTATATATATAATGTTTAATTTATTCTATTTTTATCTAACCATTTTTGTACTTAGTGTTTTGGATTCTTTGGCTTGATTATTTACATATCGTTGGACATTGATCTCAGATCAAAAACGATATTGCAAGGTTAATACATTCATTTAGATTATAATTGTTGCGATTCTGCATCCGTTTCCCGTATTACTCAACCGTTCAGGTATATTTCTTGATTCCCCCAAAAAAATCTGAATAAAAAAAACAAAAACAAAAAAACGTCAAATAAACAATTTATGATAACGCGTGACCGTGTAATGAGAGACAATTTTTCTGAAGGCATTGAGCCGCATCAACCATGTTAATGTAGATGCAATTGGAAGTTGAATTTTGGAAGTCTTTTGGTAGAGTACGAAATAGTCTTGCGATTTGTTCAACTGCTATCATTGAAATATCATCCTTTTTTCGGAAACAAGGTTACAAAGGTTTGCTAGAAATGACACACAATGTCCGTATTATCTTGTATTTTTTCGTTTTATTCAACAAGTGTTCCATGCCTTATTCTTGGACATCCTGTGATCTTTGATAGATAACACACAGCTCCGTTATTCATATACAAAGGATCCACATTGTATCCATGGCATTGTTTCCTTGGGCCATTACATATCGTTACCAGATTATAATGGTGACATCCCCTTTCCTTAGTTGAATATATGAGATAACCTTTTATAAAAATGACATATTCCCCTAAAAAAGATTAATGTCGTCTAATGATAATTCTACTTTAAAATATCTCTGTATTTTCGAAAAATAATCAAGATGAATTATGACACCTTTGTATTTACAATGTATAAGGGAGAGTCCAAGCTATGATTACAGATTATTGTCACATTTTGATCTGTTGATTCTGTAGAATACCCATAATCCGTCATTTTGAAACTCATTCTTTCGTCGGATTATTTCGGCCGTCGACGGTATACATCGGCCTGGGCCGGAACTATTCGCTTAATACCCAATAGTTCCGGCCATGACCGATGTATACCGAGCACGACCGAAGTAACCCGACGAAAGAATGAGTTTCAAAATGGCACAGTATGGGTATTGTACGTTAAATAGATACAAATTATTCCCCATATTAACAGAACTATAACTCGAGAATGGGACCGCACGAAGCTGATATCCCGCCCAGTAAGCCCAGACGCTGGACCCGGGCCGATGTATGCTGTGTACAGTTGCTAGCCGTAGTTATATTTGCCGTGGGACTCACAGGTGGTATACTTATTGGTATCTACGCTCTCAATGACGGCATCGATAACGACACGAAATGTTTGACCGTCTCGGAATGCCAGAACAGCCAAGGTCAAGGTCAACAAGGCGGGGTTAACACACCGTCTCGTAGAAACACCGTACCGCCCTCTAGCAACACAACACCGCCCCAATCAACACAGCGGGGTGAATGTTCACGTCGAAATCCCGTTTCCGGTAAACCATACGAGGATACCGTCTATGCGCCGTTGACGGCAGCGGAAATGACGAAATCTGCTAAATACCTTCTACAACAAAACATCATATCTACCCTCACACCACCTGAAAATCTCACCGAAAACTTCATCCTCTTCCAAAGCATACTTCCGCCTGTCAAAAGGGTGGCTCTTCAGTACTATGACAACGGAGGTCAGAAACCTAGACGATATGCCAAGGTTACAGTCCAACGCGGGAAAATTCATGCCCCGGATGTGATGGAGTACAAGGTTGGGCCGCTTGATTCAACAACAATGAAACACCTTGCTATTTCCGGTCCAGGCGACATTCCTTTTAACGCACGACCGTACGACTTTATCGAGCTTGCGATTATGGAAGATATTCTCGCGGCTGATTTAGAAAAGTTAGCTCCACTGATAGCTGAAAGTTTTGATGGCGCCATCTACCCTGACGACATGTTCGTTAACTTCTACAATGGTCCGCCGAGTACAACTGGAAACACACGAAATACCAGGTAAGCACAAGGGGATCTCGCTCGGAATCTGGTATCCTGATTCTATAGTATGAAGAGACCAAGGTACTGTTTTACTAAACATTTTATACTAAAAATTTGCTTACTTTCAAAACAACATTTCCTCTTATTTCAATAGTTGGTAAGCAATATTGCAAAGTATCGCATATTGGAATCGTTATAATATAATATTAATGTTCATCAGTTTTTACTTGTTTTGTCAGTTTGAACATTTTCCGTAGGTCTTTTATTGAAACAGTACCCAGAGCTGTTCGCTAAAGGTCCTTATTTACAACCCAAAATACACGGTGTATACGAGGTGAGAGAAAATGGCCGGCGTCAGAAATGTATAGTGAAGTCGTAATGAATAGTGATAATCGAAAACTGGAAGCCATGCTTACGATACAAGTATATTGTGACCAAGAATACCTGAAACCAAGCGGTCACATTAACAGTCTCTTCAGCGTGGCCATGGCAATAGTCTATAATCAGAGCATGCTATACTTAACAGTTTTCTTTAATGTGAACTTTTATCCCCTGTTGCGTTACTTTAAAATAAGGCTGAATTATCCTCGTGTCCTGATTTAACATAACGTGTTGCGCCCAAGTAGGCATACATCCTTGTTCACCAATGGCTGGCTTTATGACGTAAGGCATCTCCAGTAGCATACTATTACACCAGGGTGGCGACATCAATTGTTCCTATTGCCCACCTTGTCCAAAGGCCTTCACGAACAAGTGAGTTTTTACTGATTAGTGCTACCTAACAATTATACGGACAAGTTCAATTGAAGTTTTGGCTTTTACGGACAAGCAAATCAAAATCACATTTCGAAACCCTTGTACATCATAAGTGTTTGTTTGGCAGTTTACCCCCAGCAAGTTCCATTTAATTGATAAGCTCTTCATTTTACTGAAAAGCTTACAATAGAAATATTTTACTTTAACTTGTCATTAATTCCAGATGGAATATTGGCCTGACTGGTTTCGATGCCCCGCAAGATTATGATCTGATTCACCTTCTTCCACTGAGTGGCTCCGTATACAATCCGGGAACCAATACATCCGCCTGGTACACGCATGATTTCCACTACCTAAACCAGGGCCCGTACAGCACAGCAAGCGAACTGATGGACGCTTACAACGCGGGAACCATTCGAAAGGTGAAGGTCACGAAAGGTTACAAGGACACGATACGAGACCGAATCTTCCCGTCAAGAGACAGCAGTAAAGCGTTCCGTAAATACGCGAAGAACGAGGGAGCAAAGACGTACCGCCCTAGTGGACCCAGGTATGACGTGGATGGAACCAATGTGAAGTACATGGACTGGAGCTTCGACATCAGCGCCGGACAGGTGCGCGGTCCCGCCCTGTTTAACATCAACTTTAAGAATGAACGAGTTATCTACGAGCTTGCCGTCAATGATATCGCGCTTAATTACGCCATGGACTCCCACGCACAGAATAACATTATATACGCGGACGCTACGTATGGTATCATAGGCTCTGGGACGCCAACAACAATAATGGGTGGAGTTGACTGCCCTGAGTACGGGACCGTTTTAAACACGACGTACTGGTTCCATCCGACCCAGGAGGCGGTTACCGTTCGTACCCTGTGTATATTCGAGGAGGACGGCCAGGAAGCCATGTGGAGACATGTGGGTACCGGGTTCGAAGCCGGACTCCGAAGCCGATATCTGGTCGTCAGGGCACCCGTTGTCATTGGCAACTACGATTACACGTTCGATTTCCAGTTCCATCTCGACGGAAAGGTGTTCACGCACGCGAAGGCCAGCGGTTACATCCAGTCGAGTTTCTGGGACGAAGGCAATCCGCATACGAACGACAAAACACGTGATGCGTTTGGTTACCGGCTGTCCGATTACCAGACTGGACCCGTTCACGATCACATGTTCGGGTTTAAAGTTGACTTGGACATTATCGGCGAGAATAACACGATGCAGGTTATCAACTGGAAGGCTGGGCCCGTCCTGGAGGCGCTGCGGACTCAAACGAACATTACCAAGCGTCCATCGTACTTCCTGTATAATGAGACCCGGTACGTGGAGTGGGAGAAGGTAAGCCGAGAACAAGCTCTGACGCCGGGACAGGATCAGCAGTTCTGGCTGGTCGTGAACGAGAACCAGAAGAACAAATGGGGTGTGGAGAGGGGGTACCAGATAGTGCCTCTAGCGACAGGTAATACACAAATAGGGGCACATATATCATTTACCGTACCTTATATTAAAGACAACATCAAGGAAGAATACAAATGAACCGCCTTTTTTATTTTCATTTTTTACTAAGACCTAATAACAATGAGTAATAAGACGAAAAACCAAAGATCTAACAAACACTGTTATTAGGTCTTTGATTGTTCGTCGTATTACTTCGGCATTTTAATTGAATAGCTCCGACCGCGACCGATGTATACCGAGAACGACCGAAGTGATCCGACGAAAGAATGGAATTCAAAATGGCGAATTATCGGTATTCTGTCTTAAACTCATTTGAAATAGATGAGATTAGTACCATCAGTTAATAAAAAGGAAACTGCTCATCATGAGCGAACCGTCCTTAAGTGAAAAAGCGACATTGTGACGTAGTGTCTAATGGTCTGCTCCATACTTTAACAATATTTACTCGTCTGTAAGATATTTTTTATTCATGTGTTAACTTTCATTTTTTATAAATAGTTATGTTGTTGTTTGCTCTAAAACAACGTATGTTCGAAGACCATTCTCACTTATTTCTCTTAACGCAAAAATCACCCTTAAGCACCCTTAACCAGAAATTATTTCTTTGTCATAATTACTTCTCCCGAAAAAAAAATCAAAAGTAAACTCCACAATTCACCTTGTGCTCAGGTCTAGGCTTAGAACGTACAGATGTACAGGAATGTCATATTTGGTAATGGATTTGCCTGATAATGCCCATTTTGAAATCTCAGATCCTCTTTCTCCTCCCTTGAAATCTAGATTAGGCACCTTTGCTTGGTTACCTAGATCCACAAGTATTTCTGATAACGCTTCGTTGGACAACATTAGTATTAACCCATTACCAAACAATAACGACATTTAACCACTTTGTTGCAAACGAATCTGGAAAACATTGTGGGAAAAGAAGAAATTGCTCGTAGCGAGCAATTTCGCCTTTTCCCACAATGTTTTCTGCCCCGTCAAAATATTATTTTTCATTTAGATCACATTTTGAAATGTCGTCTGCAAACTCTTTGAATTTGGGACGGTCGAAAATTGAGCGTTTGGTAAAGGGTTAAACTTGCACGGCCTCAAGTACAATTAAGGCATTAGTTTTATTGTAACCAAAACATGGGGGTTAGAGAGTACTGGACAAATTAACATTTCTGAAATGGTGGGCTCGGTTTTAAAACAGTGGTGCGTAGTTTTTTTCACTTCCTTAAGTTTATCTATAGATGACGGTTAAATTGTTCTTTTGGTTTAGACACTATTTAAGTTATGCTTATATTTTCAAATAGTAAGTTAGAACTTATTAATTCTGCATCAATTGGGAAACATGTCATATCTTTGCAATTTATATGTATCATTCATAAATCTGTTTCCTGGATAAATAACCACAACTGGCACCGAATGTGGATCAATGAAAGGTCGCAAAGTGGATTCAATACACACTCACGCTACTCACAGGAACCGAACCTATTACCCCCGTGTCCCGAGGCACACGCTTTACTTCTGGATATTGTCTATCATATTCCTCGGTGGACTTGCATAATTCTTTTCATCTATATCTTTACTTTTAGTGGGTTTTTTTCACATCCTATCAATCAATCAAGAGTGTCGTAGGCTAATTGAGTCTCGCTATATACAGATATTTTGAAAAGATATCTAATAACACGCCATATCTTTTGAATATCAAATAGGTTGTCACTATTATCCGTAACCACCGCTAGTTGCAGGTAACTCAACGGTGAATAGGTTAGAGAGCAGATACTCCAGATAACGGAACAAAAGATGTTAAGCATTGTCCAATTATGGCATTACAGATTTCATATTCCGATTATTATATATACATGTATTCCAAGAATTACTCAGCAATGGAAACATTGCCTGAACTCAATATTGGTTTAATCTGTGCTATCACCCTTAAAATGCTGGGTTATATTAAAAAAAAAAGATTCTTGTGTCGTCTGCTTTCCACAACCTTCAATTTATGCTTCATTTTGATGAGGAAAGATACTTAGAGTAGCAAACAAGTAAGATCTCAGGCCAGCCGCCAATTTACTTGGCGGCAGGCCTGGATCTAACATGTTTGCATAAGCACGAAGTCGGTTCCAGCACTATAAGGGTAAACATGTTCCTCTATAAGTCTGACTTGAGCTCACTCAGAAGACTTCCAATAAATACTGCATATATTTTCAGGATCTCAATCGCTGAAGACGCATCCTCTTTTAAAAGCTTTGTCGTTCACCAAGTACCATTGCGCAGTCACTCTGCGCAAGGAGGAGGAGCCAACTTTGACGTCAATCTATGACATCAATCGCATGGAAAATTCAAAGCACGATCTCGATGGCATGCTAGACAAAGAAGACATAGTTAACAAAGATATCGTCAACTGGGTAACCGTTGGATTCCTACATGTACCTACAACCGAGGACTTTCCAATGACTGTTAAGGTTGAAACAGGATTTATGTTACGCCCCTTCAACTTTTTCGATAGGACGTCGACCTTTGACATGCCCCAACATACGGAAACACTGGAGAAAACTCTTACAGAAGCAGAACCAACGGCTGATCGATGTGTGGCGCCAAAATATGAGTATTGCCGATTTTGTTAAATATTTCTTGTGTTTTCCTGGATAGATCTATGTTCCAAGCAACTTTTGGACATTTTTACTTTAACAAGATCACTGGTCTTAACTGTGTCAATAATATTACACAGTAGGTGTATACGTCTGTGAAGATAATTACTTTTAATGTGAATAAATGATACAATACGGTACAGAGAATTTGTTTTTTCTAATGGCTTTTCACATCGCGACCATGAGGCTCTTTTGCAATGCTTGGCTCATATGTGAACGAGGTAGAGCAACACAAAAAGGTCGAAACCAGTTTACCTACAAAATTACCTTTAACGAGACAGATGGAATGGTCCTGCTCTCGGGATAGTTCATAACTACCCTTGGTTTCCAGCCAGTGCGTATACACCACCAATATGCGTGCGGGGTAAACGCATGCACGGTCCAGGGCACTGTCTAACAGACTCACAGCTTTACGCAGACATTAACAAAATGGTCATGGCCCTTGAATTTCAAAGGTACATTTGTTGTTGTGAATGGAACATGTAACTGTTTTTCTAAAGTACGATAAAGATTTCACTTGCATAAGTGAACAAGATAAAGACATCACGTGCATAAGTTAAGTTAACGCTTTCCTACTTGTCTTCAATATATGTACGTTTACAGGTAAATATATCATACGCCTTTGTGAGAAATGTCCCAGGCTTATAAAATCCGTGAGGGGATGGGTCAAAGAAAATAGAAGTGTTTAATTTGCTTGGACAGTCAGAGAAAAACAACAACAAAAATTTCTTCATTAAATTTAATTGCATACAACCACATATCTTTCTCCATACACCCAAGATATGGAGTTAAACTATGTATTCAATCGAACACACATTCTGTAATCAATATTACCAGAACACATAGATACGTGCTCGTAAATGTCAGAATCTGAATTAAAATTTATAAGGCATTTCTTCAGAAAAAGCAAGGAATTAATTTTCTTACAAACAGATAACCATTTAAATGAATTTCCTTCACAACCTTTGGTTGGTAAAGTTAATGTATGGTAATCTCTAAGCTTGGCTACATATCTACACTCATTAAGGCAAACATTTGTGAAAGTTTCGTCCAGGGATTGTATAAGGGAAGTGTCACAGTGACAATACTATGGTTTCTTTTAAAGTGTCAATTTATTGTATTTGTCATTAAGTGTTCGTTTTACTGAGAAACTCCCTTGAAATAGATGGATATTTAAAGAGGTTCCGTGAGAGATCTTACTCTGTCCATAGCATCATGCGGGCAGTCAGTACTTGTACATACATACTGTCTGATATGGATGCTTGGTGGGAGATAATTGATATGAGCTGCTGGCACTTTAAATATATACACATTTCGGGAACAATAAGACAGTCACAGAAATGTTTGCCTTAATGACTAAAGTAAACATTTTACCAACCATGTGATGAACTCTGATGATACAATATCTAAAACAGAAATTTACCTATACTTATAAGTATTTTTTCTTTACCAAACAATAATCAACGGATCAGATTACCCTTGCTTAATCAAGAAAGAAACATTAGAAATCATTAGTTTTTGTTTAGTATTCATTACAACACATATAAATGCGACAGTAAAGGAAATTTATATAAGAATATTTACTAAGGACATATTAATTTGAAATGAGAATTCAATAATTGTTCAACTTATAAGTGACCCTATTTTGCTTGATCAATACAATCTTTAGCAAACATCAGTATTTATCAGAAATAGGTTACACAAAATTGATGTATCTAATGTCATATGCACAAAAGAAAGTATTCAAATGGTATTGTTTTCAAATGACAGATATTTCTGATTAAACTAAAACATTCAGAAGAAATAACATGGGACAAGTTTCAAATCAATGGAAAAATACATCAAATGTCATAATTTGTTAAGCATGAAATACAGCAAACAATCCGTAAACTTATGGATTGTTATAGCAAATACAGCATTAATACAGTAAACTTGTTTCAAGTGACCAGATAGGCTAGCACGAGAGAACATTAACTGAGGTCCCATTAGTGACTGTCAATTGTATTAAATAACATAAACATGACCTTTATGTCAGTTACTTATAACAAGATATACTGTACAAGCTGAAATATTCACAAAAGTTTCATACAAAGCCAATTAAATGTACCGGTATGTTACAAACGAAATGCCTGCCACAATGGCCCAATTTCACTTTGTGTAATCAACAAAGACTCTGTGTGTTTGTACAATAATTTCTTTTGTCACAATAATATCTCAAGTCATTTAGAATTCAGAACAAGTTCTAATATCAAGCATTGATTGCATACATTTTTCAGGGACTAGATTTTAATAATCAATATAAAAATATCTATCTTTAAGTGCATATGCTATACAAACACATAACTATAGACGTAAGTTTCAGACAGATTACAAAAGAGGAGTTTGGTTTTTAAAGACAATCTTTACAAAATTGCAAAATTGTTGTGCTTTATGTGCAATACTTTGCATGATGAAATAGATTGTCAGATTGTTTATGATATCCTGAAATCTTCACAATTTGAAAGAAAACAACAGAGAAATAGTTTAAGAACACACGCACAAAACTTGACAATGATAAGATCATTCTGGCTGTATAACACGAAAGCACTACTGCCATTTTTCAGCCCATACAAAAGACTCTATTTCAACGGGTATTTGGCGATTATGTAAGTTGTCAAAATAGAAATTCCTCAAGTATTTATGTAAACAGATGCTTCTTATACAATACACTGTGATAAAAAAAAGAGGTTGACAGAGAGATGGTGGCATTTTTATCAACAAAATAAAATAAGCTATTTGAGGGTTCAGTGTTTATGAGGCACTTACTATAGTCTTGCACTGAACCTTCGTATTGGTGCCTGTCATATATTTAACAATACATGTCGAGGGATATAATCATATAATGTATAAATCCTTTTATTGACACAAGTTGTCTGAACTTGACTTCTGTGTACATCCTTCATGGGAAATTACAAACATCTAGCATTGTTATACCAAATAGAAATACAACTTAATACTGGTAAAACGGTTCATGGTAATGTTCGTTCAAACATAAACTAAGCAAAATACAATGTCATCATAAAATTCAGAAACTGCCACTCAATAAATTAAAAATACGCCATGTTTCAAAGTAAAATAAAATTTCTAAAATATAGTCTGGGATCTAAAATGCCCATAAAATCTCCATCTATTTACAGAATAAATGAAACAAGACCCACTTTATTGCTCACAGTCAGATGATATCCATTGATTATTTTGTCAATTTTCGAGTTTTATTTGTATGATCCCAAATTTAAGAAAGCTAGCTTATTGTCTCTGTTTAAGCTTCCATTGTTAATTGGTTTAATGCCTGCACAGATCTTATAAGACCAAATATTATTAATGAGGACCAAAACCTTAAGTAAAGAATATATATCATAAAAAGACAAACAAATCTTTAACTTTTTAACTATAAAGGCAGCCAAGTGATATATAACAAATGGAAATATTAACCAACATTCAGCATATTCTTAGAGGGATACTGGCCAAAAGGTGTAGTACTATATTTGTAACCAAATACCAACATCCGTAAATGCACTTTTTGGCAAGCAAATGCTATTATGCAATTCCACTATATTTATCAGAAAATGTATTCAACACCTTAAAAAGCCTTTCAGACTTAAGTTGAAAGATAGCAAGTATAAAAACATGAACACATTTGGGTAATTTCCATTGGAATTGTCATCCTAATTATATTGAGCAAATGCTGCAAAACACATCATACAAACGATCCCAATCATAAAACGTGAGATCAGCATTGTATATCACATTGAACAACAGCGCAGTGAGTAAACAAGCACTGAGCTTGATGCTTGTCCGGTTCCTTTACTTTTTATCAAACATGATTTTATGGTTTTGAAATTACAACAATAATCAATTTTAAAAAAAAAGAACAGTCTGACAAGCTGCAACCTTATCTATAGCATGTTACTTTAAATGAATCAATGCTGCCTTTATACAGATGAGAACAGTAAAATGTGTACAGGTGGTTTGATATGGAAACCTGTTGACACCTGTCCACGTCTCCATGTTAGTGTAAACAAACGAGTACACCACTTTTATCATTATTGCATAAACCTATGCTACACAAGTTCATGGATTATATTCCATGACACAACATTCTTGCCCTAGTATTTGTGGGAATGATCCAAATAACATGTGGTTTATTTTTCTTAATCTCGCTTTTAATATAAAACATGATTGAGTTTTGGTTGAAAGATGAAATCTTTTCATTCAGCCCTTCCTTGACTAAATAATTATGGATATATCATCGGAGCATTAATGATAGTTTCAATACAAATGACTAGTCCCAACTTGTCTCAAAGAGGTTAAAAGATTTCTTTTGAATCTTTACCAGAGCTCAATGTCAAAAGGTAAATTCTACAAATAGGTTCCTTTTCAACCCTTCTATAAACCCTTGTTGGTGGGGTACCCATTTCACAAAGATCAATAGATTACCTATAATGCATTGCAAAACTTCAGGGTACGGCTGTTTATTTCATGCTGCAAATTACCCATTTCATTGGAGCTCTGATAATTCTGCCCTGTGATTCGGACAAGACTATTTTATTTCATATTGCTTTGTGGAGACAAAATTCCTTCACTTAATTCCCAGACTAGTCTCTAGAGGAATTACATAACAAATACAAAATATTTACATGAGTTCTGGAAATTGGAGCTGGATACCCTATCTTATATAATGGCACATTCTTTCCCCTAAATCACTTACATTAACCCTTTCCCAAACAATAACGAAATTTGACCACTTTGTTGCAGACGAAATTAGAAAACATTGAGGGAAAAGGAGAAATTGCTTGTGACGAGCAATTTCTCCTTTTCCCACAATCTTTTCTGCCCTATCAAAAGAGTATTTTCCAATTTCATCACATTTTGAAATGTCGTCTGCAAACTCCATCGATTTGGGACAGATGAAAATTTATTGTTTGGGTTAACCCATTTATCATATTTATATTCAATTTTTACAGGAAGCAAAAACCAACTGTGCTAAAAAAAATCCCCTTTTGTCGCACAATGATTGAAATTGGTTAATCAAGTGATTTTACAGGGTAAAAAATATCAGCTAATAATGCACCATTGTGTCAAAAATATATCACAATAATAAACGCAAGTAAGTTATATATCTATATATCAACAATTACAAAACATTGATATACATTTGCAAAGATGGTCCCGTTATGTTCATTGTCTCTCATGCCCTAATACATGATTAAATGAATCAAATTTCAAAGCACTAAAGGTGTACAATGCTTCTCTCCCTGAACACTTTAAAATATATGAACTAAGAAATTACCCTAAGACCATGAATATGGGTAAACTAGGTCTATAACACTGTGATATATATCAAGATTTTGACATATCTAGAAAACCTTTTATAGAAAACAAGAAGCACTTTTGAACTGACCTGCTAATGGACTTCTTCCATCACATCTTGAGATAAACAAATACCACTTGCAAACAAGTTAGGAGTAAATACAGATACAAGATCAACACCACGTATGACCCTCAATGAATAATGAAAACCTGTATATAGAACCACATTATTAGGTCCGATAACCATTCTATGAAAGATACTGGGTGGTGATTTTAACTTGTCATACCCATTCTTGTTCAACCTTGAAACCCATGAGTTACCAGTCCTATCTAATATCGCCCAATACAGCGCCATTTCAAGTGATTAGTACACTACTAATGGAAATGAACAAATATCACAATAAGCTTGTTTTGATCACAGATATTTATATAGGAACTTCGATGACTTTTACATAAACAGACAAGATTCTTTTACTAGGGACATGAACCCAACCACCTCACAAAAAGTATAGACAAAGATCAGCCTGTACTGCTAACACACACTGATCCTACACCACCAACATGTGTTACAGGAGACACTCTACACGGTAAACAAGAATGTCATTCCAATAAACTTTATAGATGGTGAAGGTTAAAAATGAATAATAGCTTTACATAGGCCAATGAAACTACTTCCAGCATTTGTTTATCATCAAACCCCATTACTGTTTAGTTAATCTGTTTTCCCCTCTTTTAAACAAGAAACAATGAAACAAGGACCATTCTTCTGCTGTTTGTTCCTTACAAGCAGTTCATTACTCCAAAACCAAAGAAAGAATTCAGTTAGTTACTCATTTTTGTTTTTCAAAAATTGGATTTCATCATTCAACTTAACAAATTTGGCAAAGATTATAAATTTTTCTTACAACACTTCCACCAAAACAAAATAACTGTACAATGAGTACAGGTTCCCATCCCACAGATAAGTCTTGATGCAGCATAAAATAATATGCTAAATTTGTGACATGATATTCTACATTAAAACTTTTCTCAAGTATCCAGCTCTGTTTACAAAATGCTTTAAACAATACCAGAATCACATAAACATAATTATGCATTGAGCATTCTTACCCTGATTGTTACTTGCTAGTTTCTCCCTGTATGAAAAAGGTTTAAGCAAATTGCTTCTTAACCATAATTTAACAAGCCTGGCTCTAAAAAAGGAAGATAGACAAGTTAAGCATTATAATATACCAATCAGACTTTTCCGACAATATCATTGAGAAAATTACATCTTACTGTTTTTGAATGTCTGCTGCTGTTTTCAAATTGGACAAGTCACATATTCTTCCATATGGGGAAAAAGTTTGACATGTCAGAAAATATTTGGAGAAAAAAAAAAAAAAACGTTTTTGGGCTTAAGAATCAAAGGCTTAACCATTTCTTATACAGGAAGGAACATTTGTTTACAATTTTCTTGTGTTTACACTTACAGGTAAGAGTTTATCAACAACCTTGAAACATGACTTTTTAAATATAACTATCAAGTGACATACAGAAAAAACTTTAGAACTTAACTAAAATACAATTTCTTAATAAGATGCACACACCAACACTGTGAAATACACAATAATTCAAATTCAATTTTTTAATCAAACAGAGGATTTGAATGTGTATCAAAATAAATGGCACATGGCAAACCACTGAAAATCAATTGAAACACCCCTATCTTATCATTTCAATTTAATTGGAAAGACGTCCATCTTTCAATTCTGTTAAAGAATCAGAGGTACCGACTAAAATAAGCGGGTGCCAATTCCTTTATATACCTAATTATAATATTAAAGGAAAAGTATTTAGACCATAACTATGATCTTCATTTTCCATCAATGCAATCAATACCTTCACTTTGGTAAATCTCAAAATAAGTTATTGAGATTCGTCTTATTTACTCAAGACACAATCATGAAGATAAATAAAAGTTCCATCACGTAAACCCTTTTCCCAAATGCTTTTAACGCATAGTCCTTGATATTAGCTGCAGACAATCCAAAAGGAAAAAAAATATATTAGGATTGAAGACCTTCTTTTTGCCCAAAGAAGTGTGTGAAACTTTTTTGCAATTAAGCAATGACTATCGACATAGGAGGAAAAGGGTTTAGTGAAGGGTAGTTTGAAAGACTTTAGTGAATTATTCTTTTATAAGATACTTATAATGCATAAACAAAGGTTAAAAACGGTTTAAATTGTTTACTAGAGATCAACATATGTGTTATTGTGGTGCAGTATTGAAACACGGTTCAAAAATATTTATCGTACTCAAGCTTATGCTTCAAGACTAAACAACATGGCAAGTTTTAACAACAATGATATCTTGACTCTATTCGTAGAATTCTTTCAATAGAATTTATTCAACACTCATCCTTGAGCATTCTGAACAGCATACATGCTCTAATCAGTTAAATAACTTTCAACTGTTGCTCTTCACGCTTGATATTGATAGATTTGACAACAAATGAGGATTCTCTTGTCAATCTGTGTTAACACTTTGCCTCAAAATTTTAAATTTCAAACTTAGGACAGACTTGTTCAGGATGATATGTGAAGGACAACACAGTTAAACTTTTATAAATTTCTCCAGATATTCACAATCTTCAAAGGCTTTGTGCTTTTAAGGCCAGATAAGATGTACCATTCGCTTTCCTATGTTCTGTTATGACTCTTTTAGCCCTATGTTTTTGGGAATCATTATATCGAAGCCACTTTGCTAGTATTATTGTGAAGTATGTCATTGACTAAAATTATAAAGAAGAGGAAAATAAGTTTCAAATTCGGCAACCTGCCAATATGAGATTTCAAGGCTATTCAATACAGACATGTCAAGCAATAATTAATTTCATTGATAAGATGCAAAGCTTCCACTTCAGGAGTAAAAATATTAAACAACCAGTTACAAAGAATGCTGGAAGATGAAGGAAACTTTTTGTTTTTGTCTGAAATTCCATGATACATTTCCATGTTCGGTTTTCTGAGATCGCTTGGTAGCTTATGTACTGTCTAAAACGACTTCTTTTTTACATTTGATCTCCAACATGCTTTTGCTTGACATCAACATATATTTCAAAGTACAAAAAGTAACAAAGATACATGGTAATTTTAGACAACACAGTATCGATTGTCATTACTCCATGATAAAATCGAATTTACATCAGAAAAATATTTTCTTTTCATTTCGTAGAACATGTAAAACAAACAAGTTCAGTCTGTAACCTGCTCAACCATCCAGTTAGACAAGATTCACACTTGGACCGTATTTGGTCCGAGCCCATTATTATCCTAGTTGTGGCTTTATAAGGTAAACATGACACTAGTTTCTGACATACACCAATCAAAATAGTGAAGGTTTTTGCCGACGTTGACAGGATGTTAGAAACCATCACCATAGAAACAAATGTTTGATCATTGAATAATTGTACACAATGTGGCTGTATGCGAAGTGTGTCTATGTTCAGTTACCCCACCAATCCTGGGCGTTGGAACCCCCACCGCTGTTGTACGAACCCCCGTAACTCCCACCATAGTTGTTGTACTGGCCCACAGGGTTAAACTGTTGTGGGGCCCCATAGTTACCATAGCCTCCCTGCTGGGGCTTCATCTTGTTCTGTTGACGGTAATCTCGTCCACCAAATGATGAGTTGGTCCTGAAATAAATAAGTATAAATAAGCTTTGAACTTGAATAAGTTATCATGGTTTTGTCCTTCTATAAATAAAGAAGTACTGGTATAAATTAACTTAGAACTTGAGTCTATTATGAAGTTATGTCTGTTTATAACTAAATAAATAACAGATAAGCTTAGAACCCGAGTCTGTTGTTGAGTTATGTTGGTTTATAACTAAATAAATAACAGATAAGCTTAGAACCCGAGTCTGTTGTTGAGTTATGTTGGTTTATAACTAAATAAATAACAGATAAGCTTAGAACCCAAGTCTGTTGTTGAGTTATGTTGGTTTATAACTAAATAAACAACAGATAAGCTTAGAACCCGAGTCTGTTGTTGAGTTATGTTGGTTTATAACTAAATAAGTAATAGATAAGCTTAGAACTGGAGTTGTTGTGAATTTATGTCTAGTTTTTCTTAATCACCCAATCCACTTACAGTATCTTTGATACTCAAACAGAGTGCGAGACACTGAAGAGAAAATACAGAAAGCATGGATATACAAGAGTATCCCAAGAAGATCAAACAGTCACTAAAATCCGAGATACAAATTAGATAAAGCTTTAGAATCATTATCTTCATTACACAAAAGAGATGACTTTATCAGATATTGAAAACAAATCTAACCTATAGGAAGCCCCCATCCGCTCCTTCTCTAAAGGGTGACCTGCTATAGTCGTTCAGTGAACCTTAAGATTTTGTCAAGAAAGTTATAAAAGGTTACCTTCCACGTCCTCTCCTGGATGACATTGGTCTGGAATCATAGGCTGTAGACTCGATCCAGTTGGGCACCTCTTGATGTGACTCAACTAACAGGTCCATTAGATCACGGGTAATGTTCTTGTTCTTCTCATTGAAGAAAGATGTAGCAAGACCTGTAATGGAAAACAATAGACTTAAACAAACACATCTAAAAACATTCAGAAAAATCGAACAAAAACCATCATGACTGTTAAAAATATAATTCTTAACTACTTCAGTTTTCACCACCAGTAATTTGATTACTTTACACAATCCTGTTGGTTTTTTTAGATGGTGAATACTAACAAATATACAGACTGTTTATATAACCAACATCAACAACTGGAAAGAACATTGGCATTCAGATGTAAGCAAGACAAGTAATGATGATATTCTGTCGCCAAAAGGTTACAGGTGGCAATCCTACCATACATCATTAAAAATACATGGCGACTACATAAGCAGGGCTCACGCTGCCAGTCGCCAAATGCGAATAATATTTCATTCTGGCGAAAGATTTCCTGATTTGGCGAATTTGCTTGGCGCATGGTTTTTTCTTGGTTTTTTTTTTAACATGATATTTTTATTGGCATTACACATTACATATTTACGACATTACAATTTTAATACAAATGGTGAAACAAAACAAACAGAAATAATTAACCAAGAGGATTTAACACATATGTACATCTATAACATGAAAAGTGTTTAAAATAAAGGAATTTTAATTGGAGCCATTTGCTCAGAATTTTGCTCCTACATTGATTTGGCTTCTATTTTGGTCATTTGGCGAATGTGCTGGCATAGACTTTTTTCCAGCCAGGGTGAGCCCTGCATAAGAGTTCTAATACATACCCAGATTTCCAACACGACCAGTTCTACCAATTCTGTGAACATATTCCTCAATATCACTGGGCAGATCAAAGTTGACCACATGACGTACATTGGGAATATCCAACCCTCTGGCAGCAACCTGTACAAATGGAAAACAAGTATTGGAGAAAACTACATAACTTGGAGAGTGTTTAAAACATCAAATGATTAATCATTTTTCTTGATTGAAAGAAAAAGGAAGAAAAAAGAAACAGTAAGTAAAACACACGATGTAAACAATTTTTAAGTATTAATACTGCCTTCTTTGAATAACCTCAACAGGGCTAGAACACTTGGGCCTCTTGCCAAATGACACTCCCATGAAAGCAGCCACACCATTGTGGATTGGACAAGGGACCCAGTGTTCAAAGTCCATCATCTTGATCACTGGGTAGAAAAAATAAATAAAATTGTTTTATAATATATATCTTATTAAAAATCGAGGATTCCATAATAAAAAGGGAAAACATCCGTTTGTTTACTGTTAAGGGCTAAAAAATGCTTTTTCTTTCATATTTCAGTAAAGAACATGAGAACTCAGGAGTAATTTTTAAACAATCAAAATGGGCAGTGTGTTAATGTATGGTGTCAGAATTCTACCCCTGTGATTTACAATACATATATTCCGGACAATCAACTGCTTTCCTACATGAACACAACTGTCTAGTGTTGAGAATATTGATGACAAATATTCCTTACAGCAGTGGCCACGAGGATAGGTCGGTCACCATTCCTGAAGCACTTGAGAGCTTCCTCTCTCTCCCTCTGTGATCGGTCACCATGGATACTGGTTGCTGGGTAACCTTCATGGTGGAGGAAGTCTTCCAGGGCATCGGCTCCCTTCTTGGTCTCCACAAATACGAGGGTAAGGGAATCAGGTCCTGCAGGATAGATATACAAATCAAGAATTTATCATTGGCTCTTGGACCATGCAGCAGTGTTCTGCCCAGCTTTTCATTATGAGGGGACAATGACCCATTTGACTAAAACGTGGGGTCAATTGGCAAAAAAGGGGGCCCACTAACAAAATTGTTTGAAATATGACTATCCCTATCAAACTTATACAGACTATATTTACCTTCACAACAACTGGTGTTTAGGGTCTGTGTGGTGGCTGTAAAACATTGCCATAATGGCATATTGTTATCATTTTATATCATTCATACATCATCAATGTGCTTGTGCGAAAATCATTGTTGCCCAAGGTGAAAGCATTGTGTTTATGATGTTTTATACACACGTTGCACATATTTTTCCTTGTCGCATTTCAACCACGAAAGATCTCTCAACCACAAGTGTTGAAAAAGCTTTTCAGGCTCCTGTTGGTTCCGTATCTGTACTTACCGTCGCTAATTCTTGATCGGTACTAGTGCTAGCCTGTGGCTCCGGTGGGGGTTTGATAAAAATTGTGCATTAAAGAAACTTAAGATCATTTGTTTTGTCGCGGGATGTTTCGACAAAAACTTTATGTTTCCATCCATGACGGAAATAGATTTTATGCATGATAATACAAGAGCGACGATATGTTACCTAACTTGACAGCATCATATGCAACCAAGGAAAAAATTGTCCTGCGGTATTTACACGGTGTCGCCATGCGTGTTACACGGCCGTGATATTTACGCAGCCACAATTAATGGGTTTTCGCGATTTTGTAATCCAAACACTGATGCGCCTGTGGGCCCATTAAAAGGATTCAGAGCGAGGGATCCACAGACTTTAAGGGACCAATCCCGCGTGGCTGCGCTCTCGGCAGAACACTGATGCAGTTATATTTCATGTTTCACTACTAAAATCCTCAATGTTTAAAAGTTCAGATACCGAGATAAATCAAGATTTGCAAGGTAAAAATATACATTTCTAGGCAAATCATTATTTATTTATTTTTAACAAAACAGGGCATATTCTCAAAATAAATCGACAAGAATAAATACATTATAGTTGACTTCAACAGCTCTACTGAGAATACATGATGTTTTATTGTCAAAAATGAACCACTGAAAAGAATGATTTGTTTCTTTATACATGGATAAACACAGTGACAACAGTATTTGAGTTATTTCATAGATTTCCTAGATTCACAGAGACTATGAAGGACTATTAATTGTTTTGTTCAAGGATACTCCCATGTAAAACCCCAGTGCCACTGGTAAGATATTGAAGCAAGGATCCCGTTATATCAAGTCCTATATTATACCTAGTGGGCCATGCGGAACCTTTGAGAAGAATAAATTACAATGTAAACATTATTACTAGCTTAATTGACCAAAGTCAAACCTTGGAGATCAATTAAAAAAGAAATATACCAAAAACCTGGTCATTTTGTTTCTTACCTGCAGCATTGAGAAGATCCAATAGGAAGGATCGTTTCTCATTTTCCTCAACCCAAACAACCTTCTGTGTAATGTTCTCACTGGTACTGCCAACACGTCCAACAGCCAAGAAAATGTAATTGTCCAGAAAATCTCGGGCCAAAATCTATAATATACCAGAATAAATAAATGTTTAGAAGGTGGCTTTTGGTGAGTAATATCAAAATGAATCTTAAGCTTTTATCTTCAAAAATAAAAATGACAACAAAAAAATATTGAGAGAAAAACATTAAACCTTGAAAGAATAAAAAATGTTTGTATCCCTCATGCATATAAACACAAGCACAGTGTGATAAGCAATGAATGCACTTTTCACAGTACAATGTTATTTGCTTTGTGTGTTACTTCTTTAACCTTTTTTATGTTTATTACAATAAAACATTCATGAGTCTTGAGAAAGACTCCAATTCTAATTTTTCACAGAGAAAACACAATGACAGGAAGGAAAATTTCGTTTCAAAAGAACCATCTACTCAAAAGATGCTTGTTGGGTTTAGTAAAATGTAAAACATATTTTCATCACCCAAAACTATCCCTATAAATGTTTCAAATACCTGAATCTCTTTAGGGAAGGTGGCACTGAACATCATAGTTCTCCTGGTACCGGTAGAGGGCATGTTGTCCTTCTCGACAATACGACGGATCTGAGGTTCAAATCCCATGTCCAACATTCTGTCAGCTTCATCAAGAATAAGGTACCTAAAATATCAATAAAAATAGTCACTACATGAAAACCTTTTTTGTTCCGAATTGGGTTAAATCATTTCATTACAATGTTAATAGCAATAAAAAGACAACCAAATTTTAATGGGTTGTGTCATTCCCAAAGTGTAAGAGTGATCTGGTTGGTTAACATTTTAAATCATCGTTTCATTTAGAGTGTCACCAAATTAATCATTGTAACAAGATATTTCATCAGAGATAACAAGAAAATTGAGAACATTTACATTTGGATAAAGTTACATTTACCCCTTAAACTAATTATTTTCTGAATTATACATTTCTGTTCTACAATTATTCATAATCAGAAAATTTATCCCATAAACCTTAGTGAGACACAGGCATTTATCTATCTTTCTTATAAGAAAGCAGTCAGCAGAGAAGCTCAAGAACAGGTTACTGTTTCTTACTTCTATTCTTATCCAATACTAAAAGAGCAAATAAAAAGCAATTCATATGACATGATTGATGCGAAAGTATTTAATCCTTATCATCTCTGAAATATCTTAGTTAACAAAAAACAGTGTAAGCTGGCGGTGTTAACCTAGTAACCAACTTCAAACATGTGCCAAGTAAATTGGCTGGTCTGTGATCTAACCCGTTTGCCATTCTCAGTATCTTTCCTCATCTAAATTAAGCAGATATTAAAGGTTTTTGAAAGAAAATTACCCACCATTCAAAGGGTTAAACTTACTTGACATAGTCAACACCTAGTTTTCCCCGTTCCATCATGTCCACAAGACGACCTGGTGTAGCAACCAACAGATGGCAGCCTCTGTCTAGATCTCTCATCTGTGACCCGATATCAGCACCTCCATACACCACACATGGGCGCACTCGGGATCTAAAACAACAATATCATTGTTCAAAGGGTTCATTCTATGTCTGTCAGTGATAAACCATACTCAGTAATGACAATTTCTTGCAAATGGGGACGAGTACTAAAATAAAAAATCTTACCTACTTGCAGCCATTTCTATCTGGTAACAGCAAAGTACAATAATTTATCAACTTGGAAGTTGTGTACAAAACGTATTTCTTAAAATATCCTGAAGATGAAACATTGTAATGAAATATAATTCAAAATACCATTGCTCAAACACAAACTTAAGTTGCCAATGCAGGTTTCTGTGGTTTGCACATGATATATTAACAAACCTTTTTAACACTTTCTTTTTTTTTTTTTCAGCCAAAAGACTTCCCACCTGTAGGCAAAATTTCAGGCTTAATATGCGGATACAGTGTTCATTTGTATGCATGTAAAAAAGATATATAAACAGAACTATTTCGATGAGTCCTACCTGTAGGCAAATTTCCTGGCTTCATCATAGATCTGTGAGGCCAATTCTCTGGTTGGGGCGAGAACCAGGGCCAATGGGTACTGTTTCCTGCGCCCAGATTTCCCCCCTTGTGGAGTACCGCCCGCTGGGGCCTCTCCGGGACCTTCAGCATACAGTCGGTTTAGTGTTGGCACCAAGAAAGCAGCTGTCTTACCAGAACCTTACAATGTAAATACAATGTTTAAGTCATCAACCTGTGCAGTGGGGCCAAGTTATGGCCATAAAGACTTTCAGACTAGATTGTTTATTATACTTGATGGAATTCCGATTTTCATGCAATCAGAATTCAGTATAATGGGAGATCTTATTTAGAGGAAAAATTTTAACTTCAACATCCCAGTTTTATTTAAATTCATTTTAAAGAGCTATATGAACAGATTAGACAGTATTTTAGGAATATCTATATGTACTTTTGATTAAAGATGATGTGGGAACTTCTCAAGATTAGTTGATGAGTAAATAAATCATTGACACGTCAAAGAATTCACCTTATAATACATAATGAAAACATTGTTTTACCTGTCTGTGCACAGGCCATTAAGTCCCGTCCACCCAATACAATAGGGATGGAGTACTTCTGTACAGGTGTGGGTCGGGAGTATCGCGACAGACGAATATTGTTCTGGATAATCTCTCCAAACTCAACTTCTTCAAACTGAAAACAAAACATGTCCAAAAAATGTATATGTCAATTGTATACATTGTATCTCATCAAAATGTACGCATGATATCCAAATTTTACTATGACTATCAGTTTTGTTGCATATAAAAGAATCATTCAAGAACCTTTTACCTTAAAGTAGAGAGAAAGAATTTAATCAATTGATGATTGAGAGCATGAGGGGTTTGGTGAATCCATTATGTTGAAACTTAGTCAGATGGAATGTTTACAACATAAGCTTGATGGAGAGGTTTTGTTAGAAATGCTAGTTTGTTATTGAATTTTGAATTTATTGAGTCTGTTATATTTGCACTGAATGTATCAAATGGATTGCTCATGTACCATTTGACATGCTTAAATGTTTTTAGAGTGATTAATCCAATCCTATCATTTCAAATGAGTTTTTCTTCTCACAGTATCATCTTTCGTTAAAATGTATACTACTATACTTACTCTTTGTATTATTTTAGACCAAACAGGATAACTAAAATCTATTTTCAGTAGTTTAAACATGCCTCAATTTACCTTTAGAATATAAGATATTATATTGAACAAGGGCGACTTCCTAGTATATAAACTATTGCTAGACCAACACCATTCTATGAGCAATGAGTCATCACAAGTAAATTCCCATACCGTGTCAATGTTTTTGGGACAATCCTCTCCAGTGGCGTCAACTGGGATATCTTCATACTTGTCAAAGTTGATACCGGTGTTATTACTTCCAAACAGTTCCCTGTAAAAAAAACCCACATCATATAGGCAAACCATGTAAGGAGAATCAGATATAACAGAGCTATCAAAAATAGTTTCTTTGTTTCCAAGTTCTTACCTTCCCATTGTAAAAAGTAGGTTCTTTATTTATTTTCTTAAACAGATAACTAAAAATACCATTGCAAATCCTTTTACTGTGGCGAAAAATAATGATAATAATAAAATTAAATAAATAAGCAAGATCATCTACCTATGATGTTTGAGACAATGTTCTTTATGAAAAATCTTATAGCCCTTAGAATGGTGGGTAATTTTCTAAAAATAAGACTTTTGTGTTATTGGCTTCCCATAACCTTAAATATCTGCTTAATTCTGTTGAGGAAAGATACTCAAAGTAGCAAACAGGTTAGATCACAGGCCGGTGGCCAATTAACTTAGCAGCTGACCTATATCTAACTTGTTTGCATAAGCATAAAGTCAGTTCCAGCACTACAAAGTGCAGCAATTACTACAAGTCTTACATCACTCTCTAAATAATTCTTCATACTCACTCTTCTATCTTTTTATCCTGGGGCAGGAGATCGGACCAGTTTTCCTTGGTTGCCGCTTCAGACCACCTGTTGTCAGATCTGTTGTCCCATCGGCTGTTGATGTCAAATTTACTTCCCTGATAGTATCCACCACCACCGCCTCTCATCTGTCGGTCATCACGATCACTGACCAATCCTTCCCAACGACTGTTCATCGGAGGAGGGGGCTGGTTAAAGTTGGGTGGGGGCTGGTCAAACCTGAAGGACAGAACCAAGTCAAACATTACATTAACCTTTCAATCCACATGGGCATTAGAGACAGGGTCAACTTGAACAAGTGGAAAAAACCATAAGAAAATTGTGATTTTGGGAATAAATATTATGTAAAAGTCTTCCTTGAACATCCTTGTCTCAGTGGTTTTTCAAAGTTTTCTGTAGATGATGAAGAGAAGTGAGGTATTATATGTATAGGGTTATTAACTCTTATACCATGTTCACCCCCATATCATCAAAATAATTATTTGATAGATACTAAGCATATTTGCCTTTACATAAAAAATACTTTCCATGTGCAATTATGGTTACATGCAAAGGTAAACAGTAATTATCAATATTTGTTTGGCAGATGTATAATTATAATGAATCACGTTTATCCGTAAACTCTCATGTAAACTGACAGCATTTTACTCAAACTAAGATTTCAAAAATTAAAGCGCAATTGGGAATGCTAGCATGATGAATGATCTGTGTTATTTACCTGCCCTGTTGACCATATCCACCTCGTCCATAGTTGTTATATCCACCACGGTTTCTGTCCCCATAACCTCCCCTCTGGTATCCCCTATCATAGCCACCACCTCCACCATAGCCACCCTGGTCATTGTACCCGCCTCTTCTATCATTGTATCCACCTCGACTATACCCGCCACCACCGTATCCACGATCACCGCCATAACCACCACGGTTATATCCACCTAGACAAAGTGTAATGAATTAAACCATTAGAATGGTGGGTAATTTTCATAACCCTTTCCCAAACAACAAATTTTCGACTGTCCAAAATTGAAAGAGTTCGCAGGCGGCATTTAAAAATGTGATGAAATTGGACAATAATCTTCTGATAGGGCACAAGCAATTTCTCTTTTTCCCACAATGTTTTCTAAAGTCGTCTGCAACAAAAAAGGTCAAATGTCGTTATTGTTTGGGAAAGGGTTTAAATGGATTTTTGTGTTGTCAACTTTCCAAATGTCTGCTTAATTTTGTTGAGGAAAGATACTCAAAGCAGCTAACAGTTAGATCACAGGCAAGCTGCCACTTTACTTGGCGGCTGGCCTAAATCTAACCTGTTTGCATTAGCATGAAGTTGGTTCCATCACTATAAGGGTTAACATACGGATAAAAAACATTTATTTTGCACTAAATAAGAGCTTTCACAATAGAATCCACTGATAATAAGTTTATCGATCATGATATATTAACTAATAACTCTGTTTTCTGAAGACTGCAACTTGGAACACATTAGTTTAAGGTAAACCTTTTTCAATGGTAATTTTCTGTGCTAAAAGACACACCACTCAAAAAGTGATTTGCACAAAAAATGCAACCATAGTCTAAAAAGATGTGTTGACATGTGATCTAAAGAATTTTGTTCTTATTTTTGAGACTTTTTCAACTTTTGGTCATTTTCCCAAGTGTAGAGAACTTATGCCAAAACACTAATGCCAATGTTGGTGACATGGAAAGTCAAGCTCTCCTTCTTCTTTGAAAATTAAGCTAAAAGAGTTCTTCAACTTGTTATTTCCCAAATTTTTAGTATCACAACATCCTACGAGAGAAGGTGTTATATAACGAGAATATGCTTTAAGGCCCATGAAAAGATATCAGTACAAAATAAAAACATATGGATTTCTTTTGTTAGGTTCATAAAATTAATTTATAAATGCTGCGAGACCCTATTAAATAAACTCCTTTACCACAAGTTATTTTGTGCTTGAAATAAAGTGGTTTTCAATTCCATCATGTTTATAAACAATCAGTTTGTTTACGAACATTCTTAGACATATTTGATTCCTTTTTTTTTTATTAGTTTGTTTAAAAATTTGTGTATCACATGACCAGGTCAAAGGTTAGGAGAAGCATGAAACAATCCAAACAATTATGGTCTACAGTCCAAAAATTTTGTCCTGTCATTTCTTCAAACATTTGGCAAGCGTTACAGTTTAGCCAATGTTTTTTTTTTTCATGATGACTATTAGAATCTGACCCAAAGTTAACCAAATGATATAGTTTGATATAGCATTCATCTTCTTTCATGAGCCTTTAATGAGGTTAATGGGATGACAAAGATTTAGAGTGCAGAAGGTTTATGAAGATGAATGATGATTATATTGGGAGATAGAACTCCAGGTTTTCCTTGACCCAAAACTTAAATGGCAAATGACCACCAATTGCTGAACATGACCCCTAGAGATCATTATTTTCCAATCACATATATACAGGGTCAAAAGTCCCCCAAATAAGCATAAATCAAAGGGTCAAGAGAAAACCCTGGAACTCAACCCATTACAGAAGATGCTGAGAACCATGACTGTTTTATGCAGAAACAAAAGGGCAGAGTATAATTTAACACCAAAATTTACACTGACCCCATGTTTTGTGCACTAATCTAGCAATACCAACCATTCACTTTGCTACAAAGACAGTTCCTCTATGATAAGGATTAATAGGTTTGATATAAATGATGGCGAAACTGTTTAGCAAGTGAGTCTGAGAGGTGGACAGTACCTTGGTTATAATTACCACCGCCATATCCACCCCTGTTTCCCCCATAGCCACCATAACCTCCACGATCTATAATTAGAAACGGGAATTCCAGTTACTCCAATGCATTCTCTTAACAGAGACGGTATTAAGAGGAAAGGATGCGATTTTGCTTTCAGGCAATCAAGAACCACCTTTGTAAAAAAAAAATACTATGCAAGGTTGCCATTAAATTTTACAAGTAAGAGGCCAATGTCAATTTGAGGAGGCCAATGAAGCAAACAATTAACAAAAATTAGGTGATCTAACTACTTCTTATGACCGCCTTTCACTTTTTCGTTGTTTGAGCCGACCAAAGAGTAATTTCAAGACATCAAACTTGCGGGCGGCTGGCTCATGACAACCCAGTCTATGAAGGAAGGGATAAGGAGAGGTGATGTTAAAAGTAAATTCAAAACTGTGATCATTTTACCAACATTTTTTTCAGTAGAGGGAAATTTCCTCACCAGCTCACCTTTTTATGTATCTGCTTTGGTCTCTTCACGATTTATTATCAGTCACAATAAAAATGAAAAACAGTACAGCAATCTAAAATACTTCCATGTGTGTACTGCATTTAATCGCCAACACCCAGATTTTGACGGTGTTCTGCATTGTCAATTCTGAGGTAGAAGATTGAATAAGTTCACACATACTGACAAAGAATCTTCTTGTCTTTCTAAACCAATTTCTTCTCAATGAATATTCTTATTGACCATTTACAAATAATCGTCTGATTTTCAAGTTTGCTATTCTGTGACATAAGCATTTTAAACTAGGGAATACTATTATATGAAAAAAGGCTAAAAACTTTCTTCAAAATTCAAGATGGGTCAATTCATGTTTAGCAAATACATAGACACAACAATCCATTTGAAAATCTTATTTTTTCTTCAACAAACTTCAAGGGCAAAAAAATATTGTCTTTTTGATATTGTGTATAGAATGTTGTTTCTAAAGGATAAAAATGAATCGTTTTGTACTCTCAATGGTTTCTAGTGAATTCTACAGCCATTTCAAAAAGTGATGTGGGGTAATGGGTTAGAAAAAGGAATTAGTAGAACTCCACAAAGTTAAACCAAATAAAAAGAATCTGAATTCTTACATTGGTAATGTCAGACAACCAGATGAAATAAGAGGTGTACAGTGAAGCCTCGATTATCCAGACCCTGATTGTCCCGATGTCTTGCAATCGGAACGAAATTGTAAAGGAACGGAATTATTTGACCAGTTTGTTGCAGACCAATTTTGAAAACATTGTGGGTGAAGGAGAAATTGCTCGTGACAAGCAATTTCTCCTTTTCCCACAATGTTTTATACCATATCAGAAGATTATTTTAGAATTTCATCACATTTTGAAATGTAGTCTGCAAACTCTTTCAATTTGGGACGGTCGACAATTTGGCGTTTGCTTAAGGGTTTTAAGTATACACGTGCATACAGACTGTTTATGTCTTAAAAAAGATGCTCTGCTTCATTAGTTTGGTTGATTCGGTAATCCGGACATTTTGTTGGGAACGGATGTGTTCGGATTAATGAGACATCACTGTACTAATAATTCCATTGCTTAATCTTTAATTGTTTCTAAACCTAATATCATGGCACTCATTAGTTTGTCTAGATGGACAGATTTAACCCCTTACCAAACGCCAAATTTTCATATGTCCCAAATTGAAAGATTTGCAAACGACATTTCAAAATGTGATGAAATTGAAAGATAATCTTCTGATAGGGCAGAAAACATTGAAGGGAAAGGTGAAATTGCTCCCTTAGGGCAATTTCCCCCTTTCCTGCAAAGTTTTCCAGAGTCATCTGCAACAAACTGGTCAAATGTCGTTATTGTTTGGTAATGAGTTTATCTTTGTTTTCTAAACTCACTAATATGGGCACTCATTAGTTTTTCTTGATGGACAGTATTTAATGAATACACCCATGTTTACCTCGCTGTCCTCCTTGAAAATCTGGCGGGACTGAAGATCCAGCAGGCATCTCTTGTCCTCTCATGTGAGGAGGCACATAGGATGTGCTCTCTGGTGGGGGCCCTGTAAACAAAGGTTTCCAATCACTAATATGACAAAATCCTAGGCCTCTGCTTTTTTTCTTTGCATTGGGAAAGGGCTTTGGTCTGTTAAATTTGTGGAAGTTATATCAACCAAATTGGAAAACAAAAAAGCTGGTGACTGAATTTTTGGAAAACTGCATGATAAAAAAAAAAAAAAAAATTGGAAGCAGCCTTTTATAGGCCTTTGTTATAAAACTTAAAACAAAAAGCTATGGCCCTGTTATGCATGTCATAGCATAAGACCTGCTATTGCTAAGGAATGCTCAAGCCTTAAAAATCATTACTTGCAGCCCGAGTTTAAACATCTTCCAAGATGAACAAAGAAAGGAAATTTAAAATCTCAAAGCCTGAAATTAGGACCAGGCATGTAGCATAGGGGTTAGACTGCTTCTCATGTCCAAAAAAATAAGTCTTTTGAAAACAGTTCAAATCCAACAAGTTTAACTCACCAGAGTAGTCATTGCGCTCTCTGGCTCCACCAGGACCTCCAGGTTGTTGGCCTGGTTTGATTGCCAGACCAGCAAACTGAAAAGATAAATGTACATTTGAAAATATAATATTATGATTATGGAAAATAAATGTTATGAAAACATTTTATTCCATCATATAATGTTAATCATGAAATATACAAGACACCCTTTAAACCATTATGTTATTAACATCTTTTGGTTGATAATGGACATGCCACTGCTCATTGGTACAAAAACCAACTTGATTGAAGTCGAACACATAGCAATGTAGTTATTACCAAATCATCTCAAAGGCCTTAATCATTTCAGTATATTATCCTTTAAGTTGAAATTTTAATCATTTTCCTGTTGGTTGCTAATTTGAATGTGACCAGATACGTTTCATGCTTACCATATTGCCCTAAAGCATGCTTGAGGACATAAAAATGACAAGATACACTCACTACCTTTGTTTGCAAAATATGAGAACAAAATCTATTCATAGCCCTGAGGTTTTTTTTTGATAGGGTACCTAAACAAAACAACAAAAACCGTTTTAGTGACAACCAGTGACTTTTTAAGTGGATAAAAGGGATTCATATATGTCATATAACTACTGTGACAGAGTATTTCAAATGATGAACAGGGTCATTAAACATGAATTGTGGTGTAAATAAAAGTAATGAATTGCAGTTTTGAGGCCCATTAACACCAGATGTCATTTAGCTCACACTGTGGTGGTGTGATTTAAAGTCTATTGGAATATTATGACTTAAATGTGTTGGTATGTGACCCCTTATGACCCCTGACGGCCTGAGCAAGTCAAAGACACTTAGGTATCATTCATTTCAAGACATCTTTCTTGCATAAGTTAATAAAGAGATCATCTTATTATCACTCATCAAAAGTTTGACCTTGAATAAGTTACTTTTCTTGACATTCACCAAAGGGAAACCTGGGATTTGTGTATTTCCCAGAAACAATCCACTGTTGAAGCAAGTTGCTGCTATCTGGAAACAAACCAAATTTATGAAACGACCAAGTCTGAAGGCAACAAACTTAAATACATGATCGGGTCTTATGATATTGTTGAAG
This sequence comes from Cerastoderma edule, assembly GCA_947846245.1. Taxonomy (NCBI): domain Eukaryota; kingdom Metazoa; phylum Mollusca; class Bivalvia; order Cardiida; family Cardiidae; genus Cerastoderma; species Cerastoderma edule. The sequence goes on along the minus strand of OX401419.1, from coordinate 8,452,840 downwards.
AAACTGAATCAATTTCATCATATCTTTTAATGTTTTTTTTTTATTTTTCAACTTGATATATCTTCAGCCAATTAGAGCCAACACAAACCGTAGACTTCTCTCCACTGTGTATGAATGATGGGACAACGTGACCGACCGATTGGGAGAAGGAAGGGATGAACAATGAATTTTACACGATTAACCTCTGATGAAAACAATTTAACTTCACGATTACGTGTGTCTCTTTTTATAAATGATAATTTAGGGTTATATTGACATGCTGTCTTGTCGGTTAAGTAATTTAATTGTTTGAGTAATCTTAGTTTCCGGGCGTCGGCCATCTTGAACGTCGGGAAGCCGCATCGTGTTTCTACAATTTTGATTTTGGGCGAAATAACGACAGTTCAAATTAAAACCAATCAATAGTTTAATGAGAGAAATCATCAGTTACCTGCTGCTCTAGACCTCCATTTTTATATTCTATCGGCATGTTACAAACTGAACGAAAAGAAAAGTTCTCTGATGTAAATTCACGGAGTTGGTTTTAGCTTCCCCGGTCATGGACAAAGGGCTGATTACGCATGCGTCAGATCGGTCTTCCGTTTACAAAATCGATACTTTTTGGCGCTTGAACTGGTTTCCAGCTTTTTAATTGTCTATTTGCGAAAATAATCCAAGCGCACGAGTGCACAGTCGTGATGGCCAAGACATTTACCCGTTGCGCATACCTTGGAATTTGTTATTTAACGCGAATTCATATATTTTTCTTGAAAAAACCTATGTTTTGAAGTTGAGGAAATAAGTTTTAATACATTGCTCGATTTACAGCCGTCCTCCCCGAAGAGTCGTTTCCATTTAAGTAGTATTCAAGGAATTGTTTCCTGAAGTGATTTTACTTTATACATCTTCTATATATATTTATATCTTCTCTATATATATATAGTTAGTGCAATGCACACAAACATAATGCCTCAAGGTAGATTCTTTTCTGGATGAAATTTATCGTAAGATGGGAGGTAACAGGTGTAGTACTATATTTTCTAGGTTGTACGAGTTTTCTCCCTTTAAACACGTAAAAAAACGTGAAAATTGTCTGCTCACATAGTTCAGAAAAATTCAGTTTGGGGGTAGGTGTGATTTGGGACCGGCCGACTTTTGGAGCTGTCTGATCCCGAGCCACACCCACCTTCGCTGTAAATAACATAAGTATCAGCATATGATAAATTGATAAATCACATAGAAATTTTTCAACCCATTAGAGAGAGAGGGAGAGGGAGAGGGAGAGAGAGGGAGAGAGAGAGAGAGAGAGAGAGAGAGAGAGAGAGAGAGAAAGAAAGAAAGAGAGAAAGAAAGAGAGAAATGGAAAAGAGAGAGAGTGAGTGAGAGAGAGAGAGAGAGAGAGAGAGAGAGAGAGAGAGAGAGAGAGAGAGAGAGAGAGAGAGAGGGGGAGAGAGAGAGACAGAGAGAGAGAGAGAGAGAGAGAGAGAGAGAGAGAGAGAGAGAGAGAGAGAGAGAGAGAGAGAGAGGGAGAGAGGGAGAGAGAGAGAGAGAGAGAGAGAGAGAGAGAGAGAGAGAGAGAGAGAGAGAGAGAGAGAGAGAGAGAGAGAGAGAGAGAGAGAGAGAGAGAGAGGGGGAGAGGGAGAGAGAGGGAGAGAGGGAGGGAGAGGGAGAGAGAGACGGAGAGATACGGAGAGGGAGAGAGAGAGAGGGAGAGAGAGAGAGAGAGAGAGAGAGAGAGAGAGAGAGAGAGAGAGAGAGAGGGAGAGGGAGAGAGAGAGAGAGAGAGAGAGAGAGAGAGAGAGAGAGAGAGAGGGAGGGAGAGAGAGAGAGAGAGAGAGAGAGAGAGAGAGAGAGAGAGAGAGAGAGAGAGAGAGAGAGAGAGAGAGAGAGAGAGAGAGAGAGAGAGAGAGAGAGAGGAGAGAGAGAGAGAGAGAGAGAGGGAGAGAGAGAGAGAGAGAGAGAGAGAGAGAGAGAGAGAGAGAGAGAGAGAGAGAGAGAGAGAGAGAGCCCTTCCAGTTTTTCTTGGGAAATATCAGAGACATAGATAACATGTTATCTATGTCTCTGGAAATATACATAGAAAATGTAAGCACTATCCATATATCAATATAACACAAATAACCAACATAATTTGATGCGAATTATGTAGTGGTAATCTATGAGCATCTAACAATGTGGGTTATTCTTGTAACGTTCGTTGAACGTTTATGCAAATTAGGATCCAAATGCATCGTTTGAGAGAACATGCGGGTATATATATAGACAACACAACTGCTCAGTGTTTTTCACTGATCGGATATGTGTATGTGAGGGGTTCATTTGCTCGGTTCGTAACATTGGTGGCAGCGGTGGGATAAAGATTTCTCCTTCTATCGGAGTTGCCTTCCCCACATGTTTCCCAAGGGCCAAGACTCGGGACTGGTCTTCTCGGAAGTGGGAGTTAGGTAACGTTGGTTGAACGTTTATGCAGATTAGGAACCTAATGCATCGTTTGAGAGAACAAGCGGGTATATGTAGACAACAAAACCGCTCAGTGTACGACAGTGTTTTTCACTGATCGGATGTGTTTGCGTCTTTGAGGGGTTCATTTGCTCGGTTCGTTACATTCTTTTTTTCTTTCATATATATGTATGGATGGTGTTTACATGTTTTTATATGTTTTTCGAAAATTGTAGAGGAATCGTACAGTTGAGGGGCAGATGGAGGTGGTTAAACGTGAAGAAATATATAAACCTATTTATTAACCAATTTGTTTTACATCGATTGTTGAAGGAAGCTTGAAGCTTGTTCAATGTTACTCTCGACGTCTGCTTCCTGGATGCTAAACCAGTACCGATCTGTAGATAAGTCCGTGCAATTTCACCCCGCCTGATTGGGATTCGAAACTGGACCCTCGGTACAAGAGGTCGACGCTCTACCCCTGCACCTCTTTATCTCGACGCTATATGCCTCAAACACATTATCTTCTTCATTGAAGTAAGAAACGTGTGTCCATCTGGTTCGTCAGAGTAATTAAATGCAGTAATCCTGCGACTACTCATTTTTTCTTTCTCCAATAAAAGGAATGTGTGTCGCCTTTATAAAGTATCGACAGTGTAGCTCTAGATAACGTTTATAAAGCTACACTAACACTGCTTCAGTTTCTAGTTGGTGTTAGTTTAGGGACGGACAGTGGGTTATTTGCGCTGGGTAAATTTGATTTTTAACATATTTAAGACGACCTATTTGGCGACATCAAATGTGTACTGTACACTGTGTAGAAAAGGATTGTCTTGATAGATAGTTCAAAGTTGAGACTGACATATTTAAAGGTACACGTGATTCGGATTGAGAATTAAAGAGTGGAGTAAACAAAGATAAAACAACAGGTAAGTGATTGATCGATTAATTCTTTATTTCCGGTGCACGAGATTATTGTACCCTATCCTTAACCCTCTACCAAATAATAACGACACTCAACCACTTTAATTGTTGCTGACTACTCTGTAAAACATTGTGGGAAAAGGAGAAATTGCTCATGACGAGCAATTTCTCCTTTTCCCACAATGTTTTCTGCCCTACCAGAAGAATATTTTCAAATTTCATCACGTTTTGAAATGTCGTCTGCAATTGGGGACAGTCAAAAATGTGCCGTTTGGTTAAGGGTTAATGAATATTTGCTCGTTTAATTACGTTTAATCATGCACCAGTTTTGAGAAATATCGCAAGATAGGAAACCATTGCTTGTCACAAGGAATTTCTTTTGATGTCGCAATGCTCCTTTTCATCCTTTATTATCACTAGGATGTGTGTTATGTTCTGTCGTCTGCTTTTGCTTTCAATTTGGACCAGTGACATGCATACAACACTCATACTTGTCTTTCTATGTGCTTACTATTTATTTTGTTCACAATGCTTGCTTTGCCAATTAACAGGTGGTCTTTCATAATTTAAGCACTTTGTAGTTATGCTGATAAATCTGTTGTCTGTTAAAATTACTTAATCCTTATAATGCTGGAACCAACATCATTCTTATGCAAACAGGTTAGATCCAGGCCAGCTGCCAAGTAAATTGGTAACTGGCCTGTGATCTAACCTGTTTGCTACTGTGAGTATCTTTCCTCAACAAAATTGGAAAGCAGACAACACAAAATTCTATTTTGAGAAAATAATCCATCATTCTAAGGATTAAACAAATAAAATGGTTGGCCCTTTTGTGATTGGTGCCAAATAGTGCCTTATTATGTGTTTGCTCCAGGGCATAGTCTTTTTCTGTAGTTGCATCAATTTGAGGTGTTATAAAGTAAAGAGTTGATGTTTACTTTGGACTTCAATCATGCAGACTGTAATTGACAATTGACAATTGACATATTTTCTCAAGGAACCCCATTATGATGCTGAGTATTATCAAGAGCCTTTTGGGAAAAGCCGATTTAGTATTCATGTCTTATGCTTTGCAAAGTGGTCAAATTATGAATAAATCAGTGTTGAAGTAAACACTTGATTGAGAAGTACTTTTGTTGAGAAACCTAAAACTTAAGGCTCATGTAGTAAGAACTTGATGACATACCTATTTGTCCTGAACGCTCAGGGTATACTATTGGATTCTTAACTATTTTGTTTCCTTTTGGGATTAACCGTTAACCCTTAGACATACCTATTTGTCCTTAACGCTCAGGGTATACTATTGGATTCTTAACTATTTTGTTTCCTTTTGGGATTAACCGTTAACCCTTAGACATACCTATTTGTCCTGAACGCTCAGGGTATACTATTGGATTCTTAACTATTTTGTTTCCTTTTGGGATTAACCCTTAGAATACTGGGCAATTTACTAAAAATAGATTTTTGTGTTCTCTGCTTTTCAAAACCCTTAAATATCTGCATAATTTTGATGAGGAATGATAATCAGAAAAGCAAACATGTTGGATCACAAGCCAGCCGCCAATTTACTTGGCAGTTGGCCTGGATCTAACCTGTTTGCAAAAGCATGAAATCGGTTCCAGCACTATAAGGGTTAAAGGAGAGAGACTTTATGACCTTTATACTCCAATCCAATAAAAAAGTTGTTTAATCATTAAATAAGTTTAAACAAACTATGTTATCCATCACTCACCACCATGTAGTAATAATGTTAATAATAATGTATTATTAAGCTACTCCAACATTATGAACAACATTCATTAGATGTTAGTTTGAATTCTTCCTACCTGAAATCATTTAACTCTTTACCACCTGCAGACCACATTTTGTTTACTTGAAGCAGAAAACTTTAGAAAAGCTATACAATCATGCGAAATACTTTTCAGTTCTGCTCTTGTGATATGTGAATAGGTTGAAAAGGCATTGTGGCCAGAGGAGAAATTGCTTTTGCCACAATGCTTTTTGAAAATCATCCGCTGCAAGAATGTGACTGTAGATGGTAATGTGTTAAAATATCTCTTTATAAACACAATAGTTTGAAATTTTTGATGCGTAACATTTTAGGTAAGTAATGAAAAACCAATCTCTACATTAAGTAATGGGAAAAAAGTCTAAGTCACCCTTAACACCACATTAAAGCTTGTACATTTAATTTAGTGTAATGGAATACTTAACCTTTTACCAAACGCTAACTTTTCGACTGTCCCAAATCGAAAAAGTTTGCAGATGACATTACTATATGTGATGAAATAGAAAATTAATCTTCTGATAGGCCAGAAAAGATTGTGGGAAAATGAGAAGTTGCTAGTTAAGATGTTTTCCAAAGTCGCCTGTAACAATCAGTTCAAATGTTATTATTGTTTGGTAAAGGGGTTAAGCAAATGCATAAAGACTATATCAAAAAGGACACTTTTTGAGAAAGTTTAGTTAAAACAATCTGGCTTAAAGGGATTGGTTTTGTGGAGATTCATTCTATTTTGATATTCACAAAATGTGTCTGAAGATAATTTTGTTTACAATGAGCAATTTCGCCTTTTTTAGCCCTTATAGTGCTGGAACCAACTTCATGCTTATGCAAACAGGTTAGATCCAGGCCAGCCGCCAAATAAAATTTGCGGCTGGCCTGTGATCTAACCTGTTTGCTACTCTGACTGTCTTTCATAATAAAAATTAAGCAGATATTCAAGGTTTTGGAAAGCAGACAACACATTTATTCATTTTTAGAAAATTATCCAGCATTCTAAGGGTAAATTTTCTTTTTGATCAGTATAACAAAAAAAGGTTGTTGTGCATACTTGTCCTCTTCTGTTGCTTTCAATTTACATCAACGACAAAACCCAATAATAGGAATTGTGTTTGATGCACAATTGATTCCTTAATTGGTTTCCTAACAGGAACAATAATCATATGACCGTAATTGTTCATTACTCACTACTATATATATCCATTTTACTTGTAAAAACCCACCCTGACCCTTATGGTGCTGGAACAGACTTCATGCTTATACAAACAGGTTTGATTCAGGCCAGCCACCAAGTAAATTGGCAGCTGGCCTTTGATCTAACCTGTTTACTTCTCTGAGTATCTTTCCTCATCATAATTTAAGCAGATTTTTAAGGTTTTGGAAACCAGACGACATAAAAATATATTTTAGAAAAAATTACTAAGCATTCTAAGGGTTAAGGGAAATAGTAAAGAATATTGAGGAAATGAAATATATGTAAATAATTTCTTCCTCATTGTAGAGTTATAATCTAATTTTTTTATAACTGATTTTCTTCCCAAAATTGATTTGAAATTCAAGTGGTGCACTTATACAGCCAATATTCATGCTTTGGGTTAAATTCTTGTTGCATGTATATAATCATTTAAATGCACCTGCTGTTGAATGTTAAACCCTAAGAATGTTTGGTAAATTTCTAAAAATAGATATTTGTGTCATCTGCTTTCCAAAATCTTAGATATTAAAACCTTAAATAGGCGACTCTGGAAAACACTGTGAGAAAAGGAGAAAATGCGTTTTTAAACTTTATCAGAAGATAACTCTCAAATTTTATCACTTTTTGAAATGTCGTCTGCAAACTCTTTCAATTTGGGACAGTTTGATTTTGATGTTGGGTTAACTGGATATCTCTCTAATAAAATGATGACATACAAATAAGTGGAAATTTGTCAGGATCTGCCATATTTATCTTATCAAAAATATATAAGGCCACAGCGGCCAGGGATAGGCAAAATTGATCATAGGACGCAGCTCAAGACAAAAAGAATATTTCACATCATGTGTTATTTCTTCTCTAAATTATAACACATTAGAATCATCACATTATATTGAGACCAAGTTTAAACAGTTCTATTCCAGAGAATATGCCCTTTTTGTGATACAAATGATATTGAAGATGAGTTTCATTTTGTCATCGTTTGTCCTCTTTATAAAGAATTATGCAAGAAATATATAAAACCATATTATTATCAGTTTCGCAATGTTTTTAATTTCATAAGCCTCATGCAATCAAAAAATAAGAACATAATAAAAAATCTTGGTAAATATGTATATGAAGCCTTTCATGTTAGATCGATTCAAAATGTTGACATCCTATAATGATATGTGTGATTACATAGTTTGGATTATCCTCCCTGATTTGTCTTAAACAATGTTGTGAGATTAACTTCAGAAATGCCTTGATCATGTGAATGTATATTATATTGTATATGTATATGTTATAACGATAAACTTGTAAAAGTTTAAGTTAATAAACATCTATCTATCTACCTATTTATTGAATCGAATACAATTTAGCAGGGAAAGATCTAACATGGTGCTGAAAGGGTTAAAGATCTTGCTCTATTATGATTCTTATGAGTACCCACACAATAGGATAACCATACTGTTATCATTATCACTACCATATAGTATTCTCTATAAGGATTTCCTTTTAAGATTTAGGATATCCTTTAAAGATTTTTTCACAGTACAAATTCATATTATTTGCTTCCATGGTGTAAACTTCAACAATTGTAAGGCAACAGGATGGCAATTATAGAAAGACAACATTAAGTTGTTATCATTATTTCCAAAGGTTTCTGACCTAACAATTTGACCTATAATTAGGTCAACCTTTTTCTTTGCTCTGAGTAATTCGCAGCTAATAAGAGTAATATTATCATACATATAATACAATATATCAAAGAAAAATAATTGATATGGTCCTTTGTGGCACAGTGGTAAATGTGGTGAGGCACAGTGGTAAATGTGGTGAGGCACAGTGGTTAATGAAGTGAGGCACAGTGGTTAATGTGGTGAGGCACAGTGGTAAATGTGGTGAGGCACAGTGGTAAATGTGGTGAGGCACAGTGGTTAATGAAGTGAGGCACAGTGGTTAATGTGGTGAGGCACAGTGGTTAATGTGGTGAGGCACAGTGGTTAATGTGGTGAGGCACAGTGGTTTATGTGGTGAGGCACAGTGGTTAATGTGGTGAGGCACAGTGGTTAATGTGGTGAGGCACAGTGGTTAATGTGGTGAGACACAGTGGTTAATGTGGTGAGGCACAGTGGTTAATGTGGTGAGGCACAGTGATTAATGTGGTGAGGCACAGTTATTAATGTGGTGAGGCACAGTGGTTAATGTGGTAAGGCACAGTGGTTAATGTGGTGAGGCACAGTGGTTAATGTGGTGAGGCACAGTGGTTAATGTGGTGAGGCACAGTGGTTAATGTGGTGAGGCAAAGTGATTAATGTGGTGAGGCACAGTGGTTAATGTGGTGAGGCACAGTGGTTAATGTGATGAGGCACAGTGGTTAATGTGGTGAGGCACAGTGGTTAATGTGGTGAGGCACAGTGGTAAATGTGGTGGACTTGTTACATAAGGGTCCTGAGTTCAATCCGCACCCCAACTGCTGGTTCCATTGGTGTGTCATAGGCAAGGCCAAAGAGCCGTAATCTCAGGAAAACGGAAATATAACTGAAAAACTCTTGACAAGGCATTAAACCCCATTCAAACAAATGTTATGATTGATGAATAAACATGGAAATTGTAATGACAAGAGGAAAATTTGCTCATGATGGGCAAATTCTCCCTTTGTCAGAACAATTTAGAATATGTTTTTCTGCAAAAGGGTTTAAATAGAGGAAAGGTTAAAAGGTTCTTTTTTGATACACAGCTATATTGATTGATCAGCAATATAACACTTTATTGTGCTTTTGACCTTTTATAATAATTGCTTATCAAGTTAATATCCCAATAATCTGTATTTACTCGTTTAAACTCATTGCATCAAATTTGCTGAAGGAGTTAAAACAAAATGAACTTTGGTAGTATAAGAAATTGTTTATCCAATGCTGGGGAATCACATGGTCAGATTTGAGAAAATTTCTTTTAACCATCAATCACTACAAACTCCATGACCTATCTCGTAAATAAGGCCATCCAGAGGAAAGCTGTTGATACTCGCGAAACCGCATTTGGCTGGCCCTAAGGTAGGCCTTATCTGATGAAAAACAAGTAAGAATATAAGCAAGATGTACCTGTTTGATCTTGTTGGCAGTCATTTTTTGTCAAATCTGACCATGTGATTCACCGCTTTGTCATTGCAAAAAAAAATTCAAAGAAATTCTAAAAAGTTGAGGCTAAAAAAAAAGACAGATGGTGTTTTGCTATGTTTAAAGATGAGTTTGCAGTTTTTTAAGCACTAGTATGGTTTTAACCCTTTCCCAAACAACAAATTTCCGACTGTCTCAAATTGGAAGAGTTTGTAGACGACATTTCAAAATGTGATGAAATTGGAAAATAATCCTCCGATAGGGCTGAAAACACTGTTGGAAAAAGAAAAGTTGCTTGTTACGAGCAATTCCTCCTTTTCCCACAATGTTTTCTAAAGTCGTCTGCAACGAAGTGGTTAAAAGTCGTTATTGTTTGGAGATGGTTAAACAAACATAAATTAGGGCAAATGGAACTTGGTACAAAAAATCAAATGTTGAACCCTGTACCTCATAATACCTCCTTTTATCACATCTACAGCAGAAGACTCTAAAGATTCCTGTGACAAAAAGCTAAATTGCTAATGAGCAATTTTTCCTTGTGTTACAATGTCTTTTGCCCAATATAATTATGCAAAATGTTTTTCTTTTTTCTTTCAATTAATGTACAGCGCTCACTTTTAATCATTATAGTAGATGATCCCTTGATGACCTATCATGCAGTACTAGGCTAAGTAATATGTCATGCCCAAGGACACTTCACCGTAAAATAGATGATCCCCTTCGGGGATCAAACTTGTTGTTGACCAGTCTCTAGTCCCAGATGCTAACCATTACACCACTGCAGAACCTTCTTATACTAGCTATGTATTGTCATCTGCCGTTGCTTTCAGTTTGTACAATTCACAGTTCTCATATGGGGTAATGGGTGAAGAAACAGGATTTGGGTGGATGGCTGAGTGGTTTTTAGTTTCACTTCTTTTTCCTTATAGAGAGGTTTTTTGTTTATTTTAACCCTTTTTTCTTGGGTATTTTGCTACAGATAACGTGAGAATCAGTGATCAAAGTGATAAAGGTATCCATGTGAAATTGCATGATTGATTTATGGACCTGAAGATTATTGTACAAATTGGAGAATAATTATGCTCATGTTAAGCAAGCTACCCTTTTGTTCATATTGATTGCATCTCCTTTAATTAAAGGCATTTCAAACCACATTTAATAAGAAATGACTAACAACTTTACCTCACAGGTAAAGGTTTTCAATTATAGAACATTACATAGTTATCTATAGTCTTAATTCAACATAGCTGCAACTCATTTCCCCATATGTGTGTTTTGTGATTGGTAAACCCTTAGAATACTGGGTAATCTTCTAAAAATAGATTTTTGTGTCCCGTCTGCTCTCCAAAGCCTTAAATATCTGCTTTAATTTGTTGAGGAAAGATACTTAGAGGAGCAAACAGGCTCGATCACTGGCCAGCTACCAATCTACTTGACGACTGACCTGGATCTCACTTGTTTGCATAAGCATGAAGTCAGTTCCAGCACTGTGAGGGTTATAAGCAACAGTAGACAACAACAAAAATAACCTTATAGCTCCTTATGATATACGGGAGTTTCTACAGACGTCTACAGCAGACATGTCAAAGATAGATTAGCGAATAACAAATAACAAATTTTTCGACTGTCCCAAATTGAAAGAGCTTGCAGACAACATTGCTAAAGGTGATGAAATTGAAAAAATATTGTTCAGATAGAGCAGAAAACATTGTGGGAAAAGGTGAAATTGCTCTTAGCGAGCAATTTCTCCTTTTCGCACAATGTTTTCCAAAGTCGTCTGCAACAAAGTGGTTAAATGTCGTTATTGTTTGGTAATGGGTTAAGATGGAGTGTTATTGTGATGATTTAAAAGAAAAAATATAAATGTCTTGTCCTCAAAATAGATTTATGTAGACGCTTGTATTATGTTACAGGAGATATTTGCAGTAGATGAGGTCTACTTATTCCTTTTGATAGGAATTTGAAAGAAATTGAAAATGCTAAGTCTGATAAGTACAGAATATGAAATAAAAATACCTTCTTTGCCATAAGGGCTTTAGAAACTATTAGAAAACTCATAAACAATGTCTATTCGAAGTAGTTTATCCTTTTGTCACAGTGGTTTCTTTAATCATCTGCTAAAATGCACAGACATATAGTTCTTCACAAAAGTGAAGGTTTTACTATAGTCTTGCATTGAACCCTTGATACAACGTAAAATGTTATGGACATTAGGTGAACATTTCTGAAATGATATTATTTTATTATTCACCAAAATAAGCTTAATTTGAGTGGGTTATAAAAGCATTTAGAATGAACAATTTTGCCATTGGCAAAAAATAATGATTTATCCTAAACAGAAAGTCTTAGCAGACAACAGTTTGATGTTTCAATAAATGTTAATCCTTTCCCAAACAATAACGACATTTGACCACTTTGTTCCAGACATCTTTAGAAAACATTGAGGGAAAAGGAGACAATGCTTATGGAGAGCAATTTCTCCTTTTCCCACAATGTTTTCTGGCCTATCAGAAGATAATTTTCCAATTTCATCACATTTTAAAATGTCGTTTGCAAACTCTTTCAATAAGAGACAGTCGAAAATTTGTTGTTTGGGAAAGGGTTAAATTAACTCCATCACAAATGTGAAGGACTTTCTATGGTCTTTATTGCATTGCATCCTCAAATTTATATACAAACAAAACAAACAAAATAAGATGGCTTATTATAATAAGTTAAAAAACATCTTAATTTACAAATAATTGATTGCTTATATTATTTGATTGATCATACAGTAAAAATGCTTAATTTATCCAAATGATATTTCTGTGAAGGGTGAAGAAAGAGGAAAATTAATATGAAGAATGTATATAGGGTGGGAATAGTGAACAGGTCAAAGTCTATTTTATACAACAACAAAATAGCTAAAGAGATATACATGTTCTTTGTTTTGTTTTGTAGAGACAAATGTGACAAAATGATATATTGCTCATTTAAGTAATATATCTCTTTATCACAGTGGTTTTTATTGACTTCTACAACCAATGTGCAAAATGGGGTAATAAAATGTTGAGGGTTAAACAGGATGTGAAATTTGCCTTTTCTAAAGGGGTTACAAATACTATGCCATTTTTGTCATAACCCTTTTCCTTGTCAAATTCTTTTGCATTTATCTTCCTTTGCAGAAGAAAATGCTTGAAAGATTCAGTGATGAAAGAGGAATTATATTAAATCTGTAGGAAATTATGCTATTTTTACAGTATTTATATTATAAATGAAATGTTAATGGGCGCGTAGCAACCTGTACACAGAGTATGCACCTGCATGCACATTGTCCATAAAAAATGAAAATCTGAGATCTACATTGAGTGTCCAGATATCATTTTCATGATTTTTTCCCCAGGTGTTTATGTATACAGTGAAGCCTCGTTTATCCGGACCCTGATTATCCGAATGTCTCGCAATCCGAACGAAATTGTAAGGGAATGGAATTATTTGACCAGTTTGTTGCAGACAACTTTTGAAAACATTGTGGAAAAAGGAGAAATTGCTCGTGACGAGCAATTTCTCCTTTTCCCACAATGTTTTCTGCCATATCAGAAGATTATTTGTTAATTTCATCATGTTTTGAAATGCCGTCTGCAAACTTTTTCAATTTGGGACTGTCGACAATTAGGCGTTTGCTAAAGTGTTATAAGCATACACATGCATACAGACCGTTTATGTCTTTATGTGTATGAGGACATGCTCTACTTCATTAGTCCGGATGATTCGGTTATCCAGACATTTTGTTGGGAACGGACGTGTTCGGATAAACGAGACATCACTGTACATGTATCTCCCTGTTCGAAACATCCTTAGTTTGCACTAGATGAACTTGAAATACTCCCTTGGGGTCTTTGCCCCCAGACCAAAACCCACTGACCGCGTGCATACACTTACTAAAAATCTTAGTCAGTGATGGCTTCACCCATTACCAAACACCAAATTTTCGACAGTCCCACATTGAAAGAGTTTGCAGACGACATTTCAAAATGTGATGAAATTGAAAAATGATCTTCTGATAGGGCAGAAAACATGGTTGGAAAAGGAGGGATTGCTCGTTAAGGGCAATTTCTCTTTTTCCCAAATGTTTTACAGATGACGGTCTGCAACAGACTGGTCAAATGTCGTCATTGTTTGGTAATGGGTTAAATGTCTTTAAACATCTGAAGTAGTGGGACATGGCTAAAGCATCATTAGACGACTAAAACATATTCAGATGTCTGAAGTATTGGTATATATGGCTTTATGTCAAGGAAACATAGGAAAGTGTATGTAGCCTTCATCGATTTTAAGAAAGCGTTTGATTCAGTTGACAGATCGAAGTTGTATTCTATATTATTATCTCATGGTATCGACAGTAAATTATTAAATTCTATAAAAAGTATATATTCTTCAGTAAAAACGGTTGTACGTTCAGGTAATGAGTTTAGTGATCCTATTGATTGTCCAGTGGGCTTGAGACAGGGCTGTTCGATGAGTTCTATACTATTTACTCTCTTCATTAATGAATTCCATGACTTGATATCTAAAAGTGGAAACAAAGGCATACAGTTAAATCCGGATTTCATAGAGATATTCATGTTAATGTTCTCTGATGACATCGCGTTACTTGCAGACACGAGAATGGGTCTTCAAAAACACTTAAATGTTTTACAAACATACTGCAAAGATTTCAAACTTAAAGTTAACATTGAAAAAACTAAAGTTGTAGTTTTTAGAAAAGGAGGTCCCCTCTCAAGGTATGACAAATTTTATTTTGAAAATAAATCTTTAGAATGTGTAAATGCTTTCACATATGTTGGTGTGAATTTTACAAGTGGTTTATCATCGTTCAGAATGGCTGAACAGAATGCTCTTAGAGCGAAATGTGCATTGAACTTAGTATTGACTTCTTTGAAAGGGATTTCACCTACCAATGGTAAACTGTTTTTTAAAATTTTTGACACAAAGATTGCACCGATATTGTTATATGGGAGTGAGGCATGGGGTTTTCAATCGTTTGACTGTATTGAAAGGGTCCAAAAATATGCATGTAAGCGTTTTATGTGTGTACCATCGAATACCTCGGATGCAGCTGTCCTTGGCGATTGTGGTCGTTTTCCATTATATGTTTACACTTGTATAAGAGTTATAAAGTATTGGTTGAGAATTCTTATTATGCTGAATAGCAGGTATGTTAGAAAATGTTACAATATGTTAAAAATGTATGATTCATTTGGATATGTAAATTGGGTATCTAGACTAAGAAGTCATTTATGCGAAAACGGATTTGGTTACGCTTGGGAAAATCAAATGATAACAAATGAAAAGCATTTTGTTGCTCAGTACTTGCAGAGATTGAAAGACCAGTATTTGCAAGTATGGAGAAATAAATGCTGTACCGAAACAAAACCATTTTACTATACTGGTTTTAAGTCGACATTTGGGTATGAAACTTATCTAGACATTTTAACATTATACAAGTTCCGTAAATCTTTCGCATGCTTAAGAACAGCAACTCTCAAGTTAGCTGTGGAGGAAAACCGCTATAAGAACCATGAACAAGATAATAATAATTGCTGTTATTGTAAGAATAAGACTGAAGATCTATATCATTTTTTACTTATTTGCCCACTGTATTCTGATCTACGTGATACGTATTTTCAACAAAGATATTATAAACATCCAAATATACAAAAGTTTAATTTACTTTTGACACGTAAGAATAAAGATGAAGTACGCAATATTGCTATGCATGTATACTATTCTTACCAAAAAAGAGAAAATTTTATCAATTCATTATGAGTAAGAGTTAGTAGACTTTGTTTTGTAATTATTTTGATTGCTTCAACAACCTCCTATGTATAATTGTTTAAACATGCTTTACCTTTGGCTGTACATGTTAATCTTTATATGTATATTGTATTGTTAAGGCCGGGGGCCGACTATCAATTAAATAAATGAAAGGAGTGGAAAATGGCTATTTGTGGCCAGTTGTTGCTTTCATTTTGGACCTGTAACAAAATCGTCAAGTGAGAAAGGGAAATAACAATGACAATACATTATTTGATAACATCCACTTAAGCTTTGTAATTGTGACATGATATTATCTCATTCCTTCATTTATCACTTATCAAACAAGCTATATCAGTATTCAGTCATTTCCGAAATCAAAATATTGCGCAATAAAATCCCAGTCTGTCATCGGGAAGAATTTCTGTTTAACCAACTTCATGCTTATGCAAACAAGGAAGATCCAGGCCTGTGATTTAACCTGTTTGCTACTCTGAGTATCTTTCCTCAACAAAATTATGCAGATATTTGTGGTTTAGAAAAGCAGACGACACAAAAACTTACTTTTAAAAAATTACCCAGCATTCTAAGGGTTAAGACATATACATTAAATTGTATTGATGCTTTATAAAGCTGCTGATGTTTTAGACAATAATTTATGCTTGGGACATCAACTAATATGCATAGTTACTTTGGAGCGCTTCTGTTGTTGCCTTATACTTTTAGTTATCTTTTTTTAAACATTTTTATATCTTTTTTTTTAAAAACATTTTTAGATGTTTAGATGCTTTTTAGATATCTACTGATACTTTGGACGTTGACTTATAACCTTTTCTTTTTTAAATATTTTTATTTGATTTATCTAATTCTGATATTAACAGAAAGTTGAAGGGGGTTAGGTACTTATATATGGTTTTACCAATTCTTTGAACACTATTCATTGGTTCTAGTTATGCAAGCATATACACAATTTAGTTGAGATTTGTAAAGAGAATAATTACTTCACTCCCTAGTCAATTACTGTTTTCAGGAATGTGATATTGTCACATTTACCCTTTTAGCAGTCTACTACAATCAAACTGAATCAAATAGAAAGTATCTTCTAATGGAGGTGACATTAAAAAACACAATTAATTTTAGTTAACTAAAAACATTGAGACGAAAGAAGAAATGGTTTATGATATGGCTTTTTTTTTTCGAAATTGTATTTTCAATACTTTCCTGTAGTATATCCCAAACTGAATATTCATCGGTAGAGTCTGTTTGCATAAGCATGAAGTCAGAAACTTACTTACATCCAACCCTTTCTGTTCTGAGGCAGAATGCATTGAACCAGGACATCAAACTGACAAAATACAAGCATGAGAATTTTGTTGTCTTCTGCTTTCCAAAACCTTTAATCCTTTCCCAAACAATAACAACATTTGACCACTTTGTTGCAGATGACTTTAGAAAGCAATTTTTCCTTTTCCCACAATGTTTTTTGCCCTATCAGAGGGTTGTATTCCAATTTTGAAATGACGTCTGCAAACTCTTCCAATGTGAGACAGTCAGAAATTTGTTGTTTGGGGAAGGGTTAATACCTGCTTAATTTTGATGAGGAAAGATACTCCGCGTAGCAAACAGGTTAGATCACAGGCCAGCGGCCAATTTACTTGGCGGCTGGCCTAGATCTAACCTGTTTGCATAAGCATGAAGTGGGTTCCAGCAATATGAGATTTAAATGATTGAAATTAGGGGTAACAATTCATTTTGTATGCATGTATTGTTCAACAAACTTTCGTTTGCTTAAATATTAGTTTGATATTCATTGAAAAGCAGTTGTAAAAACATGTGTTTCTGAAGAATGAATGGCCAATACAGAAACACCCGAAAGGTCTTGCAAAAGTGAAAAAGTCTCAAGTCAAGTTTGTTGAACAATATTCAGGAACCTGTAAGGGTATACACTGCTCTAGCTGCAACAGATTGTCAACATGCATTTAATTGATAATGACTCAGTCGTTGTTGTTGTTACAGTTTCCTTCCCATTTCAAGGGCTAAGTGCAGGGTCATGGTAAGTGCTTTTGCTGCCATACCCTCATGGATGATTTGTGTCTGGTCCAAATTGAAGGTATCAGCAGCAGACAAAAAATAAGTTATTGTCCTGTTGACTTTCCTAGATATAAACTGAGCTAGGCACAAATAATTGGACCTAAGATAATTGAATTACCCTTACTGCTCTGTAGCAATATTTCACCATTGCTGTGAAGTGTGGTACCTATTTTCATAACAATTTGTCGAAATGAAACTGTGAGATTTTCACTTTTTTTATAATAAAGACAGCATGACTATATTTACCGCTAGACAACTGCATAATTATTAGTTTAAACATATTTTATTCAATGGAAAAAACACCATTATATACATTACAAACAATTTTGTGAAACGGATTGGAACGAAAGCTAAAAGCTTTAATTATTGAAAGTGATAAATTAATAAAGATATCTTATGATATGTTCATGTTAATCAGCCATTTTCAGTAGTGTTTATATGATAGATAACCAACCATTAGATTGGTCAACCAGTCTGTTATACAACAACTTAATCATCTTATTAACTCATGTTAAGACTAACTAATTTGCTTGTATCATAAGATGAAATAAAATGCCCTTGAGCACCAGAAGATATGCCCTGTCTGTAATAGTTCCATACATAAGAAAACGCTACTTTGTCAAGGACTGCTATGACACCTATGAAGTCGTGTGTTTGGTCTGGTGAAATCTGTATGTAGCGTTTAACTTGCATATTTTTTGTCTTCTTGTTGTTATTCCACATACAGGTATGATTGACTGTATAGTTTAGTCAATATTCTAGATCTTGATCTGTAATAGGCCCCAACCGTCTTTCCCAGCCGAGATTTTGCCTTGACAGCTGACCACTAGAAGTTGTAGAGCTAAAAGAGCTAATCTATTTTTGATAAATCTCTCAAGAACTAACATATGGTTCCTGTTTTAGCTTTTATGTGCCTCTTTAACCCTTAGGATGCTGGGTAATTTTCTAAAAATAGATTTTTGTATCGTCTGCTTTTCCAAACCTTAGATATCTGCTGCTCCAAGCCTTAGATATCTGCTTTATTTTGATGAGAAAAGATACTTTCAGTAGCCAATAGGTTAGATCACAGGCCAGCTACCAATTATGTCTACATACTGGTATTAGCATATTGAAACCATATTATCCCTTATAGTGCTGGAATCGACTTCATGCTTAAGCAAACAGGTTAGATCCAGGCCAGCCGCCAAGTAAATTATAAAGCATGAAGTTGGTTCCAGCACTATAAGGGTTAATGCACCTGCAGCGAAAAGCTTGATTAAACATTGCAACAAAAGAAGAAACTGCTTATAATTGGTTACTATTTTTATTGTCTTAATGGATTTTTACTCAATATTGCAGAAAAAAAAATCTATTTCATACTTTAGAACTTGATTAAACATTGTGCCAAAAGAAAAAACTGCTCATACTTTGTTACTATTTCTCTTGTCTTAAGTGATATTTACTCAATATCACAAAGAAAACATCTTTTTCATACTCTATTTCCTTTATATTGGAAAAAGGCTTAGATCTGTAAGTTTTAGAAATTTGTATTAATAAAACTGCTGAAGTGGTAAACCAATAACCTGACATGGCTTTTAATTAACACGAAAACTGCATGATTTTCCAAACAACAATTTTTCAACTGTCTCAAATTGAAAGAGTTTGTGGATGACATTTCAAAGTGTGATGAAATTGAACAATATTCTTCAGAAAGAGCAGAAAACATTGTGGGAAAAGGAAAAATTGCTGGTTATGAGCAATTTATCCTTTTCCCACAATGTTTTCTAAAGTCGTCTGCAACAAAGTTGTCACATGTCGTTATTGTTTGGGAAAGGGTCAAAGCAATTTCCAATAGGGAAGGTGCCTTTTATGGGAACCTGTAATTCAACGAGAAAAATCCTGGATGTTTCTTTTAATGTGGAGGAGTTAGAAAATCCCATTTTTTCGGGAAAGGATGAAGCCTCGAGCTTGTTCATAGATAATGCTGGATAAGAGGTTAGATATAATTGAGAGGGTTCATTACTCGAAGATTTTACTGGACATAGGCTTTCAATGATAGGAAAGAGTAGTAGTGTAGTAGCAATAAATGTTATGGTTTCAAGTGAGTCTGTTTTTGTGACTTATGTTTAACCCTTATAGTGCTGGAACTGACTTCATGCTTATGCAAACAGGTTGGATCCAGACCAACTGCCAAGTAAATCTGCTTTAATTTTGATGATGAAAGATACTCAGAGAAGCAAACAGGTTGGATCACAGGCCAACCACCAACTTACTTGGCAGCTGGCCTTGAACTAACCTGTTTGGGTAAGCATGAAGTCGGTTTCAGCACTATAAAGGTTAAACTCAGAAGTAATCAGAGAAAGGTTGAAGGGAGTGAATGGGTTGTTGTTTTAATTGTGCAATTTAGTTTTTGCTCAAGGTATGAGAATGTGTCTCTTTATGAAGTAATACTCAACTCTCTTATCAAATGGTGTGGTTTTGATTGTCGTGAATTGTGAGTAAATTGCAGATGACCATTGAAATAGGAAGAGCCCGACACTCAATCTTTCGGCTAACATGGTTATACATCTAATTGAAAATAGATATTCACCATGTCATTAATCTTTATAGTGCTGGAACCAACTTCATGCTTATGCAAACAGGTTAGATCAGGCGATCTAACCTGTTTTCTACCCTGAGTATCTTTCCTCATTGAAATTAAGCAGATGATAAAGGTTTTGGAAAGCAGACGACACAAAAATCTATTAAGAAAATAACCTAGCATTCTATGGGTTAAAGTTATTGAATGGTTTAAACATTTCTGTTTACCTTGTTACAGGAGCAACTTTAAACATGAGGGCAATTCCAAACAACATTCCTACCATCATCATTGTCTGTTTGTCCTTGAACTTTGTGTCCATGACAACAGTTTTGTCAACATCAGAAGTAAATCCTGTCAATGGACATGTTGATCACCATCATTTGAATGGAAACCAAACAGATCACAGTAACAGCAACCATGACAACAGCTCTGGTCACCATGACAACAGCACCGGTCACCATGATGATGGTCACCATGAAGAAGGTCATGGCCATGCCTCCAGTATACATCTAGTGGAACTAAACTTTGACCATGTGAAAGGACCAGTCGTGTTTGGTCTGGTGGTCATTATAGCTGGCCTGAGTAAGATTGGTAAGAACATTTACTCCATTTTTTAATTATTCCATGTTTGTTTGTTTGTTTTTCCAATTTGTTTTACATCGATTGTGAAGGAGGCTTTATAGCCCATCGAGTCACTCTCGATGACTGCTTCCTGGAGAATACACCAGTAATCGCGCCGGTTTGAGGGCTAGCCCACGCAATTCTCACCTCGCCTAACGGGGATTCGAACCCGGGACCCTCGGTACAGTAGCCCGACGCTCTACCACTGTACCACTGTCGCCATGTTTCATTTTTTTATTTTTTGCTAGTATGTCTTTTTTTTCCTTCTAAGAACTCAAACAAAGTGTTATTTACCATAATGTAGAAGTGTGTTATGCTGCTTCATATTTTTTGAGAAGGCCTAAATTAAAGGAATGTGTGAGTTCCTCTTTGTATACAAAATGTAGCTGCTGTTAACAAATAAAAAGATCATTATACAAAATTTCTCAATGAGAAAGGTTTAATGGTCCTTCAATGAATTTTTTGCACCTTTACTAAAACAGACTGCAATTGTGTAAGCAGTATCAGAAAATGATAATGGTTAATATGTTTTCTTCTTTGTATTGAAAGCAGTTTTGTCAGAATGGCGTGTTTTTGTAACCATCAACCTAGCTCCCGGGATAGATGATTTAGCCCTTATAGTGCTGAAACTGACTTCATGCTAATGCAAGCAGGTTAGATTCAGACCAGCCGCCAATTTAAATTAGGGGCTGGCCTGTAATCTAACCTGTTTGCTTCTCTGAGTGTCTTTCTTCATAAAAATTTAGCGGATACAGTGTGTTGGAAAGCAGACAACACAATCATTTATTGTTCGGGGAAAGATTAACCAGCATTCTAAAGGTTAATGATGGGTTACTTGATTTTTACCCATGGCAAACTGAGGTTTCAATGAAAAACCATTGAAGGACCTGATTTGTGCGCTTAAAATTGTTCGTGCTCTGAACCCTTGATATATTCATTATGGGTTTCATTAGTTATGCCCATATTGGTTTCATTATTTCCAACCATGGCTTATGTTTATTTCAGGTTTCCACCATGCTGATTTCCTCTCCACTAAAGTACCTGAGTCCTGGTTTGTACTGAATTCTCTGTAGTTGTTCTTTCTAATACAGATCAAGATAACTGTAGGGTTGCTAATTGGTTATTTTGTTAAATTGTCATTTTTTTTATTATTTATTTTGTTCGTTTGTCAGTTTGTTTGTTCTTCATTTTGTGAATTTGTCATTTTTTAAATGAACCAACCCCATTGATTGAGACAAACAGATTTTTTTTCTATAAACCCTGCTTAAGCAGCTTATGTCAAAATATTTCAAATCTTTGACTACTGCAACGCTTTTTTGATATTCATTGTAGTGATTGAGAAACATTGGATGAAAAGTGACTGATTGGGTCAAATGTAACTTTCATTTCAGTTATTTTTGGCTTGGAGATGACATTCACACTTTCATGAGAGTTAGTTTCCCTGTTGACTCACAGATTGCTGATGGTTTAACCCTGCTCGATCAGCCTTTACTATTAAGGCAGTCAAGCTTGGGGTCTTTTTTTTGTCATTATGAGATCCATATGAGATTCATATAAATGAATAAACATTTTGAGGGTTGAATGCCAGACCATAGTTAGTTTTCATGTTTGTGAAGCACTTATTTTTAGTCTTGCACTGAACCCTTAAATTGTTCTTGGTAAATATCTACAATATTGGATGAGAACACTTTTGGGCATAAATAAATGATAAATTTGTCTGTTTGTTTCAGCATCCTTATTCTGATAGGAGTTGTGCTGGGTGCAGTCTTGTAGTAAGTAGATAAAAAATATATTTTTCTGTGCTTCTTGTGCTTTGTTCAGTGTTACAGTAAGTAGATGAAATATCCTTTAACCCTCAAAAATGCTGGGTAATTTTCTAAAAACAGATTTTTGTGTCATCTACTTTTCAAAACATGAAAAATTAGCTTAATTTTGATAAGGTAAGATACTCAGAGTAGCAATCAGGTTGGATCACATGCCAGCGGCCGATTTACTGGGCAGCTGGCTGGATCTAACCTGTTTGCCTAAGCATGAAGTTGGTTCCAGCACTATAAGGGTAAACCTAATCTCCCTTATGGGAAATCATGACTGGTCCTAATTGAAAGCAAAAGCAGATGACCAACACTAGCATAATGATAAAGAGCTTTGTGAGAATTGTAGATTCTAAACAATTGTAGCAATAGAACAAGTTGCTCATTTCATTATTTTGTCACAGTGGTTTCTCAAGCCTTCTGCAGCAGAAGTGCCAATATGAGGTGGGAGTGAATAGGGAGGGCCTGGTTTTGGTGTTTGTAACTGTCATCTTAGTATGGCAAATTGATGCCGAGATGCTGAAGGGGAAAATTAATTCCCTCTTTTGTGTTCTGTAACACTTCCCCTTTAGCAAATAAATTGTATGATAATTGACTTGGTCCTATCTCCTGACTGTCAATCAATACACCAACCTTTCCATGACTGGTCTTTTTCTTACATAGCTTGACCTTTTTGCTATTTACAAGAAAATGTTTGCTTTACTTTTGTTCATATTTATTTATATTGGGTTTAACACCATGTCAACAGTATTTCAGTTATTTTGGGGCTTTTCCCAGTATCAGAGCAAGGAAAATCCCAGTTTTGATGGAACCCAGTAGACCCCATGTGACAACTCCTACACCTTGACCCTTTACCAAACAACAATTTTCACCTGTCCCAAATTGAAAGAGTTTGCAGACGACATTACAAATGTGATGAAATTGAAAAAATAATCTTCTGATAGGACAGAAAACATTGTGGGAAAAGGAGAAATTGCTGTTTACGAGCAATTTCTCCTTTTCCCACAATGATTTACAACAGCCATCTGCAACAAATTGATCAAATGTTGTTATTGTTTGTTAATTGGTTAAATATTGGGCCATGCTGGACCCTAGTTTTTGTTTAGCCTTGCTTCAGTTTCCATAATTCCAGAGAAATTCATTTCGAATATGCAAATAATTTTGAATTCTGAGCAGCACGCATTGTCATAATACTTTTCCCGGAATGCATTTTCACAAAGGAGTATTTGCTCTTGATGAGTAATCCTGGAGTAAGGGGTTAGAGTATCTGAGAAAATAGTTATTTTTAAATTGCTGCAAATATTTTAACACCTTAAAGTTCATCTCCAGCTGAATCAGAAAGATTAACCCTTTAAATGCTTGGTAATTGTCTAAAAAGAAATTTTTGTGTCCCCTGCTTTCCAAAACCTTAAATGTCTGCTTGATTTTGACGAGGAAAGACACTGAAAGTAGCAAACAGGTGGGATCACAGACCAGTCGTCAATTTACTTGGTGGCTGGCCTGGATATATATCCTGTTCGCATAAGCATGAAATCAGTTCAAGCACTATGAGGGTTAATGATTTTTTTATGTGTTTTTTTTTTCTTCTCTAGTTTTTCAGATATTGCTGGTGAAATGAAGTTTTTCCAGCCTCATGAGTTTTTCTTGTACCTCCTTCCACCGTAAGTTTTATTGATTTTAACACATTACCACCTAATGCTTCAATTTTGTGTCTTGCAGCAAACATCTTTCAAAAAGCATTGTGGCAAAAGGAGAAATTGCTTGTCACAAGCAATTTCTCCTTTTGCCATAATAATTTTTCAATGTATTCACATATCACAACAGCAGAACTGAAAGGTTTTTCGATTGTTTACAAAGCTTTTCTAAAGTCGTCTGCTTCACTTACAAAAAAGGTGTCTGCAGGTGGTGAAGGGTAAATGGACATGTCCTAATTAGATGGACAATTAATAGTTTCCAGCAAATGATATAAGCACTCTCTATTCATCAGTTATCAGTAGTAGATGATAGAATAATTGTCAAAGTGGCCAAAAAGCCCATTGATAGCTGCAAAACAAATTGATTGACATAAATCCTGGGACTAGCCTAAGAAATCGGTAATAGTACTGGTTTAGTATCAAGGAAGCAGTCTTCGAGAGAGAATTTGATAAGTTTCAAACTTCCGTCACATCTTTAAATGAATCAGTTTTAACTAAACTCTAACAACAGACCTTTTAACAGCACTTGATTCAAGACACAATTGTGACAAAATCTTGTCACAATGGTTTTGATATGATATCACTGGGTTTTCATGAGAGGTAGTCACCCGTCTGACTGAAGGAATGTCTATGATTCTACACAGCTTGACCGGTCCTTGTGACAATAAAATTAACCTTTAGAATGCTGGGTAATTTTCTATAAGTAGATTTTTGTGTTGTCTGCTTTCCAAGTTCTTAAACTTCTGCTTAATTTTGATGAGGAAAGATACTAAGAGTAGCAAACAGGTTAGATCACAGGCCAGCAGCCAATTTACTTGGCGACTGGCCTGGATCCAACCTGTTTGCATAAGCATGAAGTCAGATCCAGCATTATACGGGTTAAGAGTCTTTTTCCATTTGTGATAAGCATGACAAAGCAATGTAACAGGAAAATTAATAATACCATGTCAAACAAATTATCCCCTGTTTTGTATATTGTAGGATTATTCTAGAAGCTGCATACAGTCTTCATGATAGAACTTTTGTAGAGAATATCGGCAGCATTTTGTTGTTTTCTGTTGTGGTAGGTCCTCTTATTTTGTTTGTATTTCTATTAGTATACATGACTCAATCTTAAGTTTTACACATTCCCTGGATGACCTGCCAGTACTAGGTTAGGAAATGTATCTTGACCAAGGGCACTTCACAGTGAAATAATTGGCCGCCTCGGGGATCAAACCCACGTCAATCAGTCTCTAGTTCCCGATGCTAACCATTACACCACCGCTGATACTTAAAAATATGTGATGAATCTGGTACAGAAGTCTTTAGAAACCAAACTGACAAAAGGATGAATTAGTCTTCATGAGAAATTTATCCTTTTGGCCCAATGGTTCCCCCTAGAATCATAGACAAATGCATTGTTTAAATTGTGATATTTTCAATAATATTCTTCTCCTAAAATACATTGAAAGAGATAAACTATTATGTCATTAAAAAGAATTGGAAAGAGATCTGTAACCTTAGATTACTATTGTGTCAAATATGAGAAATTGCGCCAAGGCAGAGATGTTTTATTGTTCACAACATATAGTTTTTTGAGTGTCATTCTTTTAAGCAAATCTAATTGTTCATAGCTTGTGTGCTTGTGTCCATAGTACACAAGTTATGTCTGATTAGATTTGCTAAAATAATTTGTTGATATATTTTTGTGTAAGTATTAATCGTGTGTTTTCTTTTTTAGGGTACAATATCTGCTTCATTCTTGATAGGTAAGTGCTAGTTACTTCCACTGCAATTTTTACTTATAAATATGCATTTTATTTGAAGTCACTTTGTATCTTGATCATTCTAAAGCAAATGAGCAAAGAATTCATTCACTCTTAGTGGTTAAAGATATGTTACATTCATTTTATTTGAATGATATAAAGCTTGAATTATAAAATTCTGTGATCTAAGACATTGGTGCCATTTATGCTACAAAGATTTCTTATTTTCAAATTTGAAAAATTTTGAGGGGTTAGTACCGCTCTCTCAGAGCGCGCAGCGCTCGGAGAGCGGATAACGGTAACATACGTACGAGTAACAAGTTATGTTAACACCGGTTATACCATTAGCAAAAAAACATGTGGCTTCCGGTAAAACTATAGGAGAAAACTCGGGTTTGCTTCGGATGTTTCCGGCGAAGCCGGAAACACTCGAAGTCTTATTCGGCATGTGTCCGGCGAAGCCGGACACATCCCGATTGCATTCGGATCGTCTTCGAGTAAAAACGGAATGGACTGGTTTTACATAAATTCATTGCCGCTCATTGAGTTTATTTCCGCCAATCATGAATGAACCATAAACCATTCTATCGAAAAACAAAACACGAACAACAGGATCGGCGCCACCGCTTCAAACTTTAAATTGGACACAGTGCTCAACTCCTTGAAAGGACAACGTATCGCCGGTTGCAGGTAAGAGAATTTTTTGTACTCTTTCATTTCGTTATAAAAGAGTATAGCTAAATAGACCATTTCCACCAAAATTCGTCATAGAAAAATCGAGAGGGCGAGCCCTCGTCACGCCTCGCCGAAGATGCTTCCTCTAAACAAACATCCATCTGAAAAAAAACTTCTCCCTTTTCAGTAGAACTACAGCATTCATTTTTTAGTGTTACAGTACATGTTCCTTTCAGTACTAGGCTAGAAAGTGTTTGTTGCCCACAACACTCCACGGTGAAATAAGTGTTCACCTTCTATCGATTCGGTGATTACACCCTGCAGTTTGGCATAATCTAATGTTTATGTAGACGGTCTATGTCATTTTCGCGGTGTGTAAGGAAAGCATTAGGTACACATCGTGTTGTATATGGAATACACTATTATGCTGACCAATAAAGCAACAATGTCAACTCGTCAATTGCTGACATGGATTATTTGTTATTGTTGGAGCTTTTAAATTGAGTACAAGGTACCTTCTTGACAATTTAATAGCGTTATGGGCCGATAGTTTAAATAACAATGAACGCGTGAATTTCCTTTTCAAAAAATGAAATACCCTGTAAAGTATTTGGTTATATATGTCACCTTATTCGTTTGACAGTA
Organism: Cerastoderma edule; assembly: GCA_947846245.1. Taxonomy (NCBI): domain Eukaryota; kingdom Metazoa; phylum Mollusca; class Bivalvia; order Cardiida; family Cardiidae; genus Cerastoderma; species Cerastoderma edule. The sequence goes on along the minus strand of OX401419.1, from coordinate 8,425,778 downwards.
TTTTAGTTTACTTGATTCAAGTGATAATATTATTTCCAAACATTGAATTATTCTTGCAATTGATAATTTTGGCCCAAAGGTTTGATCCTTAAGTTGATTCTTCTTTATTTCACAGATTGCATGATGGTTGGGAATATGACAATTTTAAACAAGATTCAAAAGAAAAGATGATGCAGACCTGCATAAACATTGACTCTGTTTTTAGCTCACCTGAGCACGTAGTGCTCAAGGTGAGCTTTTGTGATACCGAGATGTCCGTCGTCCGTGCGTCCGTGCGTCCGTGCGTGTGTCAACAATTGCTTGTGAACACTCTAGAGGCTACATTTATGATCCAATTTTTATCAAAATTGGTCAGAATGATTGTCTCAATAAAATCTTGGCCAAGTTCGAAACTGGGTCATATGGGGTCAAAAACTAGGTCACTAGGTCAAATAATTTAAAAAGTTTGTGAACACTCTAGAGGCCACATTTTTGGTCCAATTTTGATGAAAGTTGGTCAGAATGATTGTCTCAATAAAATCTTGGCCAAGTTCGAAACTGGGTCATTTGGGGTCAAAAACTAGGTCACTAGGTCAAATAATTTAAGAAGTTTGTGAACACTCTAGAGGCCACATTTATGGTCCAATTTTGATGAAAGTTGGTCAGAATGATTGTCTCAATAAAATCTTGGCCAAGTTCGAAACTGGGTCATGTGGGGTCAATAACTAGGTCACTAGGTCAAATAATTTAAAAAGCTTGTGAACACTCTAGAGACCACAATTATGGTCCAATTTTTATCAAAATTGGTCAGAATGATTGTCTCAATAAAATCTTGGCCAAGTTCGAAACTGGGTCATGTGGGGTCAAAAACTAGGTCACTAGGTCAAATAATTTAAAAAGTTTGTGAACACTCTAGAGGCCACATTTATGTTCCAATTTTGATGAAAGTTCATCAGAATGATGGTCTTAATGAAATCTTGGCCAAGTTTGAAACTGGTTCACGTGGGGTCAAAAACTAGGTCACTAGGTCAAATAATTTAAAAAGCTTGTGAACACTCTAGAGGCCACATTTATGGTCCAATTTTGATGAAAGTTGGTCAGAATGATTGTCTCAATAAAAATGTTGGCCAAGTTTGAAACTGGGTCATGTGGGGTCAATAACTAGGTCACTAGGTCATATAATTTAAAAAGCTTGTGAACACTCTAGAGACCACAATTATGGTCCAATTTTTATCAAAGTTGGTCAGAATGATTGTCTCAATGAAATCTTGGCCAAGTTCAAGACTCGGTCATGTGGGGTAAAAAACTAGGTCACTAGGTCAAATAATTTAAAAGCTTGTGAACACTCTAGAGGCCACATTTATGGTCCAAATTTGATGAAAGTTGGTCAGAATGATTGTCTCAATTGAAATCTTGGCCAAGTTTGAAACCGGGTCATGTGAGGTCAAAAACTAGGTCACTAGGTCAAATATTTGAAAAACCTTGTGAACACTCTAGCAGCTATATTTATGGTCCAATTTTGATGAAAGTTGGTCAGAAGGATTGCCAAAATGAAATCTTGGCCATGTTTGAAAGTGGGTCATGTGGGGTCAAAAACTAGGTCACTAGGTCAAATAATTTAAAAAGCTTGTGAACGCTCTAGAGGCCACATTTATGGTCCAATTTTGATGAAAGTTGGCCAGAATGATTGGATTATTTACCATAAGCTTGACTGTCTTAAAATTTTCCAAATTTATTTACTGTTGAAAACCAATAAACGACTTTGAGATACATTTTCCAATTGTTATTATTTTAATTTGCCCAACCAATTGTTACTGTCCCTGCTTTCACAAACCTAAATTTCCTTCATCTTAATTCTCTTTGTCTTGGTGAACATTAACTCAAGAAGACAAATACAATACACATAAAAAAATGTTAACAAGCAAGAGCATTGGCTTAGAGTATTCAATGCAATTAGCACTTAGAAGAGTTTGAAACATACCAACCACTCTGTCTTAAATATACCTCTTTTTCAAACAGAACTCAGGTGAGCGATAAAGGGCCATTATGGCCCTCTTGTATAATACAAGTAAGTACATAGTCTTTCTCATGCCCCTTTGAATTTTACAAACATAAGCCTCATAACCATAGAAGATAACTTTTGAAAGCAATAAATGTTGATGAATTTGTTGTTGCTCAAAATGTGTAATTGACTTTTTCTTTTCTTCTTTCTTTTTTCGAAAACCTTCATGAGAATGAAACCAAAATAAGTCAAAACAGGTTGAAATATAGATTTTTATCAACAATCAGTTTTTTTCTTCCTGTCAGATAACTGCTTCAATCGACTACCATAGGGATAGAATTATTTCCAAAATGTTACCAATTAAGAATAATCAGTCGGGTAAAATGTAGCCAGAATTTACCGTGGCATAGAGGTGACATGTATGCAATTTTTTTTCTGATTTGGTAAGTCGAAATTACGAGAAAATTAAGTCGTTATTTCAACTTATTAACTCGAAAATAACGAGACAGTTAAGTCATTATTTCGACTCACTAACTTGAAATAAAGAGATAATAAAGTCATTTTTTTGACTAACTAAGTTGAAATAAGGAGATAATTAAGTCATTTTTTTGACTTACTTACTCAAAATAATGAGATAATTAAGTTTTTATTTCGACTTACTAACACGAAATAAATAAAGAGATAGTTAAGTCGTTATTTCGACTTACCAACTTGAAATAACGAGATAATTAAGTCGTTATTTCGACTTACTAACTCGCAATAATGATATAGTTAACTCGTTATTACAAGTTAGTTGACCAATCAGATCCATTCAATCTTTAACTTAAAGTATAATGTGGTTAACATTGCGTCACACTGTACGTCATTTCACATGAATTTGCTGAATACAACGAACCATCTGATTGGTCAACAAACTTGTTATATCGAATTAACTATCTCGTTATTTCGAGTTAGTGAGTCGAAATAACTACTTAATTATCTCGCTATTTTGAAGTTCGTAAGTCTGAATAATGACTTTACTATCTCGTTATTTCGACTTACTAACTCAAAATAACGACTTAATTATGTAATTATTTCGAGTGAGTAAGTCAAAATTACGACTTAACTATCTCGTTATTTCGACTTACTAACTCGAAATAACGACTTAGTTATCTCTTTCTTTTGAGTTAGTAAGTTGAAATAATGACTTAATTATCTCGTTATTTAGACTTACTAACTCAGAAAAAACAAAAATAAAATCGCATACATGTCACCTCTATGCCACCATAAGTATTGCCAAAAGATTGATACTTTTTATTTTTCTCTTTCAACAGCCAAAACTGATGACTTACTGGTAGAGTAAGGAAGAGATAACAACATCAAAATATGCTGGAGGATCACACAGACTCGGTACAATAAAAAACAGATGAAGATTTACATGGACGCCCGAATACCATTAAATCTATAGATATGTTTGACTCATGAACTGTTTTAAAACTTAGTTTTCTCCTCAAAAGACTATTTCAAGGATAGTGTTTAGTGTTATTTGGTACTGATAACATCAAATGACAATAATATAGAAAAACTCTGATGGACTATGGAATATTCTATTATGATAACAATGTCACATATTATGGTACTCATTTTCTTTTCTCTTTTTCAAGAAGCCTTCAAAAATTCAGATTAATGAGACAAAAAGCATGCCCATGCTCTATTTAGACAGCTTAGTAAGCCTACAGCAGACCAGTGGAAGACAGAAACTTGAGTCATAACTTGAAATTCTTTTCTTACAATTGCTTGTGTATGATATTTTTCAATGAAACAAAGATCAGAGTTGAATTTAAATTTTATACATACATCAATGTAAAGTTATTACTTTTCCTTCAGTTTCCATGGTAAACCCCTTAACTTTCAACATAATTTTTTGAAAAATTATGGCAAAGGGAAATTGGCTCAGAGAGCAGATTTGCCTTTTCACAATGCTTCTTTTCATTGGTTAAAGAAAATTTTAATTATATCTGCTATTGCTTTAAATTTGAAACAATATTTTGGAAAAATTGGATAAAAGTCTTAAGGATGTATGTCATAGAATATTTGTTGATTATTTTTTTTGGAAAATCTAAAGGTGATCATACATATTTCTGCCATATTCTTCCAACTTTCAGGAGTTTTTTTTAAACTATGAAGACAAGGGAACTGATGGCATCAAGAATGAAAATAATGTCCCAGGATCAAGCAGTGATTTCATTAGATAAAATTATCTATCAATGTGTTAGAGCAAAGAATTTGAATACATGAACAAATACTGTCTGCTGATTTTCACTTATGTCTTTTAACTACATTTTATTAATAGTTTATTGCATATCATTTATTGCATATTTTGTTTTTTAAGTTCTTTGATATATAAACACATATAAAAAAGCAGTGTTTTTATGTGTAAAAAAAGGTAAATAAAATATTAATCAAAATTTATAGAATCTTTTACTTTTATTTTAAAGTTCAACAAAAAACCAATTGGCTACAACAAAGCTATTTGTTGTTTTTGAATGATCTTTTGGAGATCTGCAAAGCAATTTATGTGGTATTTCCTTATCTCAATTGAACAGTAATGAAAAATTCAAGCAAAGACCTGATTGGCTTTCTATATGATTTAGTTAGTCCCTAAGAATGTACAAGCAGATGAGTATGTTGTTTGATATTGTCTGATACTATTAACCAAAATGATCCTTCTTCATCACCAAATGACATGTTGTTTGTTCTCATGATGATTTAAAGCAGTACCTACAACACATGATTTTGTGAAGAAAATTCTATGATTTCATGCAGAGACAGACTTGTGATTCAAATATTGTAGTTTGGTAGTTCTGACATTGCATGAGCAGTTTGTCCTTACATGATGAATGTCTCATTATTGATGAAAGGCCCTCAAACACAGCCCAAGCAAGTAAACTTATACCCATATAGAACATCTACCATCAAACAAGCTCACTAAGAGTCTGCAAGAATACTTATCCTTTTACTGAGACCTACCTAAATGTGACAAAGATGACAGCTTTGTGACAAAATGAGTATTTGCTCCCCAAAGTAAGCCAATTCTTATATTTCCACAAAGTTGTACTCTGAATTGATATTGAACCGTATATTCAGTATGCAAGTGTTTTTCACAAAACCCATGCCATTGAGTTGAGAGAGCGGTCTAGAGGCAATGCCTTAGTTCATATTATTCTTAGATTTTGTACTGTTCAACGTTAATCTTTTTGCATTTTCTGATTGTGTTGAATATTCTTTACAGGATTGTGTCTGATTGGTTTAGGCAATGTAGGGGCGTGGTCTAACCCAGGATGCACCCCTGTACAGATCCTCGTTTTCTCAGCCCTGATTGTGGCCGTGGACCCTGTAGCAGTATGTATTAGATCCATGATAATTACCTGCACTTAATTATTGACTTTACATTGAAATTAAGATTACACAAATGTCAGGTGGCAAAGAATTTCAATCTTTATAATATAAAACTTTAACAGGATTTGTTCTGTTAAATCTTTGCCTATGATATTTTGACGTTTATGATTTTTCTCCATCAGGGGTTGATTACCATTAACTTATTTTCTTATATGAGATTCCAATTCCCTATTTGGTATTCCATGACTGATCCAGATTGGAAACAAGAGCATGAAAAATAAAGAAAAAATGTCTATAAGATGTTGAATGAGAACTATTGTGACAAAAGGCGAAGTAGCTTTTACAAATAATTCTTAATTCATTTTGTACATATGCATATACGTACATGTACATACAGAGTGCTTGTATAGCAAGGTGTAAAGGTGATAGGTCTTATGCATTTTGAATGAAAGATTTAACAATTAGTAACATCTTATATCTTTAGATTCTTAGTTTCTGTTCATAATTTTGACCATTTACTATTGTTTTGCTATTCTCAGGTGCTAGCCATTTTTTTAATGAAGTTCGCTATTCGCAGCTGCAAGCCATTTTAATGAAGTTGTTTACTATTTACAGGTGCTAGCCATTTTTAATGAAGTTGGTGTGAATAAAATGCTGTATTTCATTGTGTTCGGTGAATCCTTGTTGAATGACGGAGTAACAGTGGTGATATATAATGTGATGCAAACATATAACCGTATGGATGTAGTGGGACCAGACCAAGTAAGTTCAATTGATTAACTACTTTTATCCACAAACACTCCTTTATCATGCTTATTTAGATACTTTTATTGTATTTACAAACATTGTGAGTGATCAAACTATAAAATTTCTTATCATGGAAGCTCATTAAACCTTATATTGCTGGAACCAACTTCATACCTATGCAAACAGGTTAGGTTAAGGCAAGCCGCCAACTAAATTAAAGCAAAATTATATTTATCATGAGCTAGTCATTTTATTTTGTTTTGATGGTTTAAACCTGCAGCCATAATATTAGATGATGAATCTTTCATCAAGATATTTTTTATTACTTTTTAAATACATGTACATGGTTTGCTTTGAGATGTTTGGTAAAGACTATTGTGAATATATGACAACTTGCTTATAATAATCATATTCCTTTTTGTCACAGTCTTTACTCTGTTGAAAGGTATGTTATGATATATGTAAAGAGTAGGTATCCAATATTCAAATAGTGATTTCACTTTTTTTCAAACCTTTAGTATATATGTGTTAAAAGCATTTAGGGAGGACAAGCATATGCTTGCTATATGTCAAACTAGTGCTTAGAATTCAAGGTTTATTTTCAGATTGTTCTGGGTATTTTGAAGTTTTTCGTTGTTGTAATTGGTGGAGTGTTGCTTGGTACGATTTGTGGCCTTCTCTCGTCATTCATCACAAAATTTACAAACTCTGTCAAAGTGGTTGAGCCCATCATTATATTCGGCTTTGCTTATCAGTCATACATCCTGTCAGAGATGTTTCACTTCTCAGGAATTATCAGGTAAATTAAGATGGATTTTCTTTACTAAAATTCTGCATATTAATTAAGATCATTTGCTTTGGCAATCAATGCTTCAACACACTGTTTAATCCTTTAAGCGCTGGAACCAATTTTTTGCTTATGCAAACATGTTATATCACAGGCCAGCCGCCAAGTAAATTGGCGGCTGGCCAATGACGTACCTGTTTGCTACTCTGAGTTTCTTTCCTCATCAAAATTTAACAGATGTTTAAGGTTTTGGAAAACAGATGACATCATTGAAACTTTTCTTTTACCTTAATGTTTTCTTAAATCTATCTGCTTAATGACAACAAAATTATTTACATACTTAAATGACAATGAAATCCATTTTGATTATCACCTTGAAATATCAACATCTTGACATGATCTGCTTTTGATTGTCTCTTTATATTTTTCAGTATAATAGTTTGTGGCCTTATCCAAGTGCAATATGCGTTCAACAACATTACAAATAAATCCAAACTCTGTGTCAAGTTCTTTGTAAAAGTTATCAGGTAAGTACTATCTGAGGTCTACCTCTTTCACCAATGCTCTGTGTTACTTTAAACATTTTGATATGTTCATGTCTTAGTGTTAATTTTAGGTATTTCAAGGATGGTTCAAATACAATCTAGCGACAGTGGAAGACAGTTAACCTCTGGTACCTCTTAAATGAACAAAAGTTCAATGTGTCACTTTTGTAAGCTGAAGGTGTGTTATTTTGGAAGCAAGCCTACTTTGTCTGTTTTCTATTAAACTCTAACTTAAATTTTGAGGAAATCATAAGATAGATGCATCAGATATTAATATACGTAATATGTACATGTTACATGTAATCTGTCTAGGTGGCCTCCTTGTTTAACTTCGGGATGGCGTTTGTCAGGAAAATATTTCTGGTGGGACTTAATCCGAAATGGCCGATTAATGAGCCGCGAGCTAGTTAAATCTAATGGTTACTGACTTAAACTTGCTTGGCGCCTGGCATAGGGATAGAAGTTGGGAGGTACGTGGTATAATCACTGAAAAGTGTCTCATAAGCCAAAATTGGCTGGCCCTTTCAATAGGGGTGACACTATAATAAACAAAACCTTTACCTTTACCTTATTTGTCATCTGAAGTGGCTATCAACTTTGGTCATTACAGGTCCAATAATATTATAGAGGTTTCTTTTTGCTTGTCTCTTTTTTTTTTTAAAAAAAAAACTTTTATTTTAATCCATATTTTTATTGCAGCAATACATGTGAGATCATTATATTTCTGTTCCTTGGGCTGAAGGTGGTAAACCCAAACCATTACTGGAACACTGGCTTTATCATATGGACAACGGGACTGTGCATTGCCTTCAGATTTATCAGTAAATATCTCATCTTATTCTTACACATTTTTTTTTATTGTCACTTGTTTCTATCAATTGTCTCTTGTTTAAACGCACTATATGTTTATTATTGATAATTATTTGCAGGGATCAGGAAGTCTTTTAAGTCCAATCTATCGGAGAATCGGCCTAAACCCTTTGCTTCTTCAATACCTCTTTACAGGAAATCATGCCTTACACCAACCTTTTTTTTCAATTTATGTAATTCAATAAGGCAGCAGTAACAATTCTACTCTAAATGAATGAATTAATCTATTTGAAAAAAGGCCATTCTTATTTAGAAAATATTTATATATGTGTTTATTTATATGCTGTAATAGGAAATATAATTTTAAGTTTCAGCTGAATATATTTTTGCTTCTTTTTCAGTTATTTATGCAACCTCTTTCCTGATTAACAGATGTGATACATACAGAGTTAGGAAAATCAAAACAGATGAGATGTTTATGATAGTGAGTAATCAGTTTGGTGAAATAAATCATTCAAAGTAATGTAAGCAGAATATTTAACCCATTACCTCATATGGGAACATAAGACTGATCCAAATTGACAGTGGTCAAGAAATAACATGACAAAGATGTATGTTCTTTCTTTCATAATTGGGTTAGTTTAGTTTAAACTCACTTATTTTATGTTGATCGTAACGTTAACTTGAAGGTTATTTAATTCACTCTCAATGACTCCTATCTGGATACTAAACCAGTACTCACATCGATTTAAGGGATTACCCCAGCAATTTTCACCTGGCCTAAGGGGAATCGAGCACAGTACACTCGGTACAAGAGGACAATGCTCTACCTCTGAACCACTGTGACTCTATAATTGCGTTAAAACCATTGTGAAAAAAGGATATTCAGCAAGGGGTTATATCGATTCCTTGATTGGCAAACCATTTCGAGTGGAAAAGAAAAGTGACAAAAAGTACAAAAGTGCTACAACCCTGACTACTACATACATTCCAATCTTCCAGTGTCTGTAGACACCCCAATGATAACATTGGACCTTAATGTCGGTGGTAGAGACATTGGGAGATGACTAAGTAGAAATATGAATCTATCCTTTATTGCAGTAAATGTTTTTCCCATTTACTTTACTTTCTCATCTGTTAACACCTAAATATCTTAAAATTCAAATGCATATCTATATATATTATTTTTTCTTTCCTTACTACATTATGTGTAACTTTGGCCCTTAATTTGAATTGTTTTATACCTCATGCTGTACATATTGTACCTGAGAGATTAAAGAAATGTTCTGTTCTGTTCTGTTCTGTTCCAAAATGTTCTTGTTGAATTTCTTTTTATTATCAGATAATTCCTCCTGTTTAAAACCAAGTGTCTTACCCATCAAGATGTAAATGTAAATTCATTGACCATTCAGAGTATATAAGAATGGCTGTGATATATTTATTTACAGAGCTATGGAGGTCTACGAGGTGCCGTCTGTTTCTCCCTAGTGGCCTTGCTGGATGAGCGGGAGTTTGGGACTGACATGAAGAACATGTTTGTGACAACAACGTTATTTGTCATCTTCTTTACTGTCTTTATTCAGGTAACTAATTGTTAAAGGCACATCAAAGGAGATAAGTACAAATAAATTGCTTAAAAATATATGGAGTTCTTTTATTATGTTCATAAAAGTCATGAGAATTAATTTACAAATGCATTTAGACCCTATTTAGTATTAAAAAGATTCCTTCAAAATAAGTTGTTTTGTGCTTGAAATATAGTTGTCTCCAATTCAATCATGTTTATCAACAACCTGTTTGTTTACATATTCAAAATAAAGAATTCTGATTGGTCGATTCAAATGTTTGTGTATCAACTGTCAAGGTCAGAGGTGAAGAATGAGGCAATCTGACTTATTTAACTTGCTAATCTAGGTTATTTCTGGTAGACTCTCACGTTCAAGTTTTGCTAATGGGGTTTTTTGGTGATAACTTTCTTAATCTGATCAAAAGTTTACCAAATAAAATAGTTTGATATAGCATTAATCTCCTTTTATGTGCCTTTAACTAATAGAAATTCATACAAAATCCCAGCTGATCTATAATTGAATTCATTGAGCATAATGCAAATCTGGAATATTTTTAGTAATTTTGTTTGATAGAGGTTTACATATCAAGGGGTAAACAGAAACTGTAGTATCTTATTACTTAAACACTTTGAGGTACAACAATTTTCGGTTTTGCTTGATATATATACAAGGTAAAGATCAAAGGATTATTGGCCTCAGTTGGTAGGCTGCATTCACATGATGAGAGAAGGCCTTGAGTTTAAGGTAGAATACGCATAATTCACCATTTTGAAATATTTTCTTTCGTTGGATCACTTCAGTCGTTCTCGGTTTACATTGGTCTGAGCCTGAACTTTTCATATAAAACCAAATAGTTCCAGCCCTGACTGATGTATGCCAAAAACCACCCTAAGTAATCCATCGAAAGAAAATGTTTCAAAATGGCAGATTATGGGTATTCTACCTTAAGCCCCAATTTTGGCTGCTTGATGTTTCACCTTGGCTGCAGTAGGTTAATATAATGACACTCTATATGGAGTCCTTGACATTTGGGATGAAATTCAGATATGTTGGGAGTGTGCAGTAGCAGGGTTTCTACACCATGTGAATTTATTGCGATCTAGGGCGAAACTTTTGGATGTAAACAATGTCAATACAGGTAATTCTTATTTTTAGAAAATTTACCCAGAACTCTAAGGGTTATGATTAAGTCTGCTGTTCAGTTTCATATACAACATTATGTTTATGTTTTACAGGGCGGCACCATTAAGTACTTGGTGAAGTGGATGAGAGTTTCCCTTCATAAAGAGGATAAGGACATGATCATGTACCAGGAGCTCAATCAACATGTAAGTCTGTTTACACATTCCCTTAAAATGTTCAAAATATTGATCATCAATATCATTAACTCATTTAAGAATGTTGACATAATACCATTCATTCATTACAATTATTTTATTTATTATCATAACTAATTACAAATTTTCTATTTACTATCATTCATTCATTACAAAATCTAAATTATTTTTCATAAACGAAATGCCTGTAAATAACTCAATTTATGTTTTTTCACATCATCATAATGCCTGCTAAATGACCTTAGCTGTAAATGCGCCTTAAAACACCTTTCGTTCATTAATTCTTTAAACCATTCCCTCATATGGACAGGAGCTTTATTCCTTAGTTGTAAGAGCATTTAGGTCGAAATCACAAGTCCTCTTTCCGTACAAGATTGAGACACAGTTTGTTTGTTTCTTGTTTTGAATCATTTCACAGCTTAATTGTTTAACTTCTAACTTAATCTCTAATCACTAATGAGTAGGGAACTGCAATATGAATGATATTAGCTGATGCAATTTAAAAATGTAAGACGACAAACAAATGTTTCAGTAGAAATACTTTCTGCTTTTGGAACATTGAGGATCCTGTGTAGCCCAGATGTTAAGATGTTGGACTAAAAGCTCAGGGGTCCTGGGTTGAGTGTCACTGGCACCTCTGGTATCGTAGGATTGTCTTTTGGCAAGATATAACAGAGCCCTAGCCTAGCACTGATGAATCCAGGAAATCAGTAACATAGGTGCTACACTCCATATCAACAAAGTTGTAGTATTGATTTTCATATTATTTTTTGCACATTTATTTATTTACCCTTTACCAAACATCAAGTTTTTGACTGTCAAAAATTGAAAGAGTTTGCAGACGACATTTCAAAATGTGATGAAAATGAAAAATAATCTTCTGATAGGGCAGAAAACATTGTGGGGTAAGGAGAAATTGCTGGTTAGGAGCAATTTCTCATTTTCATACAATGTTTTCCAGAGTCGTCTGCAACAAACTTGTCAAATGTCATTATTGTTTGTTAATGGGTTAAGGGAAATGGTTAATGAGTAATGAAACATAAAGAGTACTGATACTATCGCAGTAATCTAATCTTTGTATTTTTTGTTTTGAAGGTCACTGATCATTTAATGGCTGGTATAGAGGAACTGGTGGGATTTTCTGGAAAGTTCTACTTTATGGTAATTTAATGTTTTCTAATCCTTACAGTGCTGGAACCGACTTAATACTTATGCAAACAGGTTAGCCAGCCGCCAATTTACTTGATCTAACCTGTTTGCTACTCTGAGTATCTTTACTCATCAAAGTTAAGCAGATATTAAAGGTTTTGGCATGCAGACAACACAGACATTTATTTATTATAAGTTGTGATATATATAACTGTTTCCTCTATCAAATTAAATGGCTACTAAGATTTTACATTTAAGTTCTATATTTGAAAATGAAAGTACAAGAATGAAATTATGGGTCTCCTCGTGAGAAACAATATGGCAACTTCCCTGTAGCATCAGGGGTGTGTTAATTGAATAAACTTGATGAGTTCAGATTGGTGTTTGGTATGAGGTACAAAGTTGTATAATTCATTTTTGAAATTCTGCATATGGAGCACCCAGATACATGACCTAATCTATTTATGATTACCAGGAAAGGTTTGACCGTCTCGATGATAAATTTATTCGTCCTGTCCTGTTAAGAGATGCGGGACGATGTGAAGTGGATGAGATCAGCAATTTCTACCAGAGGCTTGTTATGAAGTAAGCTTCTCTTTTGTGGATTAAATCAATAACATCCTTTCCACATAAAGAATCTAGTATTTCTTTGACTGTGATTAGCAATTTCTGCCAGAGGCTTGTTATGAAGTAAGCTTCTCTTTCGTGGATTTAATCCATAATGTCATTTCCACATGAAGGATCTTGCATTTCATTGACTGAGATCAGCAATTTCTACCAGAGGCTTGTTATGAAGTAAGCTTTTTTTTCAGGGATTTAATCATTCTCCTACGCAGTGATCTCCTATTTTATTCGCTAAGGGGATTATCTTGTATAACTGTACTATAGCCTAACAAAGTGAAGTTAGTCTTCGCAGAGTTTGGGATTTAATCTATAATGTCATTTCCAAATAAAAGATCTTCTATTGCTTGTAACAACCATGTATAATTACAATAGCTTCAATATCTGTTAAACTTTATCCTGCAAAGACATTAAATGTATCAAAATTTAATTATGATTTGGATGGATTGGATTGGTGTTTGGAGCTGTTAAATAACCATGTTGAGTATCATTGTGTTTTGTAGCATAAATGAAATAATGTTGACACGAAACACCCATTTGACTGACATAAGTAAATGCTCGTTTTTCAGAGAGCATTATAAGAATCTGGCTTACTGTGGAGCTGCTAACCTACCCAGGGTATCCTCTGACCTGTATGTATATCATTCTATACTGTATTTGGATTAACCCTGATAGTGCTTGAGCTGACTTAATGCTTATACAAACAGGTTAGATCACAGGCCAGCTGCCAAGTAAATTGGCAGCTGGCCTGTGATCTAACCTGTTTGCTAATCTGAGTATCTTTTCTCATCCTAATTAAGTAGATATTAACGTTTTGGAAAGCAGACAACACAACAATCTGTTTTTAGAAAATTAGCCATCATTTTAAGGGTTAAACAATGGGGTCGGGGTAAATTGATAGTGTGATGTAGATCAGATCAAAAAGACAGTTGGAACTTTTTATTCAACTTTTTACAGAACTTTGGTTCAACACTTACATCATTTTAAATAATTATTTTTAATCAGTAACACATACATGATAGTGAAATTATGAGTTGTGGTATATATCTGTTTTCTCAATCAAATTAAATGACTGTTCAGATTTTACATTTGAGATCTATATTCAGAAATGAAAGTACAATGAAGAAAGTGTAGTAAGATACAATTATGGTGGCTTCCATATTACTTCAGAGGTGTTTTCATTCTTTAAACCTGATGAGCTCAAATTGAATCTTAGTTTGAAACCCAGACTTGGCTCATATTCATTCAAGGAAGTCAATGCAACATGATTTATTAATTCCTCACCACAGATCAATTATCATAGGTTCAAAGCAAACCTATAGTAAGTACTTTATGTTTGTGAAGCACTTAATATAGTCTTGCGTTGAACCCTCGTTATGGTCAATTGTGTTTAGATATTATGTAATCCTTGATTGCAGAAGACAAGTTGACAGTTCTGCGTGCCTGAAAGTTATGGGAGATGATTTTGAAACAAGGCAGCTTGATATAGAAGGTATGATCATAAAAATTAATTTGGTGTCATCCTTTGATCAAGGGACACATGATAATGTCAAGGTTAAAATATATTTAAGTCCTTAAGTTTATTTCATCAAAGAGTTGTTTTGATCCCAATGGATTTGAACTTTCGAAATGTTGAATTTTGGAGTAGCTGATTTTTTATTAACCATGATTACGATAGAGCAAAAATAGATTTCGCTTTTCTAAGGATGTTGTCCTTTTCCCATGACGTTGCCAAAAATGATACAGAAATGTTTGGGATTTTTTCATTTCAGAGAAAATCAATGACAAACGCAACCGTTTGATTTCCCAAAGGTCGCTCCGAAGTGCTGAAAGTATGGAAGGGGGTCTTAATCTAAAGAAATTGTTCCGGGACGCTTTGTCAACTTCCAAAGTTGTAAGAAATTTCTTTATTTATCAATATTTTGTATATGATGGCTGAATGTATGCATTGCACAGCATTGCTAACCCATGTGTAAATTTATGACTTTCCTAAATGAAAGCAACAGCAGGCAGCAACAATGAAGTACATCTATGGAACTAATTATTTTTTTTCCTCTTGATAATTGTTTGTAGCTATTGTGACAATTGTCAGTTGCTTTCTGCCTTTTTATGATACCATCAAATGTATACATGTATAGTGTATGCACTACCTTAATGATTCCTTTTTTGTCTTGTTAAGGTAGAATACCTTTAGTGCCCCTTTTTGAATTTATTCACTTTGTTGGATGACTTTGGTCGTTCTCGGTATACATCGGTCTGGGCTGGAATTATTCGCTTTACACCAAATAGTTCCGGCTCACTACCAATGTATACCGAGAATGAACGAAGTCATCCGTGTTAAAATGGAGGATTGTGGGTATTCTACCTTATTGCAAGGTAAGGCGCAGAGGCATAGAAATCGAAAGGCTTATAGGAAAGAGCTTAATTCTTTTGGTATCTTGATTTTTTTGCTTGCATTTGATTAGTTCAGTATCTTTTTTCCTAGTACTTTGCTGCTTTTATAATAAGTTATATTGTAGAATTCTGTATTGTAAATGATAATGTTGGCACAATCTTATTTCTAGAAAAGATTTATAGTTTGCACAAATGTTTCCTTTCCCAATACAGATTTCTTATTATCCCTTTCTCTATTATCAATGGGGGGAATCATGTGGTCAGATTATGGAAAAAATGACCGCCTAACCCTAGATTTGAGTTTTCAAACAGGTGCATCTTCCTAATTACCGCTGAAACCACTTCTGCTTGGCCCTATATGAAAAACAAGTACCCCCTAATCAATAAGGAAGAAATTGATAGAATTATACATATCCTGTCACTAGTGCCATTTTGGGACCAATAACTAGATGCCATATAACATTTATGATATCCGGTACTAAGAACGAAATGATATCATCATGAAATCATATTTACATCATTCCCTACTTAGTTTTGCTTTTTTTCTCGTGTTTTGTTTGTTTGAAATACATAAAGGTAACAGGATAAATAGAATAGAAAGTTGGTGTCTTTGCATGGGAAAAGTTATCGGGCTCGCCCTCGGATTATTATCTGTTTCGCCTTCGGCACACCGGATAATAATCCTAAGCCTTGCCAAATAACACTTCCGATTCACGACACCAACCATCTATTCTCTATTTACCTCTTCCTAGAGCAAGCATGTATTTTTATAGTTTGGGTGCAGGCGAATCAAGAATTACAATATAATTGCAAATGGTCCTTCTAAGTGTAACTTATTATCACAAGAGGAATGTCTCTCAATTATTATTTAATTATTCTCTGCCAACCCTCGAACATTTAACCCACTCACAAAATGGGTATGTGTTTCACTTCTCCAAATTGAAATCAAATTGAGTCAATAAAAAACATGAAAATCATATTTTCTTTGTGGTATTAGCCCTTAGAATGCTGTGTAATTTTCTAAAAACAGATTGTGTGCTGTCTGCTTTCCAAAACCTTCAATATCTGCTTAATTTTGATGAGGAAAGATACTCAGAGTAGCAAACAGGTTACATCACAAGCAAGCTGCAATTTACTTGCTGGCTTGCCTGGGTCTAACCTGTATGCATAAGCATGAAGTCTGTTCCAGCACCATAAGGGTAAGGTAGAAACCATTGTGACAAAAAGGTAAATTGATAACTTGGAGAAATTCTTTTTTTGTTCTTATGTTTTTTCTGGTGTCTTCTTCAGCAGACATGGCAAAGTAATTGTTGTAAATGGGATTAAGTCAATAGTAGACTCAGACAGTTCTAACTGCTCTTTCTTGTGTGTAATAGAAAGCTTTTTTTATTTAGATGATTTGTGCCTTTGATTTCTTTTACATCTTTCATTTTCTAGCATGATCAAGTAAGTAGAATGTTTGTGTGGCTAAATTTGTTTGTGTAATTTGTTTATTCCTTACTAAAACAACATGGATTTAATAGTTCTACAGATTCATTTGAAATTTGAGCAATTTATGTGCCAATTGTTAAATAATTAATAAATGTTTATTTAAATAACCTTGACATTCCCCCTATTAGTATTAGCTTTATAAAAGGCTAGAATCATACAAACATATCTAAACTCCTTCCTTTATTTGAATTTTCTGAGAAATGTGTGACAGTGAACTAGAACTCATTAATTGTTCACTTGAGTTAAAAAATTGTTAAAAGAAATAGCCATGACTATTTAGATATTCACTTAATGTATTGAATACATTGCAACAAAATCTCCCTTTTGTTGAAACATTTCCATTTTTTTCTACTTTAAATGCCATTTTCATTTGTCTGTATTAATGAAGGAGTTTAGAAATGTTTTTTTTGCCTTATTTACCTGTTTAACTTAACATAATATTTGTGCTCAGTTAGAGTAGAGTTCTGTAAATTCTACAATATTTGATAATCAACATAGAAATTCTCTTTTGGAAAGTAGCTGATGAGGTAACATGTTCATAGGAGGCTTTTGAAATAAGCTAAGACGATAAGGTTTGTTTACAATAAGCGATAAAACAAGGTCAGCTGGGAAAACTCATAAAAAGTTGGCGACCAATGAAATCAAAGAATTCTCCTTTTAAAATATTTGTGTTGTTATTTTGGAAAAGAGACAATATTTTTGTGTATTAGTGACTTTTCTAACCATGTGACCGACACTTGTTTTTCTGAGCGATCATCGCTATTATTAGATATAGCTCAGATGTAAACAGTGAAGTCAGATTGTGTGGTACACAATTTCTGAAACACCGATGATAAATTATACAGACAGTATATTCACATGATAATGTGTCGTTTTACTATGTTTTAACATGCTGTTTCAGTCTTATAACTCATTTTACCAAGTCTGTAAAATTTTAGTGCTAGTATGCTTTTACCTATTAATCTTTTACCTATTAATAGAATCTACCCATGGATTGGTTTAACCCTTTACCAAACGCCACATTTTCGACCGTCCAAAAATAAAGAGTTTGCAGACATCATTTCAAAATGTCATGAAATCAGAAAACAACTTTCCGATAGGTTAGAAAAAAATGTGGGAAAAGGAGAAATTGTTCGTCACAAGCAATTTCATCCTATCCCACAATGTTTTCCAGAGTTGTCTGCAACAAAGTAGTAAAATGTTGCTATTGTTTGGTAATGGTTTAAAGGTCACTATAATTGACGACCCCCAATTACCCATTTCCTCTTGCATACATGACTAATTTAACACAAATGCAGCAGAAGATGAGAAGCAACGACATTCTAACACAATGGTATCTAGCCAATATCATTTTAACCCTTTCCCAAACAATAAGGACATTTGACCACTTTGTCGCAGACAACTTTAGAAAACATTGTGGGAAAAGGAGAAATTGCTCATAACGAGCAATTTTTCATTTTCCCACAATGTTTTCTGGTCTTCCAGAAGATTATTTTCCAATTTCATCACATTTTGAAATGTCGTCTGCAAACTCTTTCAAGTTGGGACAGTCGAAAATTTGTTGTTTGGGAAAGGGTTAAGTCTGTACCTCCTGCAGATGATATTATTTTATACTTGAACCAGAAGACTTTAGAAAAGCTTTTTTAAACATGTGAAAAACCTTTCAGTTCTACTGTTGTGATATTTGAAAAGATTGAAAAAGCATTGTTTGCTACATCACTTTTTGAAAGTCTGCTGCAAGATGCAAAATTGGGGTGTTAGGTGGTAATGTGTTAATGTTCATATATTTCAATAATTTATCATAATTGTCTTCTGCAGTTGCTTTTGATGGATCACTTGTTTCCATACAATAAAATACATTTTGTATATAGGTTGTATGAGACTGCAGTGCATGAAAATTTGTTATTTTTTCTTATTTATTACTATCATTAGTGAAGCTTCCTTTAAGGACATGCAAACACTTTTATGAGAAATATACATGTACTTTAAGAGTTCATGCAATGTAATAAATCATATTGAAGGTTCAATGCCAGACTTTAGTTGTTCCTTTAAAATCATAATACATTGCTAAGTTATGCTAAGTTAACAACGTTATGTATAAAACATCAATGTAAAAACAAATTTAAATATTTCAATAATTTTTATAATTGATTTTAATGTTGTCTACTTTAAATTTTCCCAGAACACAACAAACATCAATAATCATCACATTTTTTTGTTCCCAGAACAAAGCAGACATCAATTATCATTACATTTTCTGTTTCCAGAAGAACAATGTGAAATTCCATGACAAAAACTTTATCATGGACGAGCGACGGAACTTCGTGGGTCATCTCCGTTATAAGCACAAGCAGAATATACGTCTCAGTTCAATACAGCCAGATGGCAGACGCCGCCCCGTTGAACGTGCGCTGTCCTGGGACGAGAACGAGGGAGCAGACGTAGAAAGACGAGCATCAGACGCAAAGCTTAACGCTTTGGACAGGATGCGCTGTTACACCATGGATCTAGGTGGGTTTTGTTGCATATCTGATGACTATCATGCATGGCCCAGTGGTTAACCCATTACCACACAATAGTGACATTTGACAAGTTTGTTGCAGACAACTTTGGAAAATATTGTGGGAAAAGGAGAATTGCTTGGGGTTTCAGGTCAAAGTAGCCAGGGAAAATCCTCGGTTTCCGCATGAAACCTCCGAGGTTTCATTAATTGGATTTCCCCAGGCTACTTTGACATGAAACACCAGGTACTCTGCTCAGTTTTATAATAAATCTACTGATAAGGTACCCCAAAACCAAGCAATCACCCTTCTACTACAAATTATTAATGAAACCCCTGCATATATGTACACATATATTGTTACCAGCATAGATAAATACAAATGTAATATTATATATTTGTAGGAACTGCATCCAAACCCCACCATAGTCCAGAAGTTACGCGGTTTGGTCTGGACGATACTGTGTTTGAGGTAGAAGAACAACAGGATAAAACTAATGAAGAGATGGAACCACTCATGAATAAAGAAAATGGTGGTGTAACTTCCAATGGTGACCAAGGAGATGGAGAGAAGAAAGTAACATTTGCTGAACAATCAAACGTAGGAATTCCATTGGATAATGATGGGAAATCCACAAAGAAGGCTAAACCAATGAGAGAGGACACCCATAATGCTCATTTTGTGAGGCAAGACGCTGTTGCTGGCGCTGAAACAGATATAGCCTTACAAGATCTGAGTAAAGACAATGAAAAGTTAAACAGACAAAAATCAGTGTAGTGCCTTTTTAACCAATTGCCAAACATAACGGCGTTTTACCAGTTTGTTGCAGACGACTAGAAAGCATTGTGTTAAAAGGAGAAATTGCTCTTACTCGCAATTTGTCCGTTTCCCACGATGTTTTCTGCCCTATCAGAAGATTATGTTCCAATTTCATCACATTTTGAAATGTTGTCTGCAAACTCTTTCAATTTGGGACTGTTGAATATTTTGCATCTGGTAAAGGATTAAAGGAACTAACTCAGAGATTTGAGTTTTGGGAGTAATAAAAGTTAAAAAATTTATATTACCAATCGTCGTAACTAAACCAAATATTTCAATTTCTTTACTACTTCTTTACGACTGAAACCCGGTGACTTTGATAAACAATAGTGAGCCTTATGGAATGTGAGTGCTTCTATTGCAAAGCTGGTACGTGTACATATAAATATTCGCAGGAATTCCTTCTTGCGCATCTTGCTGATGTCACATTGCAAGAGCGATTGAAAGTTAACAAAGACCCACTATCTTTTGTGATGAGGCGTGTAGGTACACAAAAAGCCATATCACGTACACTGTGATGCCTCAAACTACAGGGATCTGTCGTTTTGATGATGTAGACCCCTGAACAGGATGGCAGCAGAGGATGTTGGATTGAAAGTCGGACATTTTGCTTTCATCAAAGGTTCTTCTGCATTTCAATTCTTGTCTATTTATCATGATATTGTTTAGTAGATCCACTCTTGTTGACATGTTATATTTTTTAATGTTGTGTAAAAAGGGGTTAAATGACAGAATACTCCACTTAAAAACTATTGTTATGAAAACAAACCAGTTGCTTTAATTTACAACATACATATACATGTACATGGAAACGTCTGCTGTGGAACAGTTCCCTCACTGCCTAGTAAGGCTTATATGGGACTTGTTAAAAACCATCATGAAATATATGATATAGAAAAGCTTTTTCGTAATGAAACATAAATCCTTGTGGTAGAAGGAAGAAAAGGCTTCCTATGAGCAATAGCTTCAATGGTATAATTCAGAAAATTTTTATAAGTTGTCTGGCTAAGGGTAGATTATGAGATTTTCTAACTGTATTTACTTATTCTTTTGTAGAATTTCTTCTTCTGTTTTCAAATGAGACATTTATTTATAGTGATGGAAAAGTGCAAGGCTATAGTAAGTCATTCTCACATAATTAAGCAGATATTGAAAGTTTTGGAAAGCAGACAGCATAAAAGTCCCAACCTTTAATATCTGCTTAATTTTGATGAGGAAAGATACTCAGAGTAGCAAACAGGTTATATCACAGGCCAGATAAAGTCCCCAATTTACTTGGCGGTTGGCCTGGATCTTACCTGTTTGCATAAGAATGAAGTCAGTTCCAGCACTGTAAGGCTTACAGAACCTTTTATGACCAAAGGAGAAATATGTCATAACAAACACTCTCTTTGCTAGAATGGTAACTTTCACTGAGAAAGTAATACTCCCGATACTTAATCATTGATGTCTGATGTTGCTTCCAAAAGGCCCAGCATTTGAGGGGATGGGTTGATATTATTCAGTCTATGTATAAGTATGAAACCCATATTGATGACATTCATGATTTGTAAATTAGTATATGTATATTTTGAAAGTTGGTACTTTTGTATCTTTAAATTAACATTCCAAATTATTTTGTAATAAAAAAGTTTATAGATCTATGATATAGCTTATCTTGTCTTATTTGTCATACACCATAACTGTTATGTGTTTGCTATTACGACTACCCCCAAGTTGCAACAAATTATATGTTTAGTAACCTTAACATGCTATTTAGTTAGGTTAGGTGAGTTATTTTTCCAACATTCAAGTGTTTTGGGGCCTACGCTAAAAAGAAAAAGAACCCCATTAACCTGAGTAATTTTCTATAAAAAAAAGATGCGTCAACTGCTTTCCCAAACCTTAAATATCCGCTTAATTTAGATGAGAAGAGATACTCAAAGTAGCAAACAGGTTAGATCATAGGCCATTGCCAATTTACTTGGTTGCTGGCTTGGATCCAACCTGTTTGCATAAGCATGAAGACGGATTCAGCACTATAAGGGTTAATTTCAGTTATTGCAACAAGGTGTAAGGTGTACCCAATTTCTGTAGCAGCTGAACACAAACAGCTCCACTACTTTAGACAAAGCATGACATCATTGTGACAAAAGTAGAATAGCAATTACCATCTATAAGCAAATTCTAGCTATATAATGATATTTCCCCAATTGATCTGCTTTCACATGTCAGACCACAGGTGCCCAAGTAGCCTGGAGTCCTGGCCCATGCTAACCCGCATTAGGTCGCGGTATACGAACGGGCCAGGCTCCACCAGGCTAGTGCCTAAGTAGGTCTGGGATGGGTACTCGAGTACCTGGGTACGGGCCTGGGTACAGGCTACTACCCAGGTATCAATTCACTACCCGTTACCAAACGGTAATTTTACCTGGGTTATAAATTCACATGAAATGTGTGAATATGCACCCATTGACGAGTGAATCAGGCATTTCTAAATTCCCAATAATCAATTATCCCCTAAACAATTTCTCAACATGTGTACAACTATAGAACACTCGTCAGCTATTGAAACTATCAACATTGTTTATTCTGATCATAGCAGTAAGTCATAAGGGCCTTAAACATAACCTGCAATTCTGTGTGGTACAGTCGCTTGCACGAGACGAGTGGTAACGGTGTCAATTGCGACCTCACGGATTTTCAATATGGAATATTGATGTAGGCAATTTATAAAGGCTTTCCGAAAACAACATTAGTTATGATGACCGAGGAGCAGCATTGGAGAGTATAATACTTGTGACAGGTTTTTACATTTTATGTTTGGGGATAATTAAGTTACATCTGATCCATTTGTCAGTGTATGCCAATGATCTAAAATTGTGTTACATTTAAAAAAAAAAATGTCCATTTGCATTGCCCACGTTATACATGAAACGTCTTACTACCGAGACCAACATGAAGAGTTTAGATATCTGCAATTGGACATCATCTCTCAAGATTGAAAATAGGATGAGTTTGTGAGGCATTTATCCAGACTCGTATATAAGGGAGAATATTATTAGGTTCAGGTACCCGCGGGTAACATTGCCTCGGAACCAGGGTAGTAAATTGCTACCCGCCCCAGCTCTATGCCTGAGACAACCTTTTAAAATGTCCCAATATATGTACCCGTACTTTATAGTATATAAAAGTCCTTGAACGTATGTATACCCTGCACCCTGGTGAAATAGGTGATGATAGATCCCCTGCTTGGATCGATCACAGGTTGGTGACGGTCTCTTGTCCCTGATGCTACTGACCATTACACCATCGCAGATCTATCAACACTACATTTTTTTATCCAGGTTTCTAGAACACAGGATTTGATATCTGGGTTTATAGAACATAGCAGAGACATAGATAACATATCTCTGAACATAGGTTTAGTTGTCTGGATCTAATTAATAGAACACAGGATTTGATATCTGGGTCTATAAACAGAGTGCAAAATATATCCTGGTCTCTTGCAATCGCATATATATAGTACAATACACATTTTCTTTATTACTAGTAGGCACTATTGTATTGGATCGATAACTCACGATACTTGCAGTACTTTGAATTACCCTTTTTTGCACGAGGTCACAAACTAGGACATACTGCTACAGCTTCGTCCCAGTTTACATCGCACCTGTCAGATTTTGCGTTTATCGTGAAGGAAGCAAAGTCAAGCTTGTAAGATGGCGGATAAAAAGCGAGTTAACGTTGATATTGTAAGTGACATCATCTGACCCTGGTGTTGGATCGGAAAGCGTAAAATGGAGGCCGCGATGGATGCGTTGAGTTCGGAATACGAATTCCGCATCCGTTGGGAACCGTTTATGCTGCGATCCGATACTCCGCCCGAGGGACGGCCCATGCCCGACTGGTATAGGGATGTCACCAACCCAAGGTAAGGTGCTATATTACTTATCGATCCCTTTACCTTTTATATAGTGTATACTTAGGATGTTTAGGTAAGGAAGGGCAGTAGTCAAAATAATTCAACGTGAAAATTGCTTTCTATTTTCTGGAGATAAATTGATTACAGGTCAGTTCGGTTAATGACTAGTTCGGTAAAAATGTAAACTATAGTAAAGGGTCTGGTCGGTTCGGTAAATACCAATACTAGATAGAACAACAGTTTAATTGGGTGTAAAAAACTGTTAAATCCCATATCAATTTAGTGTTGATTAATTAACACTTACTATTATTTACATACATGTCAAATAGTTTATTTCTATTTTGATACACACTGTTATTTCCATACTTACAACAAAATACAATCAATGATTTGACCAGACATCATGGATGTTACGGTCCCTGGATGTTATATATGTCGCGGATTTGATTAAAGTAAAATGTGTGCAGTTCGTTTTATAATGCAAACAATCAAATTATTCAATTATAGTAGGAATTTCTCACCCTAAGTGTTAAAACAATCAAACTATTTGTTTAAAGGAGGAATCTCATTATCTAAGTACTAAAACAAATACATGTCATAGACTACGTACAATTACTTTTTCTCTAGTATAGGTTTTTACCGAACCAGCCAGACCTTTTACTCTAGTTTACTTTTTTACCGAACTAGTCATTTACCGAAACGACCGTCACCCGATAAATTGCCCGATACAAAAGATTCTCAATTTTTTTTTCCGATGACGTCAAATTAGTTTGACTAGGGCTTGAATGATACAAGGATTTGGAGATAAATGCATTGATTCAAGCCCCTGTGTGAGTTTTTTTTTTAATAAATATACATGACTCACTCTTGAGAGTTATAGTACATGTTCTCTGGATGACCTACCAGTGCTAGGCTAGGAAATGTGTCTTGCCAAAGGACACTCCATAGTAAGTCAAAATAATTTTATGTGAAGATTGCTTTCTATTTTCTGATGTGAGATATTGCCCGATACAAACATTTCTCAATATTTTCCTATCGCGTCAAATTAGTTTGACTACTCCACAGTGAAATAGAGGGGGATCGAACCCAGGTTAACTCTAGTCCCCAACGCTAGTATGGTTACTAACCATTACAGGGACGTCCCCATTAGAGCACCTAGGAACCATTTATACGCTATTAGTCTTAACCTCATTATTTACCTCACCATACAGCATTCATGCTTCTAAAAAACATGGTAAGATAAGGAACAGTTCCTCCAAATGAAAATTCGTTTCGAGAATATTTTTTTACATTATATCTCAACTTGTCAAGGTAAATATTATCTTCATAAGATATGTTTGTTGTCTGCTGTTGCTTTGAATATGGAACAAACGGCACACTTCCAATTTGAGACAGCTAAAAAGATTTGTACAAAAAAAACTTTGCTCATCATAATCAAGTCTATTTTAATGACAAAGACAGGGTTTTCCTTTTTTTTTTCTAAATATTTTTTGTAACAGACAATTCGTTTTAATGTAACTTATTGCTTCAAAAAACTTCTTATTAGGAAACCTCAGAAAGAATTGATAATGCATGCATGTATCTATGAATGTTTTATTCTTCAGGGTGAAGCATGTTAGAGATGTAGCATCATCATTTGGTCTTGTATTCAATACAAATCGTGAAAGATTCGCAAGCACACTTAAAGGTCATGTCCTTTTAGAATACGCAAAGGAAGTCAATGGAGGGGAAAAACAAGACTTGGTCTCTGAAAAGTTGTTCAAGGTATAGCATACTACAATCTTAAGTCTTTTCTCATGCAGATGAATTTGAACCCCTTTGCATCACTTGATAAAGCATTAGATAACAATACAGCCTTTGTATTGTTGTTTGATATCATGATAAAAGAAGCTGTTAAAGGCATAAATGATTCAGGAACTATCAATTTATCTTAGTGTTTACTTTTTATATGTGGTAGGTCTCAAAATTAATGCCACGCTTTTGGATTAAAGTACAGTATATATTTTTCACTGTATACACACATTAAAATATTGAACAACAATTTCGTTTCCAAAAACTATTCTTCAGTGCCTATCATATCAACAGTATGTATACAGCTGTTGTTCAGTTTTAATGAAATCAATCTTTAAATTTCAAATTTCCTCACATCTTTGAACAAGCAGTTTTGTTAGGGAAGGAACTGATTACAAAAATGTGTCTTACTTTCTCATCTTTTTAGATATGTTTTACTGATGCTGACATGTTACAAGACGAGTCCCTGTTAAGGGTGGCAGAAGAGTGTGGGTTGGACAGAGCTGAGGCCGAAGCTTATCTACAGAACAAAGACAATCTGGAGAAAACTTACCTTAAAGCACAAAGTTGGTCTGAAAAGGGAGTCTCTGGTAAAATATGATTTTTTTTTATTTCTTTTGTGTTCAGTATTAAATGCTGTGCTGGATTTTTCTTGACTCCTATATTATATAGTAAATGACCTGGAATTCTTGGATATGACCCCTAAAGACCACCATTTTTCATTCACATTTCCGTGTTTAAGGGGTCAAAAGTCCTCCATATTAGCATAAGTAAAGGGGTCAAGGGAAAGCCCTTATGATGTGCCAATTATCTTTTAGCTACGTAACAGCTTTCCTAATAGAATAATGACTGTTTTTTTGTGTGTTTGATTTAGGGTAACAGCATTCTAAATTAATTAAAGTTATTTGAATAAAGACAGTTAAACAAGTTAAATGTTATGTTAAAAAGGTTAGAATAAGTCATCAAGATCATGGTTGTCTTTTAAATGCCATAGTTATCAAGGTCTCTTAATACAAGATTAACTGAAAATAATTATAACTTAATACAAAATCAAAATATCAACTGTAACTGTAGATGCATATCTTCCCTTTGATAGGTGTTCCAACATTCTAAAGGCGCTCTCTTGATTCTTAAAGTGCTTAACCGACTTCATGCTTATGCAAACAGGTTAGGTCCAGGCCAGCCGCCAAGTAAATTGGTGGCTGGCCTGTGATCTTATCTGTTTGATAATCTTAGAATCTTTCCTCATCGAAATTAAACAGATATTTAAGGCTTTGAAAAGCATACAACACAATTTTTTTTAGAAATTAAACAGATATTTAAGGCTTTGAAAAGCATACAACACAATTTTTTTTAGAAAATTACCCAGTATTCTGAAGGTGATCTCTTAACCATTTAGCAAATTGGAAAATAACCTTCTGATAGGTCAGGAAACCTTGTGGGAAAAGGAAAAACTGCTCGTCACGAGCAATTTCTCCTTTTCCAACAAGGTTTCCAGAGTCGTCTGGGAGAAAGTGGTTAAGTACCGTTATCGTTTGGTAATGGATTTGTACAAAATAAACTCTATATGAATATTTTTCATGATACAGGTGTCCCAGCATTCTACATGAACGGACAGAAGGTTTTTAGCGGTGCCCAGGAACCTGATGTATTCAAGCGAATGTTTGAGGTCGCAGCAGAACGGTTCCCCATCCAATCACCAACAAGCAAATCATAAACACATGTAATTTGTATATATTGTTTTTAATACACCATCAGAAGAAGGTTAAAGAAAGCAGTGTGACATAAGGAGAAATTGCTCAACCTAAGTAAAAACATATAATTATCGCTGCTATTTGAAAATGCTGTCAATGTTGACCTCCTACTAAGTGTCTATAAAGAAATCCAGTACAGAATCCAGTGATTTTTTATGGCAAGGTTTTTAAAAGAGGTAATGCTCTTATGCTGAATTTGAATGTGCCAATACAATTATGAAATGAAGTACATGTATATCGTTTGCGTATAAACATAAATATATCTGTCTGATGTAGATATTTGATTACATTGTTTCGGGATTTTTGTTGTTGATACTAAAAGCCATAACTGTTTTGCTGAAATCCTTGCCATGTTTAAGACTGTTAGAATTGTGAGAAATTAGCCTTTTGTGGACTTTTGATAATTATTTTAAATCATTATTCTGATCATTCCTGTCTACAGAGAGGGTTTTTTAAGACAGAGTTTTTAGAAACTTATACAAACAGAACGTAATAACATTTCAGATCAGTAAATGAGGGTCTCACATGCTGATCTTGAAATGCATTTTTTTTTAACAAACAATTGTCATTAAAAGAGAAATCAGTCTTGGCAATCAATTTTCCTTTTGACAAATGTTTTCCATTGATTGTTATTCTTCAATATAATTGTCATCTGCTGTTACTTTCAGTTTTGATCCCACTCAAAATCTTATATTAGGAAAGAGGTTAATTAATAAATATCTATGTACCATAAGGGTCTATAGTTTTCCCGGGTCAGTGCTATGCATTATCATATTACATAGTATTGACCCAATAATAACTATAGACCCCAGTGCTATATATACTTGTTACCATTGTTGACCAAGCAATGTCTGTAGAAACCCATAATGTATGACAGTGGAAGTATTAAAGGCTGTGACCTAACTAACACTTGATGTCCAAACTATGCACTACAGACACTGTTTGGTAGGATAACAATTGGTTAACATTGTAACAGAGATTGATCTCAACATTTTACCAGTGATAAATATTTAGTGCTACATGACTTGTTAAAATGTTATTTTATTTTGGTGATAATGATATTATTATTATCTAATGGGGACGTCCCTCTCATTTGCAATCCTAAATGGGAGTAACTTTTCTGTTTTAATGTAATAAGGAATGCACAACACTTAATCTTTGAAATCTTGTTATTTTATATGATTTGTTAATAAAGGTATACAAAAAAAGAAACCAAAAAAAGATCTGTTTATGTATTACCAACATGCTGGTCAGTTGCCCTCTATCTACTGGTATCTTCAATTGAAGTCATTGTGACACAAGTATTTTTTATGGAGGACAATGGTTCAGAGGCAGAGTTTAGGCCTGGTTGGTTCTAATCCTGTGAGAAGCACCCTTTCATTAATCCACATTTGGCAGGAGCACTGGTTTTCGTCTCCAGGAAGCAGAATCGAGAGTGAATAATCTAAGTTGTAAGAACTTATTTTACAATTGGTGTCAAATAAAGAATTTTATACAAAAATAATCTATTTGTTTTAAGAGGTTTAACAGTGTCAACAGTACTGATTTTTAATGTTTTTCTGGATTTCACAAATACCAGCCCAGGGCTCTGCAGCGTTTTACCTGAGGACACTGTTACGAAAAATCTAAGTGGTGCTGTTGAGGATTGAACCCAAGACCCCGGGTTTACAAGTCCTAAACTTTAACCAGTAAGCCATGCAGAACTCGCAACATCATTAGATTTTGTTTAACCAATGCACAATGTTCAGATGTAGGGAAGTAGCCGTCATGGTGATGATAGTGTACAAGGAGATCACGGCATGGGTAACTTTTCAGTGTTTTAGGAAGTCAGTGTGGCAAGATTTGCCATTCCTCACTAGACAAATGTGTCCATATTAGACAAAAATGGGTAGCTTTGAAAATGTTAGAAAATGCCAGGAGCATGGATAGGTATACTGTTTGCAGTTACAACTGAAACAACAAAAACTCCAATATATTCTTTATACAGTCTAACTTGTGTTAAGCAACCACCCTTTTAAGCAGCCAACCTGCCTTAAACAACCACTACAGAAAGTCCCATTTTTAGATTTATAGTGTACATCAATTTGTGTTCAGCAACCAACCTGTCTTAAACAGCCAATTTACACTATCCCATAGGCTGGCCTCTTAACACAAGTTTGACTGTACTTAAAATCATATTCCTTTCTTTACCTCTAAAGTTTGTAATACACTTACAGTATACAAAAAGATAAATCGATGAAGGTCTTTTCCCTATTAATTGCCTGGCAGGGGGATCACATGACCAATGTTTACGATCTTATGCCCAAACAAGATGGCCACGCCCAGGTATTTTTGCTTACTTCACCTACATTTGCCAATAATAGCCACATGGTGTACCAACGCGCGAGTTTCCGGTTCCGGTGGTTTATGATAACCATGCTATATAATGCTGTTATGTCTACCACTCGGCTGAGAAATCGCAATCGACAGGGGCACATGTCCAAAACGGTCGACTGCCAAGTGTTAGTTCACCCAATACATCAAATGAAATGTTAATTTTATTATCTTCTGCTGTTGTTTTTAATTTGGACCAGTCACATGACTATATGAAGGAATAAGTTAACCGGACAAAAATAATGAATTAAAACAAGCTTTATTAGTTTATGTCACAAAACATCACAAACTTCCAGATTGTAAGCAAATCATAAAGATAATTTGTTAACAAAACTTGAAGCAATCAATGCTATTGGATTTTTTTATATCAACAGTATGCAACCCCAAACCAACGCATAATTATGTATCAAATGAATTCTGAAAATATAATCACAAGGTAGAAAAACATGCATTTCTTTATTTAAATCATCTGCATCCAAATTTATACCATGTCATGGTTAAAAAAACATCATGCATTTAACACTTCCTTGCTTAACAATTATCAATTTGTAACCCATTTCTGAAGCATTTTTATTTGTCCCCAAAAAATAAGTTTTTGGGGCTGTTCAAATCTTAAAAGGTATCATTTTGGCGCAATTAAAATAATGACAGGCAAGAACAAATCTTCTCAAAAGAGCATATTTTTCTTTTTCAAATAATAATATAGAAACCTGTTTTTAGCAAACCTTTTAAAACACGGGATTATTGTATGAAAAGTATTTTCATAACTTACATTGCATGTTATAATCTGACTTGAGTTAACTTTCATTGGTCATTACCGTTATTTCTATTCTATGATACAGTTATCAATATGTTTATTGAGATCAGAATTAGAGATGCCCTTGTCAAACTCAGTTCCACAAACAGGACAAGTAGGGGCCTTTTTCTCTTCTTCCTCCTTTTTGGTCGACATTTTCTGGAATGCTGAGAACAGAGTGGCTTGTTTGGCTTTCTTTACAGGTGGTCGAATCTTCCTCGAACTTAAGTCATCTTCATTGGTTCGTTTCCTTGATCCTGCTGGAAATGTTTTCTTGGGACTCGATTCTGCTCTATTCAATCTTTCTGGTTCGGATTTGATATCGGTAACCTTACTAATCTCTTTATCGAAGGGTACCTCAGATTCAAGTATTTTGTTTTCCAGTCCATCTTGTTTTTTGAGAAAGTCTTCATAGCTCATTTCAGTTGAATTCCCTTCATTTTTCACTGCCTCTTCTTTAACAGTCTTGGTAATCTCACTACTTGTACTCTGTTTTTCCTCTTCTTTCAATTTTGGACTACTTTTCGATGCGTTAAAAAAGCTCTTTATTGTCACTGGAGGACGCATGGCTTTAGTCAGACATTTCGACGAGACCTCGGCTACTGATTCAACAATAGTTTTCACAGGCGAAGTAACATCCAGCTTCACAAAACTATCTGAAGCATTTACAACTTGCTTCATCTCAATACAATCCACAAGAACAACCTCATCAGAAGGTTCTTTATCACCAGTCAAATCAATACCAGAGTTAACAGCTACACTAGAGGGTTGTGTTGTTACAGACTGACTAGATGGTATGTTTGATGTAGTAAACCTGGATGTTATAGACGCTATCGAAGTCCCTGGTGACCCTGGTGATGTAACACTACCCATCCCTGACTGTGATAGAAGGGAGACCATAGGAGATGATGGTAGTGTCATATTGGGGTTTCTCAATGGTGAGGACATTGCTTGTACACCCTGAGAGGACAAAAACTGTGATGAGGCTGACTGGGATATAACAAGCCGGTCGGGATTGAGGTAACTGGTCATCTGTAGCTGTAAAGGAACAAAAACCTCTTAAATTTCATTAAATTCATTACCTATAGAAAACAATTGTTAAATTTAAGCTACATTGTTTCTTTATATGGATTTTACAGCATCAACATTATTTCTGTTATGTTGTGATTCCCAACTTATAGTGATTGAGAAAGACCCCATACTTTACGACGATTTAGTAATGGATCACATGAATATACAAAGCGGATTCAGTTTTAACACAACCGTAAAGTGGCCTGGTGACGTAAATGGGCTCATCATTGTGCCGTGGATCGAGATTTAACACAATATGAATAATATACCCAGGTTTTCGTCATCATAGTGCCGTGGATCGAGATTTAACACAATAATTATAATATAGCCAGGTTTTGGTCATTATACTGCCGTGGATCGAGATTTAACACAATTAGAAGTTTTGGTCATATTTTGATCCATTACTAGCTCAACCCATACTTTAATGCACAAATGAGCTGAACATGTCAGCTAAACCATAGGCATTCCTTAAGTCAGTCAGGAGACTGCATCTCATGAAAATCCAAACTGAGATTTGCACCCATCTGTAGAGGGGCCATGCGATTTTGAGTTCTGTCCACCAACCAATAGGTCATGGAAGCCCCTAAAGCTTTATTTATTCAAAACTAATAGTAGTGACATCAGTTTTAGTAACATAAAATAAATATCAAATAAGACTTCATATTCAAGTAAGAGGCATAAATCAGCAAAAATAATGTTTATAAAACTACTGGGCCTGTACTCATCAGAAGAAAAATGCACAAAAGACTAAAAACATTTCCTTTAGCAGTCAATGTAATCTTACACAAAACATTACTAAATAGGCTTGTGCAAACGCCCAATATCTTGAGGCAAAAATTAAGTTGTTACTTTCTCAAAGTGTATTCAAACCTATTTGTTTGTTTGTACAGGCTTGTAATTGCTCAATTATTTTAAGGCTTTCTAGTATTTCACCAGTACTAAGCAGGGCTCTGAAATGTCTTGCCCAAAGACAGACATATTTCTACTTAAACCCTCAGATTGCTGGGTAATTTTCCAAAAATAGTTTTTTGTGTCATCTGCTTTTCAAAACCTTAAATATCTGCTTAATTTTGTATGAGGAAAGATAAGAAGAGTACCAAACAGGTTAGATCACAGGCCAGCAGCCAATTTACTTAGCGGCTGGCCTGTGATCTAACCTGTTTGCATAAGCATGACCTCAGTTCCAGCACTATAAGGGTTAATAAGCAGCCACATTTAGCCATGCCTCACCTGTTGTTGATTGGATTCAAACAGTTTCTGGTCCTTGAGGGCCCTTTCTACCTCCTTAATGAGGACTTTAGGGTAGCGAACCCCCACCACTCTCTCTCCGTCATTCAGCTGTACTCTGACTACTCGGATTGTTGACTCTGATTTGCTGAAATATAACAAAATATATATCATTGTAGGAAAAAAAGCTTTTAACTATTCAAATAATTAAACATTATCTATAGTAATCTGGCTTAATTCCTTTACTTTGCAAATACATAGAACAACAATATAACTTACGATTTATTTTCGTTAGAAAAAACTTCTTCAAACTATTGGTTTTTTATCAATGGGTTAGAAAGCTTTCTCCAAATTGATGTTTATTTCAAAGAGCTATCTCTTTTTGGCTGAATTAAAACAACCCAAAGATAGCAATATGACATAACAGGATACTTGACAACTTACTTGAATCAAAATTACTCTCATCATTCTTTGATACTTTA
Organism: Cerastoderma edule; assembly: GCA_947846245.1. Lineage (NCBI taxonomy): Eukaryota > Metazoa > Mollusca > Bivalvia > Cardiida > Cardiidae > Cerastoderma > Cerastoderma edule. The sequence continues at coordinate 8,392,252 of OX401419.1, read as the reverse complement.
AATTAGGATTAAAATAAAAAAAAGAAATGTTAAAGGTTTTCTCCAATATATTTGTAGACCCTCTCATACATTGAATCAAATAATACACATAGATTGCATTAGATCATGTCAAGGGTTCAGTGCAATACTATGGTAAGTGCTTCTTGTTTATGTTCCACTAACTATAGTCTTGCATGTAACCCTCAATGTGGCATTTAAGATTTGTATGTCAAGTGACAAAATGTATTACCTCAAATTAAGTGACGTGGCATATCTGTTTAATGTGTTCTCTAACACGTTCATCTTAGACACAATACTGCCACACAACAAGTCCAGTCGATAGCATCTGCTTCCCACTAAGGAGAAAAAATGTTAAATCAGATAAATGTAAACAAATAAAACTAATGTTCTCATTCACTATCATTTAAAATACACCAACTCTTAATCATGTAAACAATGCATCATTCTCTAACAGCTTCTTTATTTCACAGCCTCCTTTTATCAATAATAATTTTGAGAAATAAGTATTATTTATAGAAATGTCTCAGTTCACCATATTAAGTTTAATAACTTAAATGAAGCTAATGAATAGCTTGTTCTTCATGTATCGATTATAATGATTTAGCCATCACTCCATAAAACCACACTATGCAAGAACTGCTACAGAAACATTTCTAGGAGCAATTGCGACAAAAGGATCAATTGTTCATAATGAGCAATTTATCCTGTTGTAACAGTGGTTTCTACCCATTATCATAGAAGAAAGAATTACTTTCCATACTTTATCACCAACATCAGCTGCAGTAAAACTGTAGAAACAACTAAGAAAAAAGCATTAATTGCTCGTAATGAGCAATTAAACCTGCAGTGGTTTCTACCCATTATCATGAAAAAAATATATTATTTTCCATTACATCATCAACATCTTCTGTTGTGTTCAATTTGGACCAGTCATATATGGTGAAAGGTGAGAATGGCTCAATTAAGGATCATTACCTTTACAAAATCCCTTGTTTTTACATTGAGTGCCATGCATACAGCTATCCTTTGTCTTCTCATACTGTGCCCGCCAGCCTTTCTCTGGAAAAATGATTTACTTTTTAATCTTTACTTGTCCAAATGCCTGTATTCCATTTAATAGTTCTTTCTTTTTATATCAACTTTTTAACGTCAATAAATACTTGTGATTTGATTAAGAAAGCACTCTTTTACTTGGAATAAATGCCATTTTCAATTTTCCTTTTATTATAAAAACTTCCTCGATAATCTACAAGTACAAGCCAAAGAAATAGTTTCTTTTAATAAAATTACAACAAAACAGTTGCCATCTAATCTAATCTTGAAAAGAAATACTTGTTTTAAATTTCTATCTTTTTCAATGCCTTTAACATTTTTAAGGGAAGAATTTGAAGCCTTTTTCCTCATTATAACGAATGTATGCAAACCCAATACTTTTTTTCACTAAAACTATTTACATTTTCAATCAAAAAAGTTTTAAACTTTTAAATGTTGAATTTGCCCTCACCTGCTTGTTCTCTATCAATAGGTTGGTATCGAGTTAGCAAGTCAGATTTTTCTTCATCGAACATCGAAAGACCAGTGTTTGGCCTGGAACAAACAACAACATTTATACATAAACAAACACAACTCGGCCACTCCAAGAGTCAACTAGAATAAAAATTTACTTTTTACTGACAACTCCTTTTGAGCAGACAGCATTTGAAGACATTGTCACTAAAAACAGCAATCAGTTTTCAGCAAATTGTAGCAAGTTACAAGAAGTATCTCTGACAAATATTAATAACGAAAGTAGGCATTTGATCATGATAATGGGTAAAAATCAATGTGAAATAAGGGAATTGCTTGTCATGAGAAGCTTCTATTATATAAGTGCTGTAAGCTGTTTGTCTCTTTCTACAAATTTCTCATTATAAGTGAATATGGAGTAAGAAGTTTACATTCTTTCTTCTGCTGATTTTATTTCAAACCAGTAAAAAATATATATTCATATATAGGAATGGTTTAAAACCTCACACAAATATAGATAAAAGAAAACAAAAAAGATGACCACCTTGCAATTCTGTACAGGTGGGTGGAGTTTTCCTTCAGTGTGGCCAGTATAAACAGTTTTCTACCAAACACATCTCTCTTCGATACATAGAAACAGTTCTGGTTGTCTGCCTGAAGATCTGCCCTGATTACTGCTTGTTCCCAGCTCATCCCACGATCCACATTCAATTCTACTAATCTAAAAAACACACCAAATAACCATTTATACAAACAAAATAGTCTTTGATTCTCCTATTGAAAGTGAGTTAAGACAAGATGAAATTAACCCTTAGAATGCTGGGTAATTTTCTAAAAATAGATTTTTGTGTAGTCTGATTTCCTAAACCTTAAATATCTGCTTGATTTTGATGAAGAAAGATACTCAGAGTAGTAAACAGGTTAGATCACAGGCCAGACGCCAATTTACTTGGCAGCTGGCCTGGATCTAACTTGTTTGCATAAGCAAAAAGTCTGTTCCAGCACTTTAAGGGTTAGTATGAAAATAAAATCTAAAGAAATGTTGTGGAATTATTGTACATGTCGATTAGTTAGCAATTCTTTCAACAGTAGTTAAAATAAGTCATCCCTGGGGACCAATTAAAAACAAAAGATTCTGGATAATTCTATATATTCTAAATAAGAAAGCAGTCACTGTCAAGGAAAGTGTATTCACAAGTTTTGGACTTTTTGGAACTTTCATGGTACATTGAGAGGTTCACTGCATTGAATAGAAACTTGGCTATTAATGAAAGTAATGTAAATACATTGAATAGAAATTCAAATATTAATGAAAGTTATGTAAATACATTGAATAGAAATTCAAATATTAATGAAAGTTATGTAAATACACTGAATAGAAACTTAAATATTAATGAAAGTTATGGTGTAAACACATTCAATATGAACCAAATTGCTACTTACCTTGTGGTCATGTGACCATTTGAGGAATCTTTAAATACCTCGCGGGGTTTTCCCACCATTTCGACTGATGATGCTGTTATGTCTAGCAGACCCTCATTGTACCTGTCAAAACAAATGTCATGTGATATTTGACTTTGCAGCAGCAGCAGTTTAGAGAAAAATTACAACAAACCAACAGGTTGCACCTATCAGGTAAATTTCTTTCTATCTTAATATTTCATTTATCTCCTATCATATTTAATCCCAGGTGTTTGAGGATTAATCACAATATCTTCAAAATCTTCAAAATATCAACAACCCTCTAATAAACAGGTAAAGTTTTTAAGAAATAACTGTATCCCTTTATCGAAACCATAAGCACAAGCTCAAACTGATAAAGGAATCTCTATATGTGAATAAGTTAAACATGTGATCATTCAAACAAACTCTCCTACCAAATTGTAAACAAGTTGTGACTGTGGACTCTTCCAAATTGGAAAAATCAAATTTTATAGTTTGTGAGAGTTGTAAATGACTTGGAGCATGCAAGAAACATTAGATTCATGTTGATAAACTTTTCACTTTCATGACACTGACATAAAGACCTATTAGTTACATACCTTCCCTCCTTTTTAGCATTTTGAATGGCAAGCTTTAGACATTCGGTGAAATAGGTGAATATCTGAAATATAATCATTATCATATTAAAGGCACATCAAAGGAGAGGAGTACAAATAAATTACTAAAAAAATACATGGAGTTCTTTTATTAAGTTCATAAAAGTCATGAGAACTAGTTTAGGAATGCATTGAGACCCTATTTAATAGACTTATTTAAAATGAGTTATTTTGTGCTTGAAATATAGTTGTCTCCATTCAATCATGTTTATCAACAACCTGTTTATTTACAAATTCAATATAACGAATTCCGATTGGCTGGTTAAAAAATGTGTGCATCAACTGTCAAGGTCAGAGGTGAAGAATCAGGAAATCTGAATTATAAAACTTGGTAATCTGGGTTATTTCTGGTTTACTTTCACATTTTAATTTTGCTGATGGTTTTAGCTGGTAATAACTATTTGAATCTGTCCAAAAGTTTACCAAATAATGTAGTTTGATATAGCATGAATCTCCTTTAATGGGCCTTTAAGATATTGAAAAAATACTTTGGTTTTACTTTATTTACAGCATTTAATAAGATTCTTGTAAAAGGATTAAAAAGCTCATATCATTTCATCAAACATTCCAAGAAATAAAAAGATAAAGATGAAACACAAGATAAGTACACTGTATGATAAGAGTGGCACATCTATGTTTCAAAGCAGCAAAAATCTACAATGCAGAAAATAAACGCTTACCATATTTTGCTTTTCCACAGTTAACCCGAGAATTCTGTTGAGGAATTTACTGACATCTCCAGTATCTTTCTCCTTTAGAACAGGGCCAGTCTGTAGCATTCCAACATCAACAAGGCCCATCAACACTAAACTTTCCTGAAATAATTCTATAGTATTCACTTGCACTTCTACAAACTAAAAACTCAGAGAAAATTGTGATGGGTATTCTAATTGAGATGTACATCCAACGCTACTTTTGAAATAGATTTGCAAAGAAGACGTTTTTTTTTAAAATTAATTATCAAAGTACAGGCATTTTCACTATCCTTAATTATCTAAATTGGTTGTAGGCAGAACTTTAAGCCTTGTTGATAGAAGCAGAAATTACTCATGAAAGACCATTCATTCTCAAACACAAAAGAAAGATTTTTTTCAATCAATAATTCAATCAATCTTCTTGTCTCATTTTTTTCTCAATCATCTCTTTTTCCCAAAATGAAAAAGACATTACCTGCATATGTTTGTTGAATGTCTCAAAATCATATTTACTCTGTGTCAAAGTTTTCAGTGACAGGCCAGCAACAAATTGTTTCTGAAGAAAGATAAAACAAGCTCAAAATGCAGAACAAACTTCTCCTTTCCCTTTGGTAACCACATGTGTTAATAGTTGAGACCAGATTGTCCATACAAGCTAATTTTAGATAATAACTTCAGGAAATGTTCTTGACATTTTTTTAAAGTTATCATTAAGAACAATTAGGTCAGGTCTCTTGGATTGGGGTTTTAGGGTGCTGAAACAATATAACAAGATGTTTTGAGTAAATTGAAAAAGGGAAAGTCTTTAATACATATCTAAAACACCTTTTCAAGATAACATATTAATGCACACACACTGCCACAGTGAGTTTTTAGAGATCACTGTGTAACAAACAACTTTTTCTTTTGTTAAAATTGCTTTTTTATACACATTCACATAGAGAATTTTGTTTCATTGTTTTTAAATTGCCATCACTTGTTACTTTTCAACAACCCTGTGGTATAGTGCCATCTTTTATTAAGTATATGGGCCACGTCACGCGAAAAGGGGCACTGGGACATACCAAACAGTGAAGCCCCAGACCAGCCGCCACGTCACTGACGTGGCGGCTGGTCTGGGGCTACACTGTTTGCCATCTAAGAGGACATCCAGTTATACCTTTAAATAAATACAAATGATAACTTTCGTGACTAGATGCTGGAATAATAGCGCTAAGATAGAGCCGAGTCAGCGCTTTTTTTATATGTCCGAGTGCCCCTTTTCGCGTGACGCGGCCCATATTTATGTACCTACCTTGCAAACATGTGTATACATCCTCCTAGGAGATGAAAAAACCACAAATCTCCATCTGTCTACTAGTCACCTTACATTTTAGACACCAGTTATTCATCAAGCCTATGTGCGTATACATTGCTCTATGACCAGTTCAAACAGTTTGATCTAGTCACTCTAAGAGCACTCTTTTATGTTAGGCATTCCAAGATCACTTTACTATGTACTCACCTTACATATATGTGTATACATTGTTCTAAGACCCGCCCTACCATATGGAGTATCAAAGTTAAACTCTGTAAGATCTGCCCCAGTGGCAGCTCGCCTATCACCCTTTGTTAAAGCTCCTGTAAGGAAAACGATTTAAATATGCTAATAAAAGATGCATTACTACCTTGCTGACTTCATCATATTTTTTCCATTAAACCCCTTTATGGTTGGTTTCCATATAATCCTTTCATTGTAGGTAAGTGCCCTAGACCTTAAACCCTTCAATAACAATTCTACATCCCATCCAACGCAAAAGTGTGGAATCACTCGCAGACATTTTGGCTCTCTGGGTTGGGGTGTCTTAAATCGTAGAATAGCCGGGCCACACTGCGATCTATTGAGACTCAGCCACAGATACTATGAGAGTGATCAATCAAAATTATAAGCACTTAATTCACGTCTAAAATGAGGCATTATTGACCCCATTACAGAGTAAGGTGATATCACCCTTAAATTGTTTGGTAGAACTTATTTCACATGTAAAGCAAGGCAACATTAAGATAAAAGTTTAATTCCTTGATGAAAATCAAAAGATTGTTTGATGAAAAGATAATAAAAGCTGCAGAAATCTACCTAAGGATTGTAGACGTCTTGCCACAGCTGCAGCGAACCTTCTCTCTCCACCCAGGTCTGTTGTTAGCAGTTTATACAAGGGACCGCTAGAAATACAAATTGTACAGAGCAAATAAAAAACTAGCAATTTTTAAGCAGTTTACTTGTAAAATCTCAAATAAAAAACAAATATTCTGTAGGAAAAAAAGAGTTGTAAAATTGCAATAATTGTTTAAAACCTATCAATGTATAAGGAATATAATGAACAAGCTTATAAATGAAACTTAGCAAAGAGTTTAAGCATGTTTGACCAAAAACTGCTAAATATTGCACCGCATTTTCAGCCCCCAAAAGTAGCTCTATAGTTAGGTGAAATATTTGGGCTAATTAAACAGTATATTCAATTTAATGAGTAAAATTCCACATCAAGATTTGCTAGATTTTTCATAAACGCTTCACTGTTGTACAGCATTAGCACTTCTCCAAGGCAGGTCCATAGTTAGGTGAAATATTGGAAACATGAAAACAAATATTTAATTACTTGGTAATAATTACTCACATAAATTGATTGATTTTATGAGATCTGCTTAACTATTGTAAAGATGAATTACTTCTAAAGAAGGACAAGATTAAGACAAATAAATTTGGAAGCATAACAACAAATGTATATTGGGATATTGATTACAATAGCATACCTAGATTGGTTAGATCTATGAGATCTGCCTAACTGCTGTACAGCTTTATCAGCACTCCAAGGGAGTTCTACAGTTAGGTGAATTCTCCTTCTTTGGTTGGCCACTCTTTGGTCTGCATGTAAGGAGATGCCTAAAAACAAGAAAGAGCAAGTTTATTAATATTTCAAATCAATAACACCTGTCAAATAAGATTCATACTCAATCATTTTACATGGTCGTCCCAATTAGGATTTGATAGGGAGCAAATGATTGAAGAGAATCCATTCCCTATGCAAAACCGGACCATAGAATTTCCTAGTTACAATATAAGAAAAAAAAGGGGAAAAACTTAACACAGGGATGCATATCGTAACAATAATGTCAGTGCAGTACTTCTTCAGATTGGTAAGAAATATAATAAGTCAAACCTTAACACGAAATTTTGCAGCAGCATCAAATAGACTTGAAAGTTATTGCCTACTGACACTTTTTAATGCACAGAAAATTATATATACAGTGGACCCGCGATAATCCGAACGTCGTTTATCCGGAATATTCACCATCCGAACAAAATTTTGAGGGAACGGATCTTACCTTCATCAATTTAACTGTTTAATGCGGAAAATCCGCGTTCCGGAACCGGACAAAAATATTCGGGAACCAACAGTCACTTTTCATAGTATATGCGTATGGCTAGTCCGGAAACCAGTAAAATCGTTTATTTTGCGGTTACAGTTGCGAATGAAGGGATCGGTCTTCTGTTGTAAACGGCATTCACACGTTTTGCAAACTGTCACGTATGCTTGACCATAACATGTCACCTAGTGTAGTGTACTGGAAGGTGTTGATTGTTTGTTAATCGGTCATTCTGTCAGTTGATTGGTCTTACATTATTGTAATTACGGTCGCATGTCGATAGTTGAGTTTGTAAAAGGTGTTGATTGGCTGATTGGCTGCTTAGACAGCGATCGGGAGACAATGTCTGGCAATCATTTTCAATTATTACTCAATCGATATGCTCCTTTTCCCTATAAATAAACTCTCGACAATCCCTACCTATCTCATTTCTCGATATTGAAATAAGAAGATACAACTTGAAGATGTCTACACCCACAGCCAAACGAAGACAGTTCTTTTCAGAGCTATCTTAAGGAATTTTAACTTCTCGAAAGACATTGCTTCAAATTGTCATTTTTTTTTTTAAAAAATCTGTTTTGACCAAATAAACACTTCCTTAACACACTTTGTATTTCCCTTCAAAAAAAAAAAATTTTGTATTTCTTACTTCATAGTAATGATCATGATACACCGACACCGTGTAAAGGTAAACATTTCACCGTAACTCGCATATTCTTTATTCCGGAAAATTCGTTAATACGAACATTTCTCCTGGGAACGAAAGTGTTCGGATAAACGAGGGTCCACTGTATAGGATTATATGATAAAAAATAAATGTGAAAAATTGGACCGATATGTATCAAGCAATCTATTTAATTCGTTAAAATGATTTTTGTCAATGACTGAATGATAAGATAATAACTAAATGTTTTCTTTATAATTCTTCAATACTCTGAATAAAAGTTTGAATAATTGAAACTGTAACTATACCTACCAGTACTAGCTGCATCGGATATTATGGCCACCAACTTCTTCCCTTCCATAAACATATTTCTCTGAAAAGACAAAATCAATCTTTCTCTCATCATTGTTTACCAGTCTATAAGTTAATTCTATAAGTTATTGTCCTAGATTCAGAGTTGGTATAGAAAATGGGTTGTCTTTTGTTTATATGGGGTTTAGCCCAATGTCATGGTATTTCATTTATTTTGGTCTATGACATCTGCCGTGTCTTGCCCATGGACAAGTTAAGGAAATCCCAGGGCTGCTGGTGAGGACTGAACTTGTGAAAAGGTGAACAACTTAACCACTGGGCCATGCAGAACCCTAGAAATTCTATCATCATTAGTAATCTTCACAGACCTTAAGTGATTAGGTATTTTGGGTAAAGGGCGGTTTTTGGCCGAGTTCTTTTCAATGCCAAATAAAGTCTATTGGTAGGTGATTAATTTTTATCCACCACTAAAGAACTTGTAAATGAAGTAAACTAGTCAATGATTTGTAAGAAGAATTGTGGAAGTAACTAGAGCATGGATAGGTACACTGACTACTCTGATATAAATGATTTGTTTTAAAAAAACAATTTACTTTATTCCAGTCTTCCTACTAATTCTATTCAAACCTAGATTTTCATCCCATCATTTTTCTGATTAACAATTAAATTCCAATTAGAGACCTCTTGAACATTCAGGCTATCAATTGCTCCGTAAGCGTCTGTGTCTGGAGTTCTAGTCTCGTACATGGGTGTATCACACTGCGAATGTCGTACAATACGGCCCTTCCTCCCTGTCATCTCAGCCACATTTGTCGGCCCGCCGAGCAGATCAATAATCTCGTCAAGAGGACTATTAGGGAGATCAATCTTGTTGGCGAAGGTGAGCAGCATGTTCTTGGCGGTGACACACCACTCATCCTCTCGAATCTCTCCCTCTTTCTGTTGGACAAACATTAGACAATTATATATATCATGTTCCTTGTAATTGGTTAGAAGTGAAAGCATCTGAAGCTAAAAATTGTGCAATGTCAAAGAGAAATATGTCAACAAAATTCAGAATGATGCTACTCTCCCTATTTCTGTTGGACAAACAGGAATCAGTAAATAGGCCTGCTATTGTTAAGGAATGCTTAAGCCTGAAGATCATTGTTGGTTTTTTTAGTCTGAATTTCAACATCTTCAATATGAACAAAGAAGGAAAATTCAAAATCTCAAAGCCTGAAATCAGGATCATGCCTGAAAATTAGCAGGCTTCAATTATAAATGTCTGGATCTTTTTAACTGATATAAAGTGAAAACATTTGCAGCTAAGATTTGTGTAATGTCGAAGAGAAATATGTCAAAAATATGAAAAATTATGCTACTGTGTATTATCCCAGTTCTTATCTAGGCACCAGTTAGATTATCAATTTAGATTCATCCTTTTGTAACAAGGATAACTATTATCATAGTTATTCACCTCATCAATTGTGAAGCTTAGACATCATTATGGTATTTTCTTTTGGAATGAACAACATATCTCTTACATGACAGCTATGACAAGCGTTTTTATTAAACTTAGCATTCCAATTTCCTTACAAGTTCTCAATAGAATCCTCTTGTCAAGACATATCTTATCGACACCAACGTAATGAAATTTACCAAACAGATTTTTGAAATACTGTGTATAAATTCTTAGATAAGCTATTTTATCTTGACTTCTATTTAACATGTGATGGACTTCTATTTAACATACAATTGAATGAATTCTGGTGGGAAAACTTTGTTCTATAAATCTGGAGAGCATTTCTCGACACAGGGACATAAATCCAGTTATGGTTCCACTTGACTTTCCAAGTTCACTGTCAAGCGATGCCTGAAAGTAAACCAAAGCAACATTATTCTTAAATGCCACTAAACAAATAATAATAACATTACCAAATGAAAAGAAACAGGCAACCCGTCTTAGTTGCTCACCCTTTCCTCATATACATCTTTTTAACAGGACATGATTTTAAAATGTAAATTGACACTGCATTTATTTTAAATGAACCATAGTATTGAATTAATACTTTTCATTTTGGTGCATCTTAGCTACCGGTATATCAAACAGTAAATTTTGATTTTTGTATTCTATAAAATTGTATTTCAAATCTGACCATTTGATTCATATGGTTTAACACCAGATTGACATGTCAGACCTTATTTTAGTAAATATGATGAACTACCTCCCCTGTTGTTTGTAGACCAATCACAATGCAGCATCCACTTTCAATGGCCTCCTTGGCTACTTGGACAACTGTCGGCACTTTCATACCTAAACTGTAAAAGGTTATAAGAACAGTCAATGATTACAATCTTTAGTTTTTAAACAAACTTTTCACAACTTTTTTAATACTATACAACCAATTCCCACTCAAAGTAACTTGTAACAGGTTGAAATTGAAACAAAAGGAATTGAAAATGATCAAGCGTACAGATCACATTTCTTTTGGTACTATAAGGTAGAAATTATTGTGACAAAGATGACATTGCTTATCAGAGGCATTTTCCCCTTCTGTTGCAGTGGTTTGTAATGGTTTTTGCTATTAATTCTTACATGTTTGTTATCATTCAAGTTTTATGTTATTTTGTTCAGTTATGACTTCTAAAATAAAATTAAGTCATTAACAGACTATAGGTAATATGGTTTTGTAACGTCTATAATTTTAAAGAAGAGAAACTGATTTACCATAATTGTTTGAAGAATCTCTGATGACAGGACCAAAATGTTGCCCAAATGCGGTTACCACTATTTACCGTCCTATTAACAGCAGACTCTAAAGCTTTCCTCATCTCATTCCTGAAATAAGGTTACACAATCTATTAGAGCAACACTTAATTTGTAGCGTTTTCATCATGTCTGTGTTAAGATTTAGGTATCAAGAGCCTAATGAGGAAAAACAGAAATGGTTTATTAAAAATTAATAGGATGGTTGTTCATTGAGTATCAGTGCATCATTACTTTATATAAATGTGGTATAGGTTCCTGTAAACATGCAGGGGCCATTGTTTTCATTTAGTAGGTCTTTCACACCAGTCTTAAGGAGAAAATGTCAGTTAACACACTGCCAGAAGAAAATGGGCATGAAGTATTGCAGTCTAGCAAAATCCATTTTATACCCCAAGGCCACCCCCACCACATCACACTTACCAGACATGTACAGCTGTATCATATACCTTCCTTTGGTCCTTAGTCAATATAGCCTCAACAGTCAAAAACTGTAATATCAAACATTCATGTGCTTTACGAAACAATCCCTATATCATATTGCTGCATGTGACTTGTTAATAAAATGTTGGAATGAAGTTTGTTATCAACAGTTTATTTTCTATTGAAGGTGTACATTCAAATTGTCTTAAGATTGCAATTATTCCATGTAAACATTTCGACATTCTTAATATATTTTTTTTCTTTTTCACAGCAGATATTACTTAATCCAATTGATCAAAATGATAAAAAAAACATGTTAATTTGTGAATACAGACAGTGAATAGTCTTTGAACAACAAAGAAGGATTTAGAGAAAATGAGAAATTCCTTATAATGAGGAATTCCAATATCATAATGTTTTGAAATGGCATCTGCATAAATACAGTTCAAAATTGTCTTTATAAAGGAAAGCGTTTCAAAAAGTTCATTACTAGCAAATGTGTCCTACCTCAGCCTGTTTATAACTGAGACCTCTTGACACATACATGCCAGTAGACTTCATCTCCATTGCCAACATCTCTGCCATACCTAAAATATACAATAACTCTTTATTATATTCCTATCAGTGAAATACTGGGATTTCTCAGTGTATTAATTTTCAAAATTGTCACAGTGAATATCGTCACTAGTGATGATATCAAAAAGTCATATCATCACTAGTGATGATATTAGTTTTGACGGAACTACTTTTTTACCATTTCTTTGCATTAAAGGCATGGCTGCACTTTTGCACACGGCACTAAAATGTTTGTATTCTAAAAAGTATCAATACGCGTGAATGATGTCATGGGAAACAAAAATGACGTCATGGGTGTTATTTACTGCTTTGCTCCTCCCATTTTATATTCCATTTGGCGTTTATGGAGTTATTTTGGCAAATATATTTTATGAATCGGAATAAAATAAATAGAATTATCAACTCCATTCGATTGATACAAAAAAATATGTCACTAGAATGGGTTGTTATCATGTAGAAAAAACTTGTTCTTCAAACTCGTTTTTTTTCAACCCGATAACCCATTCTCGTGACATATTTTTGATATCAATCGAAAGGAGTTGATTATCCTCTATTTATTAACCTTCTATACAACAATTGAATCATTTACACATTTTTTCAGAGGCAACTTTGAGATTTCTCTAAAGCAAAAGTGAAATCAGTGAAAGATAAAAAAAATTATGGAAAAATATATCTTTTTTTGTTGCATTAGGTAGACATCATTGTACAATGAGAATTGACAAGTAAGATTGGCAAATTTTAATAAGCTAGGTGTAAAGTAATAATGACATACAATTCTTGCAAGACTTGTGTTGGAATCACTTTGCAGTATTTTTCTGCTCAATGACATGCTATCTTACCTAGACCTTTCTTCTGTATAGACAACAGAAACTGTTCAAAACTTTTGTATGGTGCACCTTCTCCCCACAAACCCAGTCTCTCCATGAAGGCCTGTTAAAAAAGGAAAACATTTGTTAAATTCTAACAAGTCATCAAACCTAAAGAATTCTGCTCATAAAACACAAATCTGAACATGCAAACATTAAACAACAGATAGATACTGGAACATGTTCTTTGTGATCATTTTAACTAACTTTAACCCATTTCTCCATAATTTCTTAATATTTCTACAACAGAAGACTTTTTAAACCACTGCTCCTAACAAGCAATTTATCCTTTATTCGTGATGGTTTCTTAAATTCCATCCAATATGAAAGATGAAATACAATTTTCAGGCTATTTTTAGTTGTCTGCTGTTGCATATAAACATGATTCGCTACAAATTCCAATATGGTGGTTTGTGTTAAGCTAGATCTTGTGTTTAGTGAGCTTGTTACACAATTTAGTTGTCAAAGTGCATTATGAATGTCAACTTTGCTCAGTCAAATAAAACAGGGGGCTTCAATGAACGAATTCAGTACCATGTTTTTGGCCTACTTTTTAATGGACAGAAATTGACTGTTTCATATTGCTTTTATGCCTAATAAGAATAAAAAAATACATTCCAAATGAATTTGTCAGTGAGTGTTTTTTAATTAGGTTAATTACCATATTCTTCACGTCTGTAACACCTGTAGCACTACAGTACAAAACCCTCGCCTTGGGCAACATTCTGAAAAAAATAGAAATTATTACAAAACGCAGAAAGAAAATCTAAATGAGAGATGCCCATTAAGGGATTAAAGTTTTGAATATCTATGATTGAGTATGAAGTTATCGAAAAATTATGAAGAAAGTTTGCATAGAAAGTTTTAGTAAATCATTTATATATACAAATATCAAATTATTGTCCAAAGAAGATTAAATTTTTGGTGGCGTCTTCCTTAATATATCAAAAGTTGTCTTAAAGTAGTAAGAAACTTTGTTTAAATCTATCTATTGTATACAATTATGAATGATAGATTTATCAATTTAAAAGTTAGCTGTTATAATGTCTTGCATTATTCACTCTGAACAAGAATTGGTTCAAACATATCAAATAGCAGCAATAGCAGTATTGATTGTTTACCTTTGTATGCTAGAAACAGCTAGAGCAATCTTGGTGCTGGCCTGTTCTTTTCCCTGAAAAAAGACCTATAAATGAGCTTTGGTGAATGGTACAATGCAGAAAGTAAAACTATCAAGCAATTTCTTCTTTCGTCACAAAGGTTTCTTGAGACATCTTCTTAAGAAGTTTTAAAACAAGTGTAGGGTACAGAGAGGGTAAAAATATTAAATCTAAAAGCTATGCATACTTTGAAGAATTAAAAAAAATCTTACTTTCCTTCCATTGTCCATTTAGCCTTTAGTGTGTACCAAACAACAAAACAGCTGTAGTGCAGCTTAAAGAAATTAATCTTTAACTTCCAAATTTTGTTACATATGTGAACAAGTACCTTCAAAACATTTTTAAATCATTGTTTGTAAAGAATATTTGCTCAGAAAATAATGTTTTCTCTTCTAGTTACATTGTTTCCTTTAACAATTACATACTATAAGTATGAAAAACTTCAGTATTGTCACATTCCATCATTTTGCACAAAAGTCATTGTCGTTAGGAAAGTGTCTATTCTGCTTGAGTAAATTGGCAAACCTACCGGCACAAAGTTTTTGGCTTTATGACATTCATCAAATATAAGACACCCATCAAACTTCTCCCCTCCACACCATTCCACCAACTGCTTCAGGCGACTCTGTCGACTTGTGTTGAACGCACCTAGAACATCATAACCAACAGTTTGAACATCATAACCAACAGTTTGAACATCATAATCAACAGCTTGAACATCATAACCAACAGTTTGAACATCATAACCAACAGTTTGAACATCATAACCAACAGTTTGAACATCATAACCAACAGTTTGAACATCATAACCAACAGTTTGAACATCATAATCAACAGTTTGAACATCATAACCAACAGTTTGAACATCATAACCAACAGTTTGAACATCATAATCAACAGTTTAACTCATTAACTCTGTAAACTAAATAAACCCTGGATTTCATGCTAGTATCAGAAAGGGAGAAACTTCTTACACAAGCAAAACTAACACTTAGAGGGTTCCATGCAAGACTATAGTAAGTGCTTCACAAAAATGAAGCACTTACTATAGTATTGCACTGAACCCTTGACTTCTTACTTTCTTTGAATTCTGCTACAGAGAAAATTAATGTGTAATGGAAGGCCTAATTGATTCATGAGTGGGAGTCTCATAATAGCTCATTTGTATAACCTTCATAAAATAAATGCACACTTAGGTTAACTAGTAACAAGAAAAAAGACATGATGATAGTGTATCTGCCCTAGTCGTATGAACAAATGTAATGGCTACCATTCTATAATTGAAGCACTACTGATGATATACATCTCTTAATACAATTAGTTTGCCAACAATCATATAAAATAGACATAAAATAGGTGCATGGGTCAAAAGGACGTAACACAAAATTTTTTTTTGTACTAAATCCCTAATACAATATGAATTGCTGAATGTTTGGACCTTGTCTAGTATTGATGTTTGTCCGGATATAAGATAAAATCTTGCATTTAGAAATAATATTTTGTATCAAACTTGTTCTGTTTTAAACAAATTGCATTATTATTTGCTGCTATGTACAAAAATCCAATATCATAACCATGTCTTTGAAATGTGTTGATAGTAAATGAGGAAAGATAATTTTATGTGTCGATGCTATTTAAATCATCATTAGAAATAGCTACTTGTTACCTTTTCGCCTGTGCTAGTAAACATCTAGACACATAGACAGGTTCACTAACACCCATATATCTTAAGTAAAACTCTAGATGACAGAAGCAGTCTATTCAAATGCTTACCTCCCCTTTGTACAGATGACACCAATGTTGCATAAGTACTGAACACAACACCCTCTTTAAAGTCTGACGGCAAACCAAGAACCCTGAAAAAAAAAGCAATCACAAAAATACAGCTTTATGCAACTATATTGAGTGATAAATACTTTACAATTAATGGAGATGATTCTGACTTTTGACACAAACTGGAGTCTTTTTGGCGCACATGATCTGTAATTGTATTAAAGCTAAATGCAAACACATATAAACAAATCAAAGTTACATTGAGGAATGACTTGGCTGGAAGGAGACATGACAAATAGCTATAATTGAAGATGAATATAATAGTAAGCCATATATATTGTTGTCATCTGTTATGCTTTTCAAATGGGATTCATCAAAATGGACCAATCACATAACACAATACAGGTTTAAGGAATAATTGGGTGAACCATAGAATCATACCTTGTGTGTTTGTCAAGTTCTTGGCATCCATCTATCACCTTGATGTAACAGCCAAGGTCTCCTAAATCTCTGAAAATGTGAATCATTAAAAAGTATAAAAGTTGTGATACTTTTATTCATAAAGAAACAAATTATATATAACCATTCTGAAAAACGTTTGAAACTGTTGAATTCACCAAGATATCTCAAAGATGATATCATTACAATAATACAAAATAACAACACTTTTATAAGTTTGGGTTTGAGTTTAACATCAACTCAACGGTATTTCTTTTATCTAAGCTCTAGCCTAGTACTTGAGAGTCCGAGGAAAGCTGTTATATAATTGCTTTTTTTGACATGGAGTTTAACTAGATGCAAAATAAAAGGTAAACAAATCCCATAATTTGAAAACACAAAAAAACTAATAAAACGAAATAAATGATATATATATATCAAATTATGTTAAAGCTTTTAAATTTCACTGCTCAAATTGCGCACCAAGAGAAAAAAAAATGAAAACTTACAACATGAACTTAATGGTATTGCTTAAAGACTAAAGTTGCAAAAGGATTAATTGCTTATTATAAGTCTCTTTTTTATAGTGGGTTTATCACCTTGGCTTTTTTCATTTCTGTCACCAGCCTTCCTGGATTCACCAGTACTAGACTAGGTCCCTAAAAAGTCTAGCCAAAGGACATTTCAATGAAACTACAGTGGCCCATAGAGTGTACTGCAGTAGATGCATAAAAGTGAGGTAAAATGGAGGATGGTGTCATTAATTTTTACCTTCTCGTGTCCACAATCAAATCTGCTGAAATGGTAAACCAGATACTCTTCGTTCTACCACGGGCAAAATTGTCCAGAATCACTCCAGAAATCTGTAACAAAAATATTCATGTTCACCAGTGATACTCAATTTGGTGCTTAAATAACAGAAGTATCACAAAATCAATATATCATTAGAATAAAATACATATGAGGTATCATTACATTCATTTTTACCATGAATAGAAAAGGAATCTTTCAGTATTTCTTTTTAAAATTGCTGTCTATCTACACTTTTAATATCAAAGCTTACATGCAAAACAAAAACAAGTCCTTCACTTTGTCACTTTGGTGAATTTGCATAGAACACGTGATATGGTAAAGCATCAGAAGATTACATAGAGTTAAAGATTGTTACGACAATTTTTCCTCACCATAATAGGGTGAAGGATATTAATTGTAATTTTTGCCTCACCTGTCTTCCTTTACCGACACCTGCAGCATCTCCAAGAAAGAATCCAGCTCTATGTCCATTAGGTAGAATCATCTGATGACGTTGACACTAAAAATAGTAATCACCGGGTAGGAATGTCACAGACATATTGGCTATTTATCATACCACTTTTCAATGCCTTACTTTACAATGACTTAATTTAGTGCACCTTCAGCAGAATGTACAACAAACCACAAAGACAAAAGGAGAAATTTCTCAAACAGTTTCGTTAATTCAAAATAAAAGATTTTCTTTTTTTCAAAACTAACAATTTGTTCAGGTTATCAATGTAAACCAATAACATCGTTTTAAGCTAGCTATTTGAAACCATTTAATACAGTTATGAAACCATATGGATGTATCAGAGATTAATTGTCTGCCATTTGTATGAAATGATAAAAGTTTGAAATTGGGCCATGTCAAAGAAAAGAGCACAAAACAATGTGAATGATTCATGATTATTATTACTTTGTGCTCTGCTCTTTTCTTTGACTTGGTTCAGTTTTGAACCCTTATCTATGTTAAGGGAATAGCAGTATAAAGCCTAGTTAGAAGTGAAGCTAGGTAAGAACTAGTTTGGAGGCAAGGATCATTGCAATATAACTAAAATGTGATGTAAAATAGTTTTACACAAAACATAAAAAAACCCCAGGTTTTTACACTCACTGCCTGTATCACTCCTTCCAACTGCAGACTACTAAGTTTACCTCCCATTATGACATCAGCTGGAATAGAATCCGCCAGCGGGTAATATACATCTGGGGGATTCAGCGCCTGGAGTAGAAATAATCAACCTTACAGTTAAACCCAGCAGTCTAGATACGGGGGAATAGTAGGGTCTTTTACAAGCATGGTTTCATAACTCTTTTGTCAAAATGGATATCTACTGCATTCATTAGGACTGTCTCATGGCTATAAGGGTATTTTGCATAGTTTTCATCACTTGTTGATGGTATTTGGAATCTAAATTCTCTGTTTAAATACGGAATAAAAGAAATCAAGAACTAAATTCTTCATATTTCATAATGTAAACTTCAAAAGGTGTACCTTAAACTTAACAACGAAAAGAAGTTTGTATTGACATACACATTTTTGGCAGTTTATTGATACTATTTGGAATGAAACTTGCAGGTGTAATGACACTCCTTTAAGTTGCATCTGAGGTTTACATCAAACAATCTCTGCAGACAATTTTTTGTAAAAGACAGAAATATACAAACAGACATATAGCTTTCTTTTCTATTTCAATTCTTTATTTATTCAATTTAGTTTTAAATTTTTGGTAAGGAATAATCATCTTACAGCTAGAGGTCCTGCCTCAACAATATCCCCAGGGTGGGGCTTACACCCAGGTAGAATCTCCTTGTGTCTGTAACTCGAAAATACTTCTGTACTGAAATATGACAATCAGGGGTGTCAAAATCAATTGTCCATATTGCACAGATTGTCCTAAAGCCTTCACGTACAATATAACCATTATACCGACAAGTGCAGAAACAGATTTAGCATATAAGGACAGGTTAATTGAAATCAGATTTTGTCATCTCCAAGTCAATACAATGCAGTCAATATTCATAGCATATAGTTGCTGGATATATTCAATAACCATTTAACATATATATCTTGTGTTGATATAACAATTCCCTTGAATCTAATTTTGGTTATTGTGAGTAAGGGAGCAAGTTCTTCTTATTTTCCACAAAACTGTATATATCATCTAAATTTCAGCATAATTTCAACAGTAGCATTTCTTTATATGACCAAGGTGATGTACCTGTAACCTGGCAATCCTTAGTTCAAGCCCAACATACATGTTGTTCTTTTGGGAGCATCCTTTGGCAAGGTACATTAAAGCCAAATCAATGAAAACTTTTATATGAGTGTAACTGTTAATTTTCAGGCTTTCAATTGATGTTTGCTGTTGATTTCATTTTCTCCGAGTTACAAAATCAGATATGAAGAAAATAGTTAAAAACACCTATAAGTGAATTTGTACTTATTTTCATAGTGAAGGGCAGAGTGCATGAATGTTAATTTGTACTTATTTTCATAGTGAAGAGCACAACTCATAAAACATATTCAGTACTTTTTTATAGTGAAGAACACATGTTGTATTTTAAAATAGAGGAGACTGCACAATGACAAACCTGATGGTTTCCTCAACGCCTTCCTGCGCCAGATCTCCCAGCTCATCAACAAGCTCTGTTGGCTGGACAACAGCTGGTTCAGTTCTTACAGCAACAACATCAGGTGGATCTGTAACAGACGGGCAATGTTTGTGTGATATTTTCTCTAGCTGACATTGCCAACCCCTTCATTTCATCTTAGAATCCTATGGTGTTAATACTCATTAGATTTGTTAAGACCATCCAAATAAGCAAACAGATGCAGATCAAAATTTGTGACCTGAATCTTAATTACATCCGAAATTCTAATTTGCAAATACTCATTTGCATTGCCTAAAACTCTCCTTATCTAACCCTCTAGTATTCTAAATTTGACCATGCTAATTGCTTCATTTCAAAGATTAAATTTTGGATTGTGGGTATTCATTTATGTAAACTTGCTGTGAATGAGTACTGGCAATTTGCCAACTTCTTCATTGTTTCTCTTAAGCCACATTGTGAGTATTCATTGGAATTGAAATTGTCATGATAATACTAATGATTTCTCACAAATTATCCAATAGTTTCTCAATTACTGCATGTCTACCCTAAATTGTCTCCTTATTTATAGCACTGCTTATGATCAGTTAGACATCAATACTCACTATATTGTTGGTTGAAGTTCTGTATTTGTTGAAGAACTGGATGACTGGTCTGGTCGGCAAGGAAGGCTTTATGTGCTGCCACAGCTAAATTATCTGCCTGTTCCATGGTGAGAGATGATAGCAGACCTTGGGAGTTGTATGGTACAGTAGTGAGCCTGTATTATAACAGATAGTCAAGTGGCCGTCACTTGTTTAGATAGGTGTATTATTGTAGACAAAGTTGCAGTTGATCTTTCTTTTTGTACACCTAGTTGTGGGAAAACCTTTTCCCAGGCTTTTGGCACTTGGTGAATTTCTGATGGAGTAGTATTACATTGCTGTATGTTTTAGGAATTGATCTTCCTGGAACAGAGAAAATAATTAACAGATAACCTTTATTCATCAGTTTACAGCTAGAAATAAGCGTTAAAGCGCCCACATCGTATGACTCAAACCAACACTTCAACACTTTGATGACGCTACCAATTCATCTTGCCCTGACACATGTGTGCTGACTGGATTTTCTTTTTGTTTGGAAAAATATACCAATGTTTCTTTCTGTTTGAACAAAATATACCAGAGTTCATTTCTCTCTACAAGGGTAATCTTAAACTTGGAAGACATAGATATCACAGTCTTAACATCATCATAAACTTTCTCTCATCGAATCACTCTATTGGAAAAGATGTTTTGGAGAAAAGACACTTACATCGAACTAATTACTTAACGTCAGCAATTTTCCCGGGTTTAATAAAAATAGCGAAAATTCAAAGAAGGGAGGTAACAATGTTAATTGAAAATATCTACATCTCTATATATTCCCAATCCATTCGTTCCGATATCAATTCGCCTTTTAAACGTTGTAACTCATTTCACAAATGTTTATGTTTCGACTTACATGAAGCAAAATACTTTTGACAACAGTAGATTTTTTAACGATTGGTCGTTTTTCTAGGGTCCATAGTTAGAAAGGAAATATACGTCTTCAATATCCCATGGTATACCTGTCGACAACAAAAACGCATCAAAGAAGCTAATCTGATATTTCTTAGCTTTTGCCACGCCTTGCGCAAAAATGAAATATACTAAAGAAATTACATAGCATCAAAGAGATAGCAATTGTCGATGATGTGTGACATTCTGCAAATTTTTGTTTATATTCACGATATTTTCACCTTTTTACTCAAATCTAAGACCCTAAACAAATCCTTTCACACTGTTAAGTTCGTCTGCAATTCTCCACCATTTTTGGGTCAGACACGACCAAATTGTTTCAGGATTCGTTCCTAGGGTGTTCCTAGTATGTTTCGCCCTAATTATTTTGGACTGATGCTTAAAAAATTGTGTTTGACCTGAATACCACGGAATTAGGGTAAGACCTCAAAAATGCAAATGGCTGCCAGTGACTCAATTAATTTACGTTACGTAGAGCATTTATGTGCTCCATTTAAAAATAATGATGAGAAGATCGTAAATGAGGAATGAAATATGTTAGAAAAGCTGAATAATGACATCTAAGTTCTCCCCTTCCTTTCTGTTATTCATGTAACCATTAAATACCACGGAATTAGGGTACACCAGTATACAGCACTCATTTTTGAGTATTGTAGTACATGTTCTCTGGTTTCCCACCAGTACTAGGCTAGGAAACGTGTCTTGCCCAAGGACACTCTACAGTGAAATAATAAGCGGCCATTGGGTATCGAACCTGGGATGACCAGTCTCTAGTCCCCAACACTAACCACTACACCACCACAGAACCTTAACGTTCTGACAACTTAGATTCAACACTCTTGATTCTGTTTCCTGGATTCTTAACCAGTACTCATGGAAATAAGTGAAACAATCTCTTACGTCTTTGACTATTCACTCTCAGTTCTGCTTTCTGGATAGATAACCAATATATGTATGCACCAAGTGTGGATTAATGAAAGGTTGCAAGGTGATGGAAACTTATTATTTTGGACCAAATTTTGCTGAAGGTATAAAAAAAAGTACACAATTTAAAAGAAAGGGAAACTTATTTCTATATAAAAATGTTTCACTTTTTGTTTCAGTTATGCACTTTTTCATGCAACAAGAAAAACATTTAGTAATATCAAATCAACTATTTCTGAAGAATGGAGTGGAACAGAAGGGAACAGTACATGTCCAGACAAACCTACAAATGTAAGATTTTATTAGTTCCTAGTCATTTCTAGAAAATGATTTGTTATTAAAAAAATGTTTGATTTTACAATTTCAATATAATAGTAGCTCCTCTGTTTCAAATGAATTTTATTCTGCTGCTGATAAAAGATCAAATACTAGTCTCACATTTTTATACAATTTTTATAATACATTTTCTAGCTCATTAGTTAAAAGAATACGATAACTCTGTAATTTACAATTCTCAAATAAGTGATGAAAATCACTCATTATGAACTTTCTGCTTTCTATTACAATTAAGTATAATGTAAACACAAAATTTAATATGGACCTTCAACATATTGCCTTTATCTAGCCTCTTTTTGTTGACAGCCTTAATTGAAATAATTTAATTGATACAACAATGTTATCGTAATTTGAATTAGAACTTACTTCAGACAAAAAGATCATTTGTTCTAAATGCTTGATCAGTTTCTCTTATTTTTCCCACAGTCTTCTTAGTTTTTCCAATACAAGTACATTCAAAATGAGTACCAGCCATATGTGGAGCAATGGTTTATAGATATATGAATATATTCATAGTAAATGTATGTTACAGGTGTGGAATTCCCATTTGATGTTCGATAAGTCTGGAGATGCGGAGACGTACCTAGGAATTCTGGATGCTGTATTTATGGTGTCTTAAGCTGCTGTAAGTATGCCTGTAGCCTCAACGGTGATCATGATACTTTAATCCTCAGAATTCTGGGTAATTTTCTAAAAATAGAGGTTTTGTGTCATCTGCTTTCCAATATCTTGAATATCTGCTTAATTTTGTTATGAAATATTTCTTAAATCTTCAAATTCAAGTGCATATATGTAGCAAACTGTTGTATCAGTTAATCTATACAACACACCAAGCAAAAAGACCCCTTTAAAAGCAAAATTACATCTTAACAGAGAAAAACTGATTTTTTTCTGCTTGAAATGATGGTGTCACATGTACTTCTCAATCAAGCCTGCCTGTTTGTTTACAATTAAACTCCTACTTAATACGTGCCTCGGGCATTGTTGGACACGGGGATAACAAGCATTGGATTAATTATGTGATTCTGGAGGTATTGTTAGGTGTGTAGAGTGTCATATCCGTCTATTATCAGGACCGATTTTTTCATCAAATCTCAACTTGTAACCGGTCCAGTACAGCAGAAATCGGTCCAAAACCGGCATTTTCCTGATCCCTGGTTGTGATGTCTATATAGATACACATGCTCTTTATAACATTGCTTAGACTTTCAGCTTGCACAAACAGGGTTTTCAGGCACTGGAGTGCTTGCTGATTGGGAGGAATGTTTTGCATAATAGCTGATATCACCTTCCCTGTCAATTTCTTTTAAAATATTCATCCCAAAATGGAAAGTTACTAGGTGTATCTTAGAAATAGAAGACGAAAACTACTGTTTTTAAACCAAATCAAATGTATCAAACAATGTCAAAAGCAAGTAGACTGCTTGCAGGGCAAATTAAAGGCGCCATGGAATTTTCATTTCAGGCCCTGGGGGAATGCTAATTCTGAAACTCAGGTGCTGTGGCCCTATATTGCTTAAAATGTCTGGGAAGACCTGATAAACTCTCTACATACACAACAGTAAATGAGATTTTTTTTATTTTTCAGGGGCTATACATCAGTGGGATACTTGGAGATCGGTTTGAACTCAGAAAGGTGTTATCCATTGGAATGTACCTTTACAGGCCTTGTTGTAAGTTTATCCACCCTGTTAATTCTATAGCAAACATCAAATTTTCGACTGTCCCAAATTGAAAGAGTTTGCAGACGACATTTCAAAATGTGATGAAATTGAAAAAAAATCTTCTGATAGTGCAGAAAAAATTGTGGGAAAAGGAGAAATTGCTCGTTAAGAGCAATTTCTCTTTTTCCCACAATGTTTTGCAAACTTGCAACAAACTGTTCAAATGTCGTTATTGTTTGGTTATGGGTTAAGCCCATTTACTCTTTTATGAAAGTTTGGGGCTGGTCCAAATTGAAAGCATCAGCAGACAACAATTAAATGATACAGCAAAATTGCATTTCATTTGAAAATTTGGTAGAAACCAAAATTGATATAATGGGAAATGATAATAGAGGGTAAGGTCATTTTTAAGTTACATATTTTGAAAAAAAGCATTTTCACATGAGAGAAAATGTTCTTTAATTAGAAATTCACACATTGTCACTGTACTTTTCATAACTATTCTAATTGTAAATTTGTATTGCGGAATATGTAAAGACTGGTCTGTATTTCATCTTTTTTAGGTTATAGTGTTTGGGCCGGTGTTAGAGTGGACTCACTATTATAACAAGTATCTGTACGTGGTTGTATGGAGTCTGAATGGTCTCTTACAATCCTCAGGCTGGCCTACTGTGGTGGCTGTAATGGGCAACTGGTTTGGAAAATCTAGGTAAGAGTTGTCAGTATCAGAAAGTTGTATGTTGTTTGCTACCATATGGTCTTGTTTGATCCTTAACCTTTAGAATGCTGGGTAATTTTCTAAAAAAAGATTTTTGTGTTGTCTTCTTTTCAAAACCTTAGATATATACTTATTTTTGATGAGGAAAGATGTTCTTAGAAGCAAACAGGGTGGGTCACAGGCCATCTGCCAGTTTACTTGGCGGGTGGCCTGGATCTTACCTGTTTGCATAAACATGAAGTCGGTTCCAGTACTATAAGGGTTGATTTTTTTTTATGTTTTGGTAACTCATTTAGACTGATTTAATTACAGATTGAATTTAATTCAAACATGGAAGACAATCAAGTTTACAATGCCTGATGAGTTTTGACAAGAACAAAACCATGATATGGTAAAAACTAGCTTGTTTGATCCAGATTTTTATTGTCTGTAACTCAAGAAAATTGTAATGTCCAATTCTTGAAATTTGCACTACGACTACAATATGACTTAAATATTGTTGAAAATGGCTTAAAAATTTTGATTCCTGCAAACCAACCAACTTAATTCCCAAATAACAATTATAATGGCAATTTTAGTTAATGTTTGTCTATTGTTCCCTTCGTTCAGACCAATATGAATTTCATAACAGGAAATTATTAAACACTATTAAATTTATCTTACTATTTTTCTAGTCCATAGTTGGGAGAAAGAAATGCTAGCTTCCTTTCTTATGTTTCAGCCGAGGTTTTGTTCTGGGTCTATGGAGTGCCTGTGCCTCTGTGGGCAACATCATTGGTGCTTTAATGGTGTCACAAGTACTGAAGTATGGGTATGAGGTAAGACTAATAGGCTATCATTTTACTTTATTTTTAGCTTGACTATTTAAAGAATAAAGCCTCCTGGGCATGGTTGTCACACCTTGGGATATCTTGTTAACCAAAAACTAATGTAAAGGTATGGGTTTACAGTCTTATATCTATGCTAGGCATATTCAGGCGACTCTTACAATTACCTCCCCGATCACTGGGTGATAAACTGGCCGTTTACATATGGCGCTAATGCAGCCACAACACATTGGTCTATTCCCTCAAATGGACCCATTTATACACCTGGATGGAGATAACTACTGTAGATAATTGGTTTAAATTTCACATAGTGCAGTTGTGTTAGTTGATTTTGATTGGGATCTGTCACATATTCCCATAATGAGGGATTATTTTCAGAATAATTTTAAACTAAACTGGAATTGAAATATAACTGTGGTTTTATATTTTCCAGTTTTCTTTCTTGGTGACAGCAACAGTTCTGTTTGTTGGGGGTCTGATAAACTTTGTGGGACTGGTGAATTCTCCAGAGGAAATAGGTGAGCCTTGAATTGAGCTTTCTCTGAGCAAATCCTAGAAATATTTATAGATACTTTTTGATATACAATTTGAAGTGCTGCACCATTCAGTGTTACATATCTTTTGTTATTTTCAATAGTAATTCCAAATGAACTCTGTCATGAGAAGTGGTCTCCTTGCTGACTTACAGAATGCTGATGGATCTACCCAGCTTGACAAGCTGTTATGGGCAGTCAAGTTTAGTGTCTTCTTCTATCGAAATGAGCTGTGTATTGCAACATGTTGATGTGATTTAAAACCCATATGTAATTGAAAGATGAATTATCTTGTATACTTTCATAATTTGATAAAAGTATTAGTTGATATTTTCAGAACAATGAGAGAGTTTATTGATAAAAATATGAAGAAAAGATTGCAATATACCATTCATGAAGTAATTAAATAATATAACAGTACAGTGAAGCCTCGTTTATCCGGACCCCGATTATCCGGATGTCTCGCAATCTGAAGGAATTTGTAAGGGAACGGAATTATTTGACCAGTTTGTTGCAGACGACTTTTGAAAACATTGTGGGTAAAGGAGAAATTGCTCGTGACGAGCAAATTCTCCTTTTCCGACAATGTTTTCTGCCATATCAGAAGATTATTTTTGAGTTTCATCACGTTTTGAAATGTCGTCTGCATACTCTTTCAATTAGGTACGGTGGACAATTTGGCATGTGCTAAAGGGTTATAAGTATACACTTGCTTATAGACTGTTTATGTCTTTATGTGTATAGGAACATGGCCTGCTTCATTTGTCCGGATGATTCGGTCATCCGGAAATTTTGTTGGGAACGGACGTGTTTGGATTAAGGAGACATCACTGTATTTGTTCTAGTAATGGAAGAAACTATAATTTTTTCTAGGTTTGCCTGCCACAGATGCTATTACAGATGAAGATGATGATGAAGTGGAAATCAGAGTCAACTCCCACAGAAACTATGATCAAGGGGACATGAGTGATAATGATGAGGACACAGGTATTTCATTTTATCCTGTCGTTAGTGCAATTTTTGGTTCAATAACAAGGTGCCATATAGCATTTGTGATATCCGGCACTAAATGTATAGCACACATGCACATGATGAATCATGATGTCATTTGTGAGGTCATGAAATGTGACATCCTCTAAATACCAATTTCTACTTGTTTTCTGAAAAGCGAATTAAAACCAGGATTTCAACAACCTCTGCTAACACACACATGGAATGAATTTTATATAAGTTTGCAAATAACATACACTTTGATAACTTCTTTGCAGGACCATTGTTAACTGAGATAAGACCTGAAAGATCAGAAGGCTCCCAGCATCAAGATGAGGCCCTTAGCTTTTGGAATGCACTCTGTCTGCCTGGAGTATTGTTGGTAGGCAACATTTCTTTATATATAAACGGAATATACAAGTGGCTTAAGGGGTCGAGGAGGGGGACTCCTTGGTCTAGTTGTTAGAGTACAATACTTGAAATTGCATTGCCCCTCTCTGTATGGGTTTAAAGTCTGGTGAACGCATTTTACTTTTCAAGTGAGATAGTCCTCTCGCCTGACTGTTATGCCTATTGTTTCAACTAACTTGCTCAGTCCCTATGGGCAGTTGAGTATGGAATCTTTATCCATTATTAAGAGTCAGGCATGGCAACACTATTGAAATGATGTTGATACAAAGAAAAAATCCCATATAGATAAAAAAGAAATATGCTGTCATGCTTGACCTGATGGTTAAGGTGGCAGTCTGTCACAGGTTTGAGTCCGATGGTTCCTCTCTTTTGTTGGGAGAGTTTGCAGAGCCCTAGCATAGTACTAGCAAATCAAGGAAAATCGTAACAAAACTGAAATATTGTTGAAAGGGGTTAAACCCATATAAATGAACAAACAAACAATTGTGTTAACCTTGGATCATTTTCCATGATTGAGTTTTGGTTATTCCAAGAATGATTAAATGATTTTCTGTCTGAAGCTAGTAAGATTGATTAAATATTTTGGGTTTTTTTCAGTATGCCCTGGCCTATTTCTGTCTGAAGCTAGTCAATTACTCATTCTTCTTCTGGTTACCGTATTATCTGCATGCATCATTTGGCTGGTCCGAATCCACTGCAGACAAGATTTCCATTTGGTATGATATAGGCGGAATAGTAGGTATGTAGGATATGGCATTGTTTTGTCTTTTCATTTTGTTTTATATCCTTTTTTTTCATTATACATGGGCAGCATACAACAGTTTAAATGTGAGAAATTGCTTGTCATTTTGTCACACTGTTTTAAGAATATGTTTCTTAATGATTCATAATGTTTCCTTATATTCTTTTTTTTACTTTCGTGATGGATTTTAACAAATTACTTATTTTTCATGAAATGCATTTTAGCCTATAAATAAAATAGTATGAAATAAACAGAAATGTACACATACTAAATGTCTATCTTACCTTTCAGGTGGAACTATAGCAGGGGTAGTCTCCGTAAGTTTATTTATACTTTTCAATTTGTTTTCTGTTTATCTCTTTTGAAAAATCAACTCTAAAAGTCTAACATATATATGGGAATTGTAAACTAGGAAATTTGATATGGTTAGGCTTGAATGAGTATATGGTGTCAAGATATTTCAGAGCCCTAGTCTAATAAGAATGAAGAGTCCTGCTAGGTCCAGTGATTAATGTTAAGTGGTTATGCCCAACTGACACCTCTGGCTTCATGGAAGTGACCTTTCACCCCTATTCCTCACATAGACTTTTAACTGGTTCAACTTGAAAGCTATAACAGATTACATTTCATTGGTATAAAAACAAAAATACTGTTTTGAAGTAATGTGTTAAATCTTACATTCATTGATATTGTTATTTCAAAAAAGAAATATTAGCCCACCTTTTGAAAGTATTGTTTAAGATATTGGAACCATAAGTTTTGCTCAACCAGAGAATGTCTGCTTTAAATATTTAAGAGCATTTCTGTAAGCTCCTTTTAAACTTAGTATTTACTTGTATGACTTATATGATGTACATGTAACTTATTTCTATAGGATTGGTTCCAACTGAGGTCTATAGTTGTGGTCCCCATGCTTATTCTGTCCATTCCATCTCTACTAGGATACAGCAGTAAGTGCTGGTTAAATTTTGTCTGTTACTTCTTTTTTATTCCTCAAAAAGTTTGATTGAAACAACTCTTTAATGTAGTTTACGGACAATGGTTATGGAAATTTGGTTGATGTTAAAAATCTAATCAAGAAATATATCATTTTGAAAAGCATATTGTTGAGCTAAAATGTTTTACTTTTAAAAAATGGTCTAAGTAAAGGCAGTTTTTGTTTAATTTATAAAATAAGTATTGATTATTTTTTCTCCTTTCTAATACCGGGTACATATGATACGGTCAACACCTAAGAAGTACTTTGTGACAAAGGTAGAATTTGCTAATGCTTAACATATATCTGTTACAATCATTCAATTGTCACGAATCATTCTTGCTTTTTTTCATCATTATTCTTATCTCTCTAAAAGATTGTTTTAATGTCATCCACTGCTAGTTCCATATAACACTTTAGATAGTTTATTGTCCTTATATGTTTATATCCTGAAGATGTCAATGAGTTAGAATATTTATATTTTCAGATTCCCCAAATGATCTCACAAGGAATGCAGTGCTCATGACCATCACAGGATATTTTATAGGGGGAGTGGCAAACTTGATAAGCGCAGCCATATCGGCAGATTTAGGTATATATAGTTGTAGCCCTAGTTTTGTGGAAATATATGTGATATTATAATAAAAACAACATCCAGTTTATATTTTATAAAGAAAAAGTACTTAAATGTACCCATTTACACCTCTCTATACCCAATGTCAATTTGTAGTACACTTTGGAGAAAAAGGGGTACTTTGAAGTTGTATCGACATCAGACTTTCTTTCTAATTCAGGTGTCACATTTTCTTATGTTTACTATCATGCAGGTAAACAAGGTCCAATACAAGGAAACAAACAGGTATTACCCATATTGGCGTACCATTTTGATAAGATATTTAATATCCTTTTGTTAACTATCATGACAGGTAAACAAGGTCCAATACAGGGAAACAAACAGGCACTTGCCTCTGTCACCGGCAAGAGGCAAGTGCTCATAAAATGCTCAAATGGAGTAATTTGTCCTGGTCACAAATTCAAAATGGTTTCTTAAAAACACCATGAAATATATGTTGTATTTCATAGTTTATAAGAGTTGTATGTAAGTGCTATCAGTTTGCATAAGTTATAAATTCCATCATGCACAAATGTGCTGAACGGACATGTATCTCAATTGGTTAACCAAAAAATTGTACTATCCATGATAAATGTTATTTCCTTGCCAGTGCTTGACACATTAGTGTTTGAGTTGTCTCTGATATGGTTCCTTACATTGAGGTCAATATGCATAACATGAATGAATAGTTTTTATTGGAGTACAATAACTATGTGGTGTAGAGGTCTCTTGTTCTGTGGGTCCTGGGTTTGAATCCCTATTATGCAAACTGAAAATTTCTAGGGCTTACCCACAAATTGGCGTGAGTACTGGTTTAGTATCCAGGAAGTAGTCATCAAGAGTGGATTTAAGCTTTCTTCACAATCGATGTAAAGCAAATAAGGTAAAAAGAAAAAAAAAGCAAATACAAATTATAGTGGAACCAAAGTTACTAAACCAAATTTTCTTTCCAGATATTGGTACCATTGCTGCAGGAACACCTTGGTTGGCACTCAGTGTTTTATCTATTCATTGTAATGGTAAGTATTCCTTTGATAAACTCTCTTAACCCTTATAGTGCTGAAACAAACTTCATGCTTATGCCAACAGGTAAGATCCAGGCCAGCCGCCTAGTAAATTGGCGTCTCGTCTGTGATCTAAACTGTTTGCTACTCTGAGTATCTTTCTTCATCAAAATTAAGCAGATACTTATGGTTTTGGGAAGCAGACAACACACAAATCTATTTGAAAATTACCCAGCATTCTAAGGTTAAAAAAGCTCTTGGTGTCCTATTTATTCATTGTGTTGGTGTATATTGTTTTGAATTATTTTATTAATAAAGAAGTCAGTTATTCATCTACTTATTGTAACGGTAACTATTCCTTTGATGAACACTCTTGAAAAAGAACTGTGTGTTTTATCTATTCATTGTTATGCTAAATAATTTTTTGATCAAGTTTCTTAGAAAAGACTTGGTTTATTGATAATTCATTGAAATGATAAGTATTCTTTTAATAAACTCTTTTTAAAAAAATCTTGGTAAATACACTTATGATAAACTTGCTATAGATCTGGTTGTTCTGTCTGTTAATTGTAATGGTTAATATTGTCTTGATAAACTTTTCTTAATAAAGATCGTGGTGTTTTATTAATTAACTGTATTGGTAAATTTTCTTTTGATTGTTTAAGAAAGATTGTTGAAGAATGTTACTTTGAAACTTGAATTTGTAAGTTTCATTTTGCCTGTGTAAACAATGTTTTAACGTTAAATATGATTTCTACTTTCAGACAGTTTTAACCATTTTATGCATCCTGCCCATGTTTTTCCGAGAGGTCCCCTTATTTATCAGTAAGGTGAAGCAGTGTTCCCGGAGATACAAATACAACTGGTATTGAGGGATACATCTGAAGAATACCCAAGAATCCGAGGGTTTGGTTAACTCGGACATTGAAGATCATTCTATAGAGGACCCCTATCGGGACTAAATATAGTGAATTGGCTCTTAACCCTTATAGTGCTGGAACCTACTTCATGCTTATGCAAACAGGTTAGATCCAGGCCAGCCGCCAAGTAAATTGGCGGCTAGCCTGTGATCTTACCTGTTTTTAACTCTGGGTATCTTTCCTCATCCAAATTAAGTAAATATTTAAAGTTTTGGAAAGCAGACGACACAAAAATCTATTTTTGGAAAATTACTCAGCACTATAAGGGTTGTTTTTTTAAATTTCAAAGCTAATATTGTTTCTTAAAAAAAGGATTTTGTTTTTAAAGTTGAAGCTATGAGATAGGGTCCTGCGTGACCCAGTGATTATGGTGTAGGACTTGTGACATAGGGTACTGGGTTTAATCCTCTCCAGGGACACTTGGTATTTTGTGGGAATGTCCTTGGGTAAGACACTGCAGAACCCTAGCCTACTACTTATGAAACTCAAAAATCTTTTTAATGTGAAAGAATTTGACTTATAGGGTTTTAATTTACACTTAGGAAATTATTAATTTAATGGTATAATGGGTTCTTTATTTAGTTTAACCGATGTTTTAAAGAGGGTTTCATGTTTGAAATTTTGTCAAAGGTTTTATTTATAGGTGTTTCATCCAATTCATCCATATCTATTTACTTTTATACAGCTGTTGTTAATAACCTTTGTGACAAAGGAAAAAATTCGCTTGAATCAAGCATTGTTGTCTTTTGGTTTGGCACAATGGTTTCTACTCAGCTTTTATTTTAAGATGATGCTTTCAGTTCTTTACAATCACATTTGTGGGTCATTTCATTTCAGATATATCACAAACTGTTTTATGGTTCAATGGTTTTAATTCATTGTCAGAGTCAGTTATTTATAAGAAATTATAAAATAATGGATGATTTAAAGTTTGGTTGATGTGCATTATTTTATCAAATGCTTGTGTTGCTAATAGCATAATGATATATCAGGTTTCTATGCAATACTATAGTAAATGTTTCACTTATGTGTAATAAATGTTTCACTTATGTGAAGGATTAACTACAGTATTGCATTGAACACTCAAATTGTTGTTTAAAATTACTTTTGATTTTATAGCTTCATTATAAATCATGATTATTTTTGATTCATTTTTAATAATTCTTGTGTTTCCTTTTTTATTCATTGTACTGTATATTTTTAATGATTTCTTTTAAATAAGCTTTGTTTTACAAGATATGTTTTGTCTTTTGGGTAACATTGCCATAAATGTATGACTTCAGGCTTTGTGTCGAATTTCCTTTTCAAATTGTATTGAAACCATTGTGGCAAACAGAGAAAGTGCTTTTCATGAGTTGTTTCTCCTTTTGCTGGAACAGTTTCTGAAGCTTCTTAAGCTATAGGTGTTATAATGATTATCATACTTATGAAGTATTATTTGTACTTATAGGCAATGACTGTACATTCTTTATTAAATCATAGATAAAGAAGGGAACATTTTTTATGTCATATTAGTGATTTGCAATATAGTATGATTATCTGTTATAATATGTGTATATGTACTCCTTTTGTTCATTGCAATGCATTGTTTGTACATGTATATGCATTCCTTTTGTCCATTACAAGGCAATGTTTGTACATCATCCTGTTTCCTCATTGCAAATCATTGTTTGTAAATACATGTATATCGCTTTTATTCTATTAGTTATAATGCATTGCGTGAACATGCATTCTTTTTGTTCATCTGAAAGCATTATTTGTTCATGCACTGCTTTTGTTCATTGCAAGACATTGTACATGCATTCTTTTATTCATTCGAAAGTATTGTTTGTACATGCATTCCTTTGTTTATCCAAAAGCATTGTTTGTACATGCATTCCTTTGTTTATCCAAAAGCATTGTTTGTACATGCATTCCTTTGTTTATCCAAAAGCATTGTTTGTACATGCATTCCTTTTGTTCATTGCAAAGCATTGTTTGTACATGCATTTTTTTTGTTCATCCAAAAGCATTGTTTGTACATATAATGCTTTTGTTCTATTTGTTACAATGCATTGTGTGTACATGCATTCCTTCTGTTCATTTCAAATCACTGTTTTACAAGCATTCCTTTAGAACATAGCAAGGCATTGGTTGCACAGTATGATACTACTCTGAATGACATGCATACTTTGAAATGTTGAGGATACAAAGTAAGATTAAAGCAAATTATCCATAAAAATGAAGAAATAGCCTATGGAGGGTTCAGTGCAAGACTATAGTAAGTGCTTCATTTTTATGAAGCACTTACTATAGTCTTACATTGAACCCTTGTTATGAGCTAGTTTACCTTCTGTTACTATGCTTTCTTTAGGCCTTTCGCTTCATATGGGCCAATATATGAAAGTACCGGGATGAGGATATAGACAAAACCATCATTTTTCCAAACAAGCTTTATTTGGTTTGGAGCCATGAGTTTAATGGAAGACATTCACAAACACTGGGACATAACAAGAGGTTATCCTTCATTAGCAGGGCTTTCTTGGCCTTATTGTAAGAGTACAAACTTTAAAGTACATGTTCTCTGTCCATGTTGGTTAAAATCATGGTAGCAGTAGATTTGTATTTTGATGACAGGTAGTCAGTCTATCAACCGACTATTGGAATGCTGATGGTTCAAGCTGGCTTGAACATCCCTTATGTTAAATTTGATTCTTCTTCCATTCATTATGGGCCAGTCATCTAATCTTAAATCCAATACTATAAAGGTGATGTAAAACCCTAACAAACAAATTCTTCAAAAGCAGTTTTGTGTTTTGCTTTGTCAAAATATTTTCTCATGCTACCTGCAACTGTCAATGTGTTTTAGTGTCCTTATGTGATAATGATTGAAGGTGATGCTATTGGATATTGCGGATGAATTTTTAAAATTATTTTATTAAAATGTATTTTGTCTTAAATGTTCATCATTGTACAAATTGAATTAAAATATATGATATATTCTATTTTTTTGTATTTTTCATTTTTGTTGCTACCATTTTATTTCTCATCATTTTAACGATATTTTGGATGGTGATAAAACCTTAAAAGGTCCAGTCCAATACAGTTTGTTAGATGACAATCAGATCAGTTGAGCTGGGCTGGGTTTTATCACTTATCTGCAGGAATCAAACCCATGACCCTCACTGGTGATGCTCTAGCTCTGGAGGCCTGGCCCATGCATACCCGCATTAGGGCCAGGTGTTAGAGAATGAAGCGTTGCTTCTGATTGGCTAACGGATTGTCGATAGTATGAAAAGCAAAATGGCGTTTGAAATGTGCACCCTGTTCAACCCTTATCTTTTTTACCCTTTTTCCATCCCTAATTCAGGGTAACCTTTACTTTATTCTTATAAATCAATTGCACTTTGATGGAAATTGGTTCATTTTCATTGCATTTCATTTTTAATCAATTTATTGTCGGATTTAAACATCAGGATTTAAGATACCATCTTAGATTGATATTTTTTCTAAAATAAAAGAAAAGGTTTTATTATAGTTGTCGACAATCCGTTAGCCAATCAGAAGCAACGCTTCATTCTCTGACACCTGGCCCTAATGCGGGTATGCATGGGCCAGGCCTCCAGGATACCTGAACCTTGACATCGCATTTTTTATTGATCGGTATTTGAACGTAAAAGCAGATAGGTAAAAACATTATGTTTGCTGTACTTAATTAGGTAAAAATTGATGTTAAGGTAGAATACCCATAACCTGCAATTTTGAAAATCATTCTTTTGTTGATTACTTCAATCGTACCCACATTATAGAGTTGAACAAACAGGTGTTGATATATCGTATATATAAACACACTACATGGACCTGTCTAAATGTCAAGACCGATCTTAAAGCAGATCCATGAAATACTGTTAATGTAATATTGTAGTTTTATTGTAAAATCTCCAATGTTGTAAACATAATTATCATTTTTCATTTATCAGTACAGTTATAGATGAGTTACACCATTTCTTGATCCCTTTCTCCATAATGCCTCATTTAACTCACAGGTACCAGAAAGAACAAAAAGCACCTACTAAAATAAATTGTGTATTGTACTATACAAGTATATAATTATACATTTTGTGTTGTACTATGACTAGTATATAATTATACATTTTGTATTGTACTTTATGAGTATAAAGTTATACATTTTGTACTGTACTATTACGAGTATATAATTATACATTTTGTGTTGTACTATTACGAGTATATAGTTATACATTTTGTATTGTACTTTATGAGTATATAGTTATACATTTTGTATTGTACTATTACGAGTATATAATTATACTTTTTGTGTTGTACTATTACGAGTATATAATTATACATTTTGTATTGTACTTTATGAGTATATAGTTATACATTTTGTGTTGTTCTATTACGAGAACATAATTATACAATTTGTATTGTACTTTATGAGTATATAGTTATACATTTTGTGTTGTACTATTACGAGAACATAATTATACAATTTGTATTGTACTTTATGAGTATATAGTTATACATTTTGTATTGTACTTTATGAGTATATAGTTATACATTTTGTATTGTACTTTACGAGTATATAATTATACATTTCTTTTCAATTACTGGTACATGTACCTGTAATTTTACTGCAACTGACATAGAGGATTTTAGACTCATTTGCTACACGAGAAGATATTGCTCATTATGAGGGATTTGCACTTTATTCTATATAACCCTTGGAATGCTGGGGTAATTTGCTGGAAATAGATTTTTGTGTCGTCTGCTTTCCAAACTTTACATATATGCTTAATTCTAGTGAAGAAAGCTACTAAGAGTAGAACACATGTTAGATCACAGGCCAGCTGCTAATTTACTTGGCAGGTGGCCTGTGATCTTACCTGTTTGCATAGGCATGAAGTCGGTTCCAGCAGTATAAGGTTTAAGGAAATTGTAACTCATCATTTTTTTTCCTCATCAGTTGCATCTTTGTATATAATTCATTTTATAGATATGCTGTAAGCTGAAATCATATCATTTGTAAATATGTAGATTTGTGTTATAGTAATTGTAGTTGTTATTGAAGACGGTAACTTAATATGGTAACCTTTTACTTAATATGGTAACCTTTTACTTAATATGGTAACCTTTTACTTAATATGGTAACCTTTTACTTAATATGGTAACCTTTTACTTAACCCATTATCAAACAATAACCACAACTGACCAGTTTGTTGCAGACTATTCTATGAAAAAACCAATTATCAAACAATAACAACATCTGACCAGTTTGTTGCAGACTACTCTGGAAAAAACCCATTATCAAACAATAAAAAAAATTAACCAGTTTGTTACAGACTTCTCTTGAAAACAATTGTGGGAAAAGGGGAAATTGCTCATAATGAGCAATTTCTCCTTTTCCCAAAATGTTTTCTGCCCTATCAGAAGATTGTTTTTCAAATATATCACATTTTGAGATGTCGTCTGCAAACGCTTTCAATTTGGGGCAGCCGAAAACTTTATGTTTGGAAAAGGGTTAATAATACCCTTTTGATTTACCTACACTGCACCAGATGACTAACAAATCAAATTTTACATATGGTGCTGTAAACAATTCTAACAAAAGAAGAACATAGTAAAATTAAATGCTTGTAATGAAATCTTAACATTTATCAAAAATGAGTTGTATAAATCAAATATATATTCAACTTAAGATACCTTTATCGCTGAATCCATCTTTAACAACATAACAATAACATTATGATATCGGAGTAAATAGAGTGTGCCGTAGCTGCAGGGAACCCCTTGTACAGCTGTACTGTTTATATGAATATAGTACATTACACAATTGTTTTTTGTGTTACTGGTACCTGTGGTTCTTGGAGTCGTGTTTTGTATATGTAGATTTTTAGGCCAGTTATTTATCATGTATGTTATATGTGTTTTATTTGTATTGTAGTAAACATCATGTTATGTGTTTCTCTCTTGACATTTATCTTATACAGCCATCTCTTTTTTTCTATTACCGATATGTACTACATATACATGGAAGTGCATGAACCTTTAAACTGCTGGCTCGGTTTTTTTTTATCAATTACATGTAGAAGTTCTTTTCCTATTGTACAATAAATGAATTACCTGCTGATGGACCCAACCTCACAGAGTTTGATTTCCGATGGGTTATTGAATATGTTTGCTAAGGCATTAATAAGTGTGTTGAACTGTGTTTGTACACAAGGCATGCTCCCCATCAATCATTTACCAAATGATGATTTTTTCTTATCCCAGGTGGAAACGTTTACAGATAACATCAATTTGTCAAAATAAAATGACAAAATACTTCTTCATAGCATGAGACTGATTTAGTTAGAAAAGTGTCTGTGATATATATTTCATTTTGTCCAACATTTCATTTAAAAAAATTTCTTTCAATCTAAAAATGTGTTAAAGGGTCACACCAAAGCCCTAATAATTAGGTTTTTGGTTAAAATATATGTTAGCATTGTTTTCGTAGAAATAATTTCGTATAAATGTACTTTTAACATCACTTAATTATACAAATCATCAAAACCTGTCTTTGTGTTGTTTGTTTGTTTGTCCTTCAAAAAATAATGCTCCTTCCTGCATGATACTTGTTTGGAAAAAAACAAAAATCATTGTTTTGTCAAAAATGCGAACATTATGGAGGCAAGACGTTTTCGGTCTTGCAGCAGACGTGTTTCAAACAGAATCAATCTGATAAAGTGAGAAATCTTTCCTTACATAAATCTCCATTTTGAAAAAAGATACTGAAAAAAACAATGGAACTTGCTGCAGACACATTTTTAGAAAGCATTTTGAGATAGCTGGTCAGCAGAGAAAAATCTGCAGAATATATCTATGCCTGATTTAGGCTACATAGGGGTTTATTCATATCAACAGTTTGATTAAGTTTTATCTTATTTATTTTACATCGATTTTGAAACAAGTTCGTACAACTTAGATAAATCACTCTCGATTCTGCTCCCTGGATACATAACCAGTACTCTCTCCCAATGCGGATTAATGAAGGGTCGCAAGGCAACGCACGGCCCACGTATCCAGAAGCCGATGCTCTTCCCATGGGTATCGTTTTACTAAACAGTTTATGCTAAATATTTATGTAAATTAAAAACAACATTCAGTCTTATTTCAATGTTGGGCCAAGCAATTTTGCTAAGTAACACATCACTGGAAACGTCTCTCCGAGGCGCTTCAAATGACGTATCACATTGCAATAATGTATGATCTTTTAAGATACTGTACATGCTTGTCAGTTTTGACTTGCAAAAATATTTTTCTTAAGTTGTTTAGTAAACCAGTACCTCTGGACCACTGCCCTCCACGACCGCAGAGACATAAATAATACATTATATGTGTCTCTGATATCGGGGATATAACAAAACTGATTGTCTGAGTAATAACGATAACATAAAGATTAGAA
Source organism: Cerastoderma edule (assembly GCA_947846245.1). NCBI lineage: Eukaryota > Metazoa > Mollusca > Bivalvia > Cardiida > Cardiidae > Cerastoderma > Cerastoderma edule. The sequence continues at coordinate 8,352,538 of OX401419.1, read as the reverse complement.
AGTCGGTTTCAGACATAACAGTTTTTATTACGATCCCGAATACGCAATGAAACTAAAACAATCTCAATACCCACACCCTACAGGGTCTTCCCTAGGATTTTTTTCAGGCGCTGGGGTTTTTATGTCGGAGGAGGGGTGTTCGGCATGATAACGGGTACACCCTCCCTTCTTTTTAAAGGCACATGAAAGGAGATAAATGCTATATAAAACTACATTAATTGGTAAACTTTTGGTCAGATTCAAATAGTTATCAACAAAAAAAAACCATCAGCATAACTTAAACTCGAAAGCCAACAAGAATTAACCCAGATTAACCAGTTTAATTGTGTGATTCTTCACCCCTGACCTTGACAGTTGATACACAAATGTTTGAACCGACCAATCAGAATTGGTTATTTCGAATAAGTAAACAAACAGATTGTTGATAAACATGATTGAATTGGAAACTACTATATTTCAAGCACAAAATAACTTATTTTAAATGAGTCTATTTAATACGGTCTCAACGCATTTCTAAACTAATTCTCATGACTTTTATGAACATAATAAAAGAACTCGATATATTTTTTTCAGTAATTTATTTGTACTCCTCTCCTTTGATGTGCCTTTAAATATGCATCTCAAAATGGCAAGTTTCTAGGTACAATTTAAGATACGTAAATCACTGTTTTAAATCAAATCAAATGATATCAAAGAATGTCAGTTCTAAGCAAGTAGACTTCCTGTGGGAGTAATTTAAAGAGCTGTACTGGGGGAATGGTAATTTTGAAAGTCAGGCGCTGGGGCCCAGCATCGCTTAAAAAGTCTGGGGAAGACACTGCCCTACATAGCCTGGGGTCCAGGCCCGTAGGTATACCCCGAGACCCCGAGCTTCATACCCCGCACTGGCGGGGGGGGAGGGGGCTACCTTCCGCGGCCTAATGTTTACTACCATTCAACCTATTACCAAACAATAACCACATTTGACCAGTCTGTTGCAGACGACTCTGGAAAACATTTTTTGGAACAGGAGAAATTGCAATTTCTCCTTTTTTCCCGCAATGTTTTCTGTCCCTTCAGAAGATTGTTTTTCATTTTAATCACATTTCGAAATTTCGTCTGCGAACTCTTTCAATTTGGGACAGTCGAAAATTTGTAGTTTGGTAAAGGGTTAACTAAATGTTACTGGTCTAAATTGAAAGCAAATGTAGAAAACAAAAGTAGCAAGCCAGATGGTTTTCTTCCGGTTTTCGGTAGAACCATGGACACAAGTAGTTATAGTGATATTTGATATCAATTTCATCATAAAGAGACTCTCCCAGAGATGTGTGTTTTGAGGGTAATAAACATTAAAAATTTGATATTCATAATCCTTGTCACTAAACCAAAGATCGTTTCCAGTGTCTTAACCTGTAAGTTGCTAAAACTCCATGCTTTCGTTAATTAATGTGAACTGAGCATTCGCACCTGTCTGCTCTTCTTTGGGAAAGCCAGTTTATAAATTAACGGGGAAATTCTTTCTCACACACTTTGAAAGGTTTTCCACCCATGATGTTGCAACTCTCCTGAAGTCGAAAAATCAGAAAAAGTGTAAAGTAATAAAATTAAAGATTAAACAGAACAAATGCCATTTTAAGATTAAGATTCATACTAAAAACATTTTTCCGGGATTGGAATGTTTTAGTTGATGATTCGTCGTTTTTCCCATCTTCCTGGGCCGACATTTTTCTAAATTCGTCCATGAAACTAAAACAAAAAAAGAAGTGGCCTTACTTATATATACACGTGTATTAGGTGTCCCGAGCACGTGTTGCATGAAATTCGCATGTGGACGAGTGTGTCTAAAAAGTTCATATCAAATGAATGGAATTAAATATGTGTTTAGTGATTCGTAAATGATTGAAGAAATCACTTTAGTGCGTGTTCATAAAGTATTCAAATGAGGGAATTCATTAAATGTTAAGTGATTAAAAAATAAGTTTATTCAGTTATATGGTTTTTACATCGCGTCAACATTATTTCAATTATGTTGTAATGTCCGACTCAAAAACATCGTTGCCTTTTAAAGGCCTTATGCAAATTAAAATATTTGGAAATATGTGCTATAATTCCTCTATTTTTCCTATCCTTCTGAGCCAACATTTTTTTCTAAAATTGTCCGAGAAACTAAATTACAAAAGAAGTGGCCTTACTTATGTACACGTGTGTATTCGGGTCCCGAGCACGTATTGCATGCACTTTGCGTGTAGACGAGTGTACCTAAAAAGTTCATATTAAAAAGTAAATCGGTGCTTCTAGGTGTGTTCATTTGAATGGAATTAAATATGTGTTTATTGTTTCGTAAATGATTGAGGAAATCATATAAGCGTGTGAATAACGCGTTAAAATAAGGAAATTGATTATTTGTTAAGTGATTCATAATTAAGTTCATTCAATTATATGGATTTTACATTGCGTCAACATTATTTCAATTATGTTGTGATGCCCGACTCATAATGATGGAGGAAAACCACATACATAACTGCTCATAAGGGCTGGTCAATCCGGATAGAAACATCGGCATTCCGTAAGTCATTTGGGAGACTGTCTCCCAAAGATATCCAAATTCTGTCACCGGAATGCGTAGTTTAAAGATGTAGAAAAAATCATGTCTGTGTGTGTGCATAGAGTGTTCAAATGAATGGAATTGGTGTGTTTAGTGATTCGTGATTAAAGAAATCTTAATATGTGCATAATATATTCGAGTGAATGGAATCGATTATGTGTTAAGTGATTAGTGATTACAGAAAGTATTTGGGATCCGAAAATACTTCACATACCTTACAGATGAATGAAAGAAAAGAAAAAAGTAAGTGTACAAATGCATGCATATTTTATTTATGGTTCAACGGTGTTACATTTCTTTTAGTTTTGACAATCAACCGTTGTAAGTGAACATAGGTTTGTTTTAGGATATTGAAATGATTTTTACTTTCTCTAAGTAGCGTCGGGCACGCATTTGTCGTTTAAAATATATGCATCAGGATCGATGCTTTAAATATTCTAAAGCAATACACCAGAAGCACTGCCATTGCAAGTTGTCCAACAGATCTTGAAGTATACCAGGGTTCATTACAAAACTTTAACTGTGTGTGATTCACGTGTATAAAATGACTTACTATTGTCTTGTGTATAAACCCCAGTATCTTCAAAAGTCTTTACTTCTTATGCTGATAGATGAAACTAAGCATTAACAATTTCTTAACCCATAGGCCAATATTAATTATGTTGTGGCATTTTATAACACGAACACTAATCGTCTACAGTGTTATGAGAAGACAAGCTTAAGGTCTACAGTAATTTTGAGCAGACACTCTCGCCTGACATCTAATGGAAATTGTATACATGTACATACATGCAGAGTTCTTGTATTGTCTGAATTGGTCTAACCTAGGAGATATGAGTTCGATTAACGTTGGTCCACAGTCTTTGGTTCTAAGTAAGCATTCAGATATCATATTCCAGATGACTGGTCTCGAAGGCTATGACTATTTTGACTCAATGACTGACGCCTTCGGTAGCGAAGCACGATACATGTCCAAATGATGAAAAAAGCTTCGTTCACGGATCATTATTGAGACTATCAGATATCACAGCTGTGATATTTTTATCAATAGACACTTTCCCCCTTAAAGAAGAATTCTGGGTTCAATCCTAGTTACATCATTACATGTATATCATTGAATTCTCAAACTTTGGTCCCAACACTTGGTTTTCGTGCCTTTAACCTAAACAATGAATTAAAACGGAAAATACGTAGAATCTATACAGTTCTTTATGGAAAGGAATCGTATTTTTGAAGATAAAGTAAAGCTTGGATAAAACTATTTCTGCCTTTCCTTCTTTTAGTCAAGAGTTATTTAGAGAAGTAAAACTGTCAGTTCTAAAAGCCTGTGCACACTGTTTGACAAAAGGTTCAATGAAATGAGCACACAGACACCTCCACTATATTTCAGCGTCCATAATTTATGTAGGATAACATTCTTATCGCTTATAGTGCTGGAACCGACCTTATGCTTATGCACAGGTAAGATCCAGGCCAGCCACCAATTCAATTTGCGGCTTGCCTGTGATCTAATCTGTTTGCTACTCTGAGTATCTTTCCTCATCAAAATCAAGTAGATATTCACGATTTTTGAAAAGCACACAACCCATTATTATATTATAAGGCTTCTCTTGAGACAGGCGTGTAGCGCGAGCGTAACTAAATAAGTTTATACTTTATCCAGGTCACCCGCACGTGCTGTTTGAATTGCATTACTTTCTCGCGGAGACAACTGTATGTTTATATGTATATGATTATGATTGCGGTTATAGAATAGACTTGTCTAACATATTTGTTTCTGAATTGGTACGCAATGAAGATGTTTTAGTATACATGTATTTTCATATATTCTTGTGTGAACATGGAATTATTATATCTGGACATTATACAGCATTTGTGAAATGTTTATGTAGTTAAAGTAATTACAAACGAATTGTTGCAGAAGATGCGTCACATGTGTGTGTATGTGTGTGTGTTCATGAATAAAAATTACACCGTTGTAATTCATTTTTCACAAAACATGGAGGTTATATAGTGGAGAAGAAGTTCCTGGCTAAATGTGGGCTGTTATGTAAGTTTTTTCTCTTTTCTGTTTCTGATGAATGTTTATGTCTTGAATAGGAAAAGGTGGACTCAGTAAGCATTGCCTATGATGTCAAGTCAGTTGTCACAAGTTTGGAAATAGAGAATTATGAAAAAATCAATAGGAATCATAATATGGGTATAGTTTATGGAGGTATTTATGTTTATCATGACGTGACGCCGTCTACGATATACCCATGAATAATTCATTCTTCACGAAATACATATGTATCGACGACTACATTGATTTCAATGTTCTCCATTTTGCATATATTTGTCGTTTTTGGGAAATTTAGAAATAAGTACTTCCAGAGTACTTCCAGACTACTTCCGGGTCGTAGTACCCAAAAATAGTCCTTCAAACAAAAGTAGCTTGGAAATATTCATTAGATTGAAATGACAATGGAAGCAATGTTTAAATATAAGCTAACTTGTTCATTGGAATGTAGCACTAGAAGCTGTGCGTTCGATTTTCGCTATGATAGTCTGATTATAACCGAACTACTTTGTATGATGCTGTTTGATTTACATGGTGTAGTTCGGTCCATTGGAATGTTGACAATGATTAACCTGTTCCCCCTTAAATGCCCAATTGACTGGTCATAATGGAGATATTAAGCATACATTATTGTTGAAAAATTAAATGAAATGAGTTTTAAGGAGGAACATTTCAGTAACATGGGGTAGGGGGTAGGCTGGGGTGGTGTGGATTCATGGTTTGACTTGGAAGGCTGGAGTCTGAAGTTTGAGACCTGGCCAGATCAAACTTTTGTTTGTTTAACCCTTTACCAAAAATAGTTGAAAAAAAGTTTAGACAGTCCCTAACTGGAGGAGTTTCAGACGCCATTTCTGAATGCGATGAATTTGAAAACTGATCTTCGGATAGAGGAGAAAACATTGTGGGAAAAGGAGAAATTGCTGGTGAAGAGCAATTTCTCATTTTCCCACAACGTTTTCCAAAGTCGCCTCCAACAAACTGGTCAAATGTCGTTATTGTTTGGTAATGGTATAAGAAGTCAATGCGACATGTCTCATTGGACAAACCCACCAAATTGCTCTACGTGGAAAATAAAACAGATGACAAAGTCATCAAAATGACTAGAATACTGTTGACATCAGCGTTAAGTCCCAAACAAACCGAGCGACAGAATAAAATACTTTGAAACGTATCGGTACTTTATGATAGTAAAATAGGGTAATTAGGGATTCAGTCTTTCAAGGCAATCTATTCTAAAGAAGTATGCAGACGATGTTTCTGATTTTACCACGTTAACCAGAATGTCGTTTGTTCGAGACCCCGTCCGATCAATATTTCTATATGGAGATAATCAAATAAGTCATTGTCCCTTTTCCTACAGTGTTTCATTGAGTAATTCTACTGATTATGTTTCTGATTGCTAACCCTTTACCCATAATCTGGCAAGACTGTTATTGTATATGTTCATATCCGCACAGAGTGACTTCCCCCCAAAAACCAGACCCCCACACCCGACCCCCGTCCAAAGCGTAGAAATGCTCCTATTTGGGGAAAATTTCTTTATCCACGCTGCTGCTTAAAATAGTATGCCGTGAAAGTCAGAGTAAGGGGATCAACAGCAAGTTTACTCATGGGGGAAAGATGGGCAAAGTTGTCTCCCTTTTTTCTTTGTTATTGTTTGAATGCATGCATAAAGAGTTCACATTACTCATTACACAAGTCCTTTTCCACACACTGTTTTCAATGTATGCTAACTTGTTCATTGGATTGTCCCATTCATGACTTGGAAGACTGGAGTCTGAAGTTTGAGACCTGGCCAGATCAAACTTTTGTTTGTTTAACCCTTTACCAAAAATAGTTGAAAAAAAGTTTAGACAGTCCCTAACTGGAGGAGTTTCAGACGCCATTTCTGAATGCGATGAATTTGAAAACTGATCTTCGGATAGAGGAGAAAACATTGTGGGAAAAGGAGAAATTGCTGGTGAAGAGCAATTTCTCATTTTCCCACAACGTTTTCCAAAGTCGCCTCCAACAAACTGGTCAAATGTCGTTATTGTTTGGTAATGGTATAAGAAGTCAATGCGACATGTCTCATTGGACAAACCCACCAAATTGCTCTACGTGGAAAATAAAACAGATGACAAAGTCATCAAAATGACTAGAATACTGTTGACATCAGCGTTAAGTCCCAAACAAACCGAGCGACAGAATAAAATACTTTGAAACGTATCGGTACTTTATGATAGTAAAATATGGTAATTAGGGATTCAGTCTTTCAAGGCAATCTATTCTAAAGAAGTATGCAGACGATGTTTCTGATTTTACCACGTTAACCAGAATGTCGTTTGTTCGAGACCCCGTCCGATCAATATTTCTATATGGAGATAATCAAATAAGTCATTGTCCCTTTTCCTACAGTGTTTCATTGAGTAATTCTACTGATTATGTTTCTGATTGCTAACCCTTTACCCATAATCTGGCAAGACTGTTATTGTATATGTTCATATCCGCACAGAGTGACTTCCCCCCAAAAACCAGACCCCCACACCCGACCCCCGTCCAAAGCGTAGAAATGCTCCTATTTGGGGAAAATTTCTTTATCCACGCTGCTGCTTAAAATAGTATGCCGTGAAAGTCAGAGTAAGGGGATCAACAGCAAGTTTACTCATGGGGGAAAGATGGGCAAAGTTGTCTCCCTTTCTTCTTTGTTATTGTTTGAATGCATACATGCATAAAGAGTTCACATTACTCATTACACAAGTCCTTTTCCTCACACTGTTTTCAATGTATGCTAACTTGTTCATTGGATTGTCCCATTCATGACTTGGAAGACTGGAGTCTGAAGTTTGAGACCTGGCCAGATCAAACTTTTGTTTGTTTAACCCTTTACCAAAAATAGTTGAAAAAAAGTTTAGACAGTCCCTAACTGGAGGAGTTTCAGACGCCATTTCTGAATGCGATGAATTTGAAAACTGATCTTCGGATAG